>CM076581.1:1137235471-1137623313 GCA_034641835.2 Pinus albicaulis
ATTTAACTCATATGTTGCGTCATCATTGTATCATGTTTCTTTGTTGAAATGTAGATGCGATACCAATTAAGAAAGGTGAAGGAACGACACTAATTAAGAAAGGTGAATGAACACTCCGTGAAATTACTATTAAAAACTCTTCACATGAGAGACATGTGAGTTGCCATAGCAAAGATAGAGTGTGAGTTATATTTTGTTGCAAAACTCATGTTGAGATTAGATACATATTATATTATTTGAGATTTATTTATATAATGAGCGCTATGCCAATGTGGGTAAAGTAAGGTGGTGGAGTATCAAGGAAACAACAATTTTTTGGGACTTGCACACTTTTTTTGGACTTGCAAATGTGCTGGAAAGCAAAGGCAAAAAGTGCATTCTCTTTGGTTTCGACATGGATATCTTCTCGTTTCAATACAATGGTTCTCTTTCCCCTTCCTTATTTTGGAATTATTGATTTTTGGTCATTACATAAGATGCACTTTTGCATAATATTACTCATTTTGTATGTATTTAGTAATTTTCATAATCTCTTATTGAGTGCAATGCGATGCAGATAATGGAATGTGAAGAATCAGTAATGAAACTACTAAAATATCTCTATGAGAAAAGATTGTAGTAGAGTGTAAAGGTAAAGACAAAGGTAGAGGTGAGATATTTTTTAGTGCAAAATTTGTGAATGATTTGTTATGAAATCCTTCTCATTTCAAATACAATATTTTTCTTCCCTCTTAATGATTTAGGTTTGATTTCTAGTGTAGCAGGTTACTCAATATTGTTGGTCTCTAATTAAGATTTATCATAAGATATATTTCATGTTACTCACAACATTTTGTGTATTTAATATTACTCATATTTTTATAGTGCAGGGTGTCTTTTGTCGGCCATCAACCAGTTTTGGGGTTGCAAAGTGGTGTCTCCATTTATTGTGTCTCTTTTCTTGTTTTCTTTTTGTGAGTTTTGTTGTTTTTTTTTTTAGATTTTAAATTTATATTTTTAAAAATTTTCTTTCACATTTGTGAGCATGGCCATGCTAATTTGTGGTTTGATATTTTTTTTTCTTATTTGGTCTCTCTTATATTTTTCTTGCTTTCGTTCTTTTTTCTTGGGTTTAGCGGTAAGGGTGGAGTAATTAAACAAGTCATTACAACCTATGTTGTTGGTTTAGTTCCTAAAGTGTAGTGGACACAGGCAATGGAGGTATGTATTAAGGAATTTGCTTGTTTATGTATAGAGGTGAACAAGGTGTGCATGGTGAACTTGTTTGTTGCTACATAATTATATGGTTTTATGTCCTTTTTCATTTAACTCATATGTTGCTTCATCATTGTACTATGTTTCTTTGTTGAAATGTAGATGTGATATCGATTAAAAAAAGTGAAGGAACACTCCGTGAAATTACTATTAAAAACTCCCTCACATGAGAGAGATGTGAGTCGCGATAGCAAAGATAGAGGGTGAGTTATATTTTGTTATGCAAATTATATTATTTGAGATTTATTTATATAATGAACGTTATGCAAATGCGGGTAAAGGAAGATGGTGGAATTATGATTGTTGGTCATTATATAAGATGTACTTTTGCATAATATTACTCATTAGACAATTTGTTTTGTTTTATGATTTCTCATAATATATCGGTGTTTGTTTGGTACATTGTGCGAGAAATTAAGGTCGGTCCTAACAAACCATGATTACACCAACATAGTGGGTGAAGGTAAAGGTTGAGGTGATATGTATGGTTCCATTTGTGTGTATTTAAATTCAAGGCATCTTACATTATTTGACATCTATCTAGTTATTGACCACATTGTAATGCAGGTAATGTAACTTGGAAAATCACTAACTAAAGTGTTGAAATCTATTTGTGAGGAAGAGACTGCAGTAGATATCAAAGGTAGAGGTAAAGGTGAATGTGAGTTTTTTGTTGTTGCTGCAAATATTCATATATTATCCACTATTTACCTATTTATCTATATATGATCATCCCTCATCTATTTAGGGTTTCTAATTTTTAGTTTTAACTTCTTACATAAGATGTAATTTCTAGTGCATAAAATTATTCATAACATCTCACAATATTTTGTATGTATTTAGTATTTTTCATAATGCCTTATTGAGTGCAATGCAATGCAGATAATGGAATGCGAAGAATCATGGATTGCTTACTTATGAGATTGTAATAGAGTGTAAAGGTAATGGCAATGGTAGAGGTGAGTTCTTTCTTGGTGCAAGAAGAATCACAGATTGCCTACTTCTGAGATTGTAATAGTGTAATGGAAAAGGTAGAGGTGAGTTCTTTCTTGGTGCAAAATTTGTGTTTGATTTGTTATGAAATCCTTCTCATTTCAAATACAACAATGCTCTTCCTTCTTAATGATTTAGGTTTGATTTCTAGTGCATAAGGTTGCGCATAATATTCTTGGTCTCTAATTATGATTTTTCATAAGATATTTTGATTTTTTTCCATGTTACAATATTTTGTATCTATTTAATGTTACTCATATTTTTGGTTTGCAGGGTATCCTTTGTTGGCCATCAACGCATTTTGGGGTTGCAAATTGGTGTCTCCATCAATTTTTTTTTTTTTGGTCTATATATATACATACATATTAGTTTTGTTGTTTTTTTTGCAATTGTTGTGAATTTTTTCCTACTTGCCAATTTTTTTTTTTTCTTTCACATTTGTGAGCATGGCCATGCTAATTTGTGTTTTGATATATTTTCTTCTTTTTCTTTGGTCTCTTTTCTATTTTTCTTACTTTTTTTCTTTTTTATTTATTTATTTCTTGTTTTGGGTTTGGGGATGAGGGTGGAGCAATTAAAAAAGTCATTACAAAGGCAAAGTGTAGTGGGCAAAGATAATGGAGGTATGTATTAAGGAATATTCTTGTTTACTGGTACATATTTTTATTCTTGTTTTTTAAATAATAAGATGTACATTCTAGTGCATAAAATTATTAATAACATCTCACAACATTTTGTGTGTATTAAGTATTTTTCATAATGTCTTATTGAGTGCAATGCAATGTAGATAATGGAATGCGAAGAATTGCAGATTGCCTACTTTTGAGATTGTAGTAGAGTGTAAAGGTAAATGCAAAGGTGGAGGTGAGTTCTTTCTTCGTGCAAGAAGAATCACGGATTGTCTATTTCTGAGATTGTAGTAGAGTGAAGGTAAAGTCAAAGGTAGAGGTGCGTTCTTTCTTGGTGCAAAATCTGTGTTTGATTTGTTATGAAATCTTTCTCATTTCAATTACAACAGTTCTCTTCCTTCTTAATGATTTAGGTTTGATTTATAGTGCATAAGGTAACTTACAATATTCTTGGTCTCTAATTATGATTTTTCATAAGATATTTTGATATTTTTTTCATGTTACAACATTTTGTATCTATTTGATGTTACTCATATTTTTGGTTTGCAGGGTATCCTCTTTCTAGAACCAATTCTAGGACAATTCGTCCAAGTTGTATCTCCTACATATGATCATCAAAACCACTGTCCTCTATTGCTCAAAGATTTAGGGACCAAGTTTGTTGCAGGTTAATTGAGCAACTGGGGCTACACCCACCTGTACACCTCACGAGACCTGGACACCTCATGCGCCTATGCCACCTGGGTCTACTCCTGTTACCTTGGTATACTCCCCTTTTACCTTGGCCTAGCACTAAAACAAAGGCAAAAGGTGCATTCTCTTTGGTTTTGACATGGATATCTTCTCGTTTCAATACAATGGTTCTCCTTCCCCTTCCTTGTTGAGGAATTATTGATTTTTGGTCATTACATAATATGTAAGATGCACTCTTCATAATATTACTCATTTTGTGTGTATTTAGTATTTTTCATAATCTCTTATTGAGTGCAATGCGATACAGATAATGGAATGTGAAGAATCACTAATGAAACTACTAAAATATCTCTATGAGAGAGAGATTGTATTAGTGTAAAGGTAAAGACAAAGGTAGAGGTGAGATATTTTTTGGTGCAAAATTTGTGAATGATTTGTTATGAAATCTTTCTCATTTCAAATACAATATTTTTCTTCCTTCTTAATGATTTAGGTTTGATTTCTAATGTAGAAAGTTACTCATAATATTATTGGTATCTAATTAAGATTTATCATAAGATATTTTTTTTCATGTTACTTACAACATTTTGTGTATTTAATATTACTCATTTTTATTGTGCAGGGTGTCTTTTGTCTTTTGTCGACCATCAACCCATTTTGGGGTTGCAAAGTGGTGTCTCCTTTTGTTGTGTCATTTTCTTGTTTTCTTTTTATCAGTTTTGTTGTTTTTTTCGCTATAGCTGTGATTTTTTTATTTTATTTATTTATTTTTTAATTTATATTTTTAAAATTTTTCTTTCACATTTGTGAGCATGGCCATGCTAATTTGTGGTTTGATATTTTTATTTTTTATTTGGTCTCTAATTAATTTTTCTTGCTTTCGTTCTTTTTTCTTGGGTTTAGCGGTGAGGGTGGAGTAATTAAACAAGTCATTACAACCTATGTTGTTGGTTTAGTTCCTAAAGTGTAGTGGACAAAGGCAATGGAGGTATGTATTAAGGAATTTGCTTCTTTATATATAGAGGTGAACAAGGTGTGTATGGTGAACTTGTTTGTTACTACATAATTATATGGTTTTATGTGCTTTTTCATTTAACTCATATGTTGCTTCATCATTGTACTATGTTTCTTTGTTGAAATGTAGATATGATATCGATTAAAAAAGGTGATGGAACACTCCGTGAAATTACTATGTTGAAATGTAGATATGACATCGATTAAAAAAGGTGGTGATGGAACACTCCGTGAAAGTACTATTAAAAACTCTGTTGCATGAGAGAGGTGTGAGTGGCGATAGCAAAGATAGAAGCAAAGATAGAGGGTGAGTTATATTTTGTTATGCAGATTATATTATTTGAGATTTATTTATATAATGAGCGTTATGCAAATGCGGGTAAGGAAGGTGGTGGAATTATTATTGTTGGTCATTATATAAGATGTACTTTTGCATAATATTACTCGTTAGACAATTTGTTTTGCTTTATGATTTCTCATAATATATCTGTGTTTGTTTGGTACATTGTGCGAGAAATTAAGGTCGGTCCTAACAACCGATGATTACACCAACATAGTGGGTGAAGGTAAAGGTTGAGGTGATATGTATGGTTCCATTTGTGTGTATTTAAATTCAAAGCATTTTACATTATTTGACATCTATATAATTATTGACCACATTGTAATGCAGGTAATGTAACGTGGAAAATCACTAGCTAAAGTGTTGAAATCTAATCTATTTGTGAGGAAGAGACTGCAGTAGATATCAAAGGTAGAGGCAAAGGTGAATGTGAGTTTTTTTTGTTGTTGTTGCAAATATTCATATATTATCCACTATATACCTATTTATCTATATATGATCATCCCTCATCTATTTAGGGTTTCTAATTTTTAGTTTTAACTTTTTACATAATATGTACTTTCTATTGCATAAAATTATTCATAACATCTCACAACATTTTGTGTGTATTTAGTATTTTTCATAATGTCTTATTGAGTGCAATCCAATGCAGATAATGGAATTGGAAGAATCACAAATTGCCTACTTCTGAGATTGTAGTAGAGTGTAAAGGTAAAGGCAATGGTGGAGGTGAGTTCTTTCTTGGTGCAAGAAGAAACACAGATTGCCTACTTCTGAGATTGTAGTAGAGTGTAAAGGTAAAGGCAAAGGTAGAGGTGAGTTCTTTTTTGGTGTAAAATTTGTGTTTGATTTGTTATGAAATCCTTCTAATTTCAAATACAATAGTTCTCTTCCTTCTTAACGATTTAGGTTTGATTTCTAGTGCATAAGGTTACTCATAATATTCTTAGTCTCTAATTATGATTTTTCATAAGATATTTTGATATTTTTTTCATGTTACAACATTTTGTATCTATTTAATGTTACTCATATTTTTGGTTTGCAGGGTAACCTTTGTTGGCCATCAAAGCATTTTGGGTTGCAAATTGGTGTCTCCATCAACTGTTTCTCTTTTCTTGTTGTTTTTTTTTGCAATTGTTGTGATTTTTTTTCTACTCGCATTTTTTTCTTTTCTTTCACATTTGTGAGCATGGCCATGCTAATTTGTGGTTTCTTCTTTGGTCTCCCTTCTATTTTTCTTACTTTTGTTCTTTTATTTATTTATTTATTTCTTATTTTGGGTTTGGGGGTGCGGGTGGAGCAATTAAAAAAGTCATTACAAAGGCAAAGTGTAGTGAGCAAAGATAATGGAGGTATGTATTAAGGAATATACTTGTTTACTGGTATATAATTTTATTCTTGTTTTAATAATAAGATGTATTTTCTAGTGCATAAAATTATTAATAACATCTCACAACATTTTTGTGTATTTAATATTTTCATAATGTCTTATTGAGTGCAATGCAATGTAGATAATGGAATGATAATGGAATGCAAAGAATCACAGATTGCCTACTTTTGAGATTGTAGTAGAGTGTAAAGGTAAAGGCAAAGGTAGAGGTGAGTGTTTTTTTGGTGCAAGAAGAATCACGGAGGATTTCCTATTTCTGAGATTGTAGTAGAGTGTAAAGGTAAAGGCAAAGGTAGAGTTGAGTTCTTTCTTGGTTCAAAATTTGTGTTTGATTTGTTATGAAATCCTTTTCATTTCAAATACAACAATTCTCTTCTTAACAATTTAGGTTTGATTTCTAGTGCATAAGGTTACTCATAATATTCTTGGTCTCTAATTATGATTTTTCATAAGATATTTTGATATTTTTTTCATGTTACAACATTTTGTATCTATTTAATGTTGCTCGTATTTTTGGTTTGCAGGGTACCCTGTTTCTAGAACCAATTCCAGGACAATTCGTCCAAGTTGTATCTCCTACATATGATCATCAAAACCACTGTCCTCTATTGCTCAGAGATCTAGTGACCAAGTCTGTTGCAGGCACACTCACCTGTACACCTCACGGTTCCTGGACACCTCATGGGCTTATGCCACCTGGGTTACTCATGTTACCTTGGTATACTCCCCTTTTACCCGAGCCTACCACTAAAACAAAGGCAAAAAGTGCATTCTCTTTGGTTTCGGCATGGATATCTTCTTGTTCAATACAATGGTTCTCCTTCCCCTTCCTTTTTGAGGAATTTTTTTGAGGAATTTTTTATTTTTGGTCATTACATAAGATGCACTTTTGCATAATATTACTCATTTTGTGTGTATTTAGTATTTTTCATAATCTCTTATTGAGTGCAATGTGATGCAGATAATGGAATGTGAAGAATCACTAATGAAACTACTAAAATATCTCTATAAGAGAGAGATTGTAGTATAGTGTAAAGGTAAAGACAAAGGTGGAGGTGAGATATTTTTTGGTGCAAAATTTGTGAATGATTTGTTATGAAATCCTTCTCATTTCAAATACAATATTTTTCTTCCCTCTTAATGATTTAGGTTTGATTTCTAGTGTAGAACGTTACTCATAATATTGTTGGTCTCTAATTAAAATTTCTCATAAGATATTTTTTCATGTTACTCACAACATTTTATGTATTTAATATTACTCATATTTTTATTGTGCAGGGTGTCTTTTGTCTTCCATCAACCCATTTTGGGGTTGCAAAGTGGTGTCTCCATTTATTGTGTCTCTTTTCTTGTTTTCTTTTAATCAGTTTTGTTGTTTTTTTTTGTTATAGGTGTGAATTTTTATTTTTATTTTTTAATTTATATTTTTAAAATTTTTCTTTCACATTTGTGAGCATGGCCATGCTAATTCGTGGTTTGATATTTTTTTCTTATTTGGTGTCTCTTCTATTTTTCTTGCTTTTGTTCTTTCCTTTTTTCGTGCTTTCGTTCTATTTTTCCTGGTTTAGTTCCTGAAGTGTAGTGGACAAAGGCAATGGAGGTATGTATTAAGGAATTTGCTTGTTTATGTATAGAGGTGAGCAAAGGTGTGTATGGTGAACTTGTTTGTTACTACATAATTATATCATAATTATATGGTTTTATGTCCTTTTTCATTCAACTCAAATGTTGCTTCACCATTGTACTATGTTTCTTTGTTGAAATGTAGATGTGATACCGATTAAAAAAGGTGAAGGAACACTTCGTGAAATTACTATTAAAAACTCCTTTGCATGAGAGAGATGTGAGTCGTGATAGCAAAGATAGAAGCAAAGATAGAGGGTGAGTTATATTTTGTTATGCAAATTATATTATTTGAGATTTATTTATATAATGAGCGTTATGCAAATGCGGGTAAAGGAAGGTGGTAGAATTATGATTTTTGTTCATTATATAAGATGTACTTTTGCATAATATTACTCATTAGACAATTTGTTTTGCTTTATGATTTCTCATAATATATCTGTCTCTTTGGTACATTGTGAAACATTGTGCGAGAAATTAAGGTAGGTTCTAACAACCCATGATTACACCAACATAGTGGGTGAAGGTAAAGGTTGAGGTGATATGTATGGTTCCATTTGTGTGTATTTAAATTCAAGGCATCTTAATTAGTGACCACATTGTAATGCAGGTAATGTGAAGTGTTGAAATCTATTTGTGAAGAGGAGACTGCAATAGATAAACAACCCATGATTACACCAACATAGTGGGTGAAGGTAAAGGTTGAGGTGATATGCATGGTTCCATTTGTGTGTATTTAAATTCAAGGCATCTTAATTAGTAACCACATTGTAATGCAGGTAATGTAACGTGGAAAATCACTAACTAAAGTGTTGAAATCTATTTGTGAGGAGGAGACTGCAACAGATATCAAAGGTAGAGGCAAAGGTGAATGTGAGTTTTTTTTGTTTTTGCAAATATTCATATATTATCCACTATTCACCTATTTATCTATATATGGTCATCCCTTATTTATTTAGGGTTTCTAATTTTTAATTTTAACTTTTTACATAAGATGTACTATCTAGTGAATAAAATTATTCATAACATCTCACAACAATTTGTGTTTATTTAGTATTTTTCATAATGTCTTATTGAGTGCAATGCAATACAGGTAATGGAATGCGAAGAGAATCACGGATTGCCTACTTCTGAGATTGTAGTAGAGTGTAAAGGTAAAGACAATGGTAGAGGTGAGTTCTTTCTTGGTGCAAGAAGAATCACACATTGCCTACTTCTGAGATTGTAGTAGAGTGTAAAGGTAAAGGCAAAGGTAGAGGTGAGTTCTTTCTTTGTGCAAAATTTGTGTTTGATTTGTTATGAAATCCTTCTCATTCCAAATACAACAGTTCTCGTCCTTCTTAAAGATTTAGGTTTGATTTCTAGTGCATAAGGTTACTCATAATATTCTTGGTCTCTAATTATGATTTTTCATAAGATATTTTGATATTTTTTCATGTTACAACATTTTGTATCTATTTAATGTTACTCATATTTTTGGTTTGCAGGGTATCTATCCTTTGTTGGCCATCAATGCATTTTGGGGTTGCAAATTGGTGTCTCCATCAATTGTTTCTCTTTTTTTTTTATTTTAATATTAGGTGTTTTTTTTTTTTTTTAATTGCAATTGTTGTGATTTTTTTTCTACTCTTGCGTTTTTTTTTTCTTTCACATTTGTGAGCATGGCCATGCTAATTTTTGGTTTGATATATTTTTTCTTCTTCTTTGGTCTCTCTTCTATTTTTCTTACTTTTGTTCTTTTTTTATTTATTTATTTCTTATTTTGGGTTTGGGGGTGAGGGTGGAGCAATTAAAAAAATCATTACAAAGGCTTTCTTACTTTCGTTCTTATTTATTTATTTATTTATTTTTTTGGGTTTGGGGGTGAGGGTGGAGCAATTAAAAAGTCATTACGAAGGCAAAATGTAGTGGGTGAAGATAATGGAGGTATGCATTGAGTAATATACTTGTTCATTGGTATATAATTTTATTCTTGTTTTAATAATAAGATGTACTTTCTAGTGCATAAAATTATTAATAACATCTCACAATTTTATTTGTATTTAATATTTTTCATAATGTCTTATTGAGTGCAATGCAATGCAGATAATGGAATGTGAAGAATCACGGATTGCCTACTTCTGAGATTGTAGTAGAGTGTAAAGGTGAAGGCAAAGGTAGAGGTGAGTTCTTTCTTGGTGCAAGAAGAATTACGGATTGCCTTCTTTTGAAATTGTAGTAGAGTGTAAAGGTAAAGGCAAAGGTAGAGGTGAGTTCTTTCTTGGTGCAAAATCTGTGTTTGATTTGTTATGAAATCCTTTTCATTTCAAATACAACAGTTCTCTTCATTCTTAATGATTTAGGTTTGATTTCTAGTGCATAAGGTTACTCATAATATTCTTGGTCTCTAATTTATGATTTTTCATAAGATATTTTGATATTTTTTTCATGTTACAACATTTTGTATCTATTTAATGTTACTCACATTTTTGGTTTGCAGGGTATCTTTTGTTGGCCATCAACGCATTTTGGGGTTGCAAATTGGTGTCTCCATCAATTGTTTCTCTTTTCTTGTTTTTTTATACTAGTTTTGTTGGTTTTTTTGCAATAGTTGTGATTTTTTTTTTCTACTCTTGCTTTTTATTTTTTATTTTTATTTTTTCTCTCTTTTGCTTTTTGTTTTTTTATTTCTCATTTGTGAGCATGGCCATGCTAATTTGTGGTTTGATATATTTTTTCTTCTTCTTTCTTATCTCTTTTATTTTTCTTACTTTTCTTTTTTTATTTATGTCTTATTTTGGGTTTGGGGGTGAGGGTGGAGCAATTAAAGAAGTCATTACCAAGGCAAAGCGTAGTGGGTAAAGATAATGGAGGTATGTATTTAGGAATATACTTGTTTACTGGTATATAATTTTATTCTTGTTTTAATTTAACTCATTTGTTGCTTCATAATTATCTCATCTATTTAAATTTAAATGCAATGTTGGTTAAGGAAGGTGGAGGAGCACTAATGAAACGATTGAATATCTCAATGTGAGAGAGATGTGGGGCACTATAGCAAAGGTAGAGGCAATGACATAAAGAGTGAGTCATCTTTTGTGATAGACGGTTAGTTTCTTTTTTTTTTTCCACTGCAATGGACATGTATCCATTTTTAGTCCCAACCTTATGTGCAAATCATCTTTCAACACATCCTCAAACCAAGTCATACAACCAATTTCAACTTTATGAGTACTTAAATGTTCCAGAGGGAATGATGGTAATGGAAAAATGCTCAGAAGTAGACAAAATCAATGAAATTGCATCCCTTTTAAAATACAAATAAATTTCAACCTCAACTCGTACAAATCTTGAATCTTGCCATTTTCTAGGGATAGGACTTATTTGTTTTTGTTTTTCCACTGCAATCAGAAGTAGGCAAAATCAATGAAATTGCATCCCTTTCAAAATACAAAGAAATTTCAACCTCAACTCGTACAAATCTTGAATCTTGCCATTTTCTAGGGATAGGACTTATTTGTTTTTGTTTTTCCACTGCAATGAAATTGCATCCCTTTCAAAATACAAAGAAATTTCAACCTCAACTCGTACAAATCTTGAATCTTGCCATTTTCTAGGGATAGGACTTATTTGGTTTTGTTTTTCCACTGCAATGGACCTGTTTCCATTTTTAGTCCCAACCTTATGTGCAAATCATCTTTCAACACATCCTCAAACGAAGTCATACAACCAATCTCAACTTTATGAGTACTTAAATGTTAGAGAGGGAATGATGGTAATGGAAAAATGCTCAGAAGTAGGAAAAATCAATGAAATTGCATCCCTTTTAAAATACAAAGAAATTTCAACCTCAACTCGTACAAATCTTTAATCTTGCCATTTTCTAGGGATAGGAGTTATTGTTCAGAAATAAATTCCATGCCACCTAATGATCTAGATGTTAGTCCAACTTTTTATCTTCTACAGTAGAATGCCTGGGAGTTCTTGCTGTAAATGAAGTATTATTTGCTAAAAATTCCCCTCCAGAGATAAATTTAGATATCGGGCAAAATGGAAGTGATGTAGCCTCCCAGCTCATATTGAAAACAAAAGATTCAATGGATTTAGGATCTCTAACAGAGGATTATGGAAGTGATGTAGCCTCCCAGCTCATATTGAAAACAAAAGATTCAATGGATTTAGGATCTCTAACAGAGGATTTTGAAGAGAATGGAAACATCCAAATTCATTATGGTTCTAATAATTTTTCTGTTACAAATATGGATAGTTCCTATATTAATGTGGGTGATTGTGCCTCCATAGTTAAGAGTACTTCTGTTCTTGATTTGCCTAGATAGAGAGAAAGTTCAGATCTTTCTCTGTCAGTGGGTACCTGCCTATCACTTGTAGACACTGACAATGATAATTTTATTCATGAAACATCATTTGTTCCTTCCATGGATATTTGAATGAAGACACCATTCCAGCTTCAAAGAGTTTTCAATGACAGCTTCAGAGCATTATTTCAAAAGATCAATGACAACAATTTTCCTCAACTTACAAAACATTTCTTGAATCAAACTCAGCCTCATGTATTGATACTCAATGTAGTAAAAGTTAAAACACATGTTAATGTACCGCTTAAATAAGCGACATCTGCTGTCCAACTACAATGTGAAAAACCAATCATAAAAGGAAGTTAAATGCATGCACCAAGAAACTAGAGAATCTTCCTTTGCATATTATGGCTGCAAAGTTTGTGGGAACATGACAGTTAGCCTTGTAGGGTGGTTAAACCCTACAATATAACATCCTAAAACATATCTAGTGGGAAATTGCTCTCATGGATCTTTGGAAGTGCCTGTATTGCATTCTTTAGATGAAAATACTTAGTTTTTGGAGCCCATAATGAGGCAACATGAAATTAGTTCAAAAATATCATCATCTATGGTCATCTCCTGGATAAGTTCAGCCCAAATAAAAAAAATTAAACAAGGAATTGACGCCATGCAAACATTCGTTGAATATGGATTCAGAAAATGGAGTCTTTAGAAAGCTGTTGTCACCAATCTCAAAAAGAAGTGGGAGTTCTATTACCTGGAACATGAACCGGATCTTGAAAGGCTACCTTAGAAAGCTGCTGTCACCAATCTCCTGAATCAAAAAAATTAAACAAGGAATTAATGCCATATTCAAACATTCGTTGAATATGGATTTAGAAAATGGGGTCTTTAGAGAGTTGCTGTCACCAATCTCAAAAAGAAGTGGGAGTTATATTACTTGGAAACATGAACCGGGTCTTGAAAGGCTACCTTTAGAAAGCTGCTGTCACCAATCTCAAAAAGAAGTGGCAGTTCTATTACCTGGAAACATGAGCCGGATCTTGAAAAGCTACCTTTTACTACACCAGAGATACAGTGTAGTCATCCAAGTGCATTAACTTCAGCTACTCATCATTTGATTCATGCTAGGATTGATTTCCATATTGTAACTTTTCTTTGAACGAGTCTGAAAAGGCTTTTGTAGCTGAAAAATGGAAAGTCAACAACTGTGGTAGAGAAGGTTTTGACTGGTTGTACACATTTCATTCTGGTCGTGATAATAAGACAATTTTAAATCTTAAAAAAAGACAAAATTAAATTGGTAACCTCAAAGGACGAGCATGTTCTTGATCCTGTGGGACACATGATAGTCACCAGCTCGTTATGCCCTGAGATTAACAGTTTTGGGAGCATGTTCTTGATCTTGTGGGACACATTATAGTCAGTAGTTCATTATGCCTTGAGATTAACACTGTTGGTAGCTTAGAAATTGCCGTGGAAACTGAATTTGTTCTATTTAAACATTGAACATATCAAAGAGAGACCTACGAGACAAACATGTTCAACAGAGAATAACATTCTATTTCCTGATCAGTCAGACCATACGAGTATTCCAAACAGAAACTGTGGTGATTCTTGTTCTATATCAATAACATCGTCTAGTCCAATTGCCGACAATACTAGTTAGTTTTGTCCTAACCTATGTGGCCTCAACTAAATAGGTCATCAAGAACAAAATGTTGGACTTAAGTTTGAATCAACCTTCACAACAAAGACACAGTGAATTCTTTCATTCCAGTCTCATGTCTCGATTTGTAGATGGAAATGCAGTTTGTGTGGAGAACTAGGGTAGTTGGGGTATCTCAGATGCCGAACTTCGTCTATCTCAGCCATTTTCTCCTCATCTGGAATTGATAGCTACAGTGATCATAGAGACAAACTATGAACAGTGGAACTGACAAAGACACTGTTTGAAAGAATCCAGGGGGGACGGGGCCTGAAATTTCTTGACAAAAGCCCTCATAATTCAAAGTCAATACATTCACATGATCAAGATGACCCTTGCAAGTCAGAATGCAACAATAATTTCGCTATCAGCCCTACCCCAATTTCAACACGATGCCGATAAAAATGCTATTATGATGGCCCTCCCAAGAATGATTGGACTGAATTTCAACTTACAGTTCAGTCTTTCCATTACTTGTAAACATGGATATTTTCAATTTTGAGGGTTTATATGTTCCTTCATTATAAAGGAAAGTGTGTTTTTTAATGCTCCAGATGTTATTAACAAACGTGGTTTATGTTTTGCAGGTCAGGCATTGTGCTATTGAACAAAATCTATGGCCATTTTGATGACTTATGATGGGACTTGTTGCAACAAATAGTCCATGCCCAATGATATCAAAATCTTCTATTCATGAAAAAGAAACAGGGTTCCGTATAAAGGTGGAAGCCTCTCAAATTAGTCTTCCTGAGAAAAAGGTGAAAGCTATCGTTGAGAAACTGGCTAGGGATAGGCCACTAAAAGAACCACCAATTTGTATATTTTCAGGACGTAATCTGGGTATCTCTCATCTCAAGCGTTCTTGTGGTAATATACCATTGAAAATAAGACGTCCTAACATTTCTGCCCAGAAAGTGCACGGTGAAGATGTTTTGGAAGTGATAAAGGTTTCTGCTTATCAATGTACTTCAAAGAACATTAAGACAAAACGATGGCAAGGAGCTGGAACAAAGTTAAAGAGGACAAGGATATGGAAGCAACAAAATGTAATGGTGAGAGCTTGTATTTTTCAATCTTGTACATTTCTTTTATTCCTATCATATAACTTGAATTGCAAAAAAGTGCTCTTAAGACATTGTGTTATCATTTTGCAGATTCATGGAAAGCTCATGTCATGGTTGTAACTGTCTGTGCTCTGAATGGTTGACTCTCCTGAATGGTTGGCTCTCCTGCTTGTCAGTTGTCCTCGTGCAAGTTTACTCCATACTTATTAAAGTCATCCATCACAGTATTATATTTCATTGGTCGATAAAACTGCTATTATGATGGCCCTCCCAAGAATGATTGGACTGAATTTCAACCTATTCCTTACAGTTCAGTCTTTCCACTACTTGGAAACATGGATATTTTCAATTTTGAGGGTTTATATGTTGCTTCATTGTGAAGGAAAATGTGTTTTTTAATGCTCCAGATGTTATTAACAAACGAGGTTTATGTTTTGCAGGTCAGGCATTGTGCTATTGAACAAAATCTATGATCATTTTGACGACTTATGATGGGACTTGTTGCAACAAATAGTCCATGTGCAATGATATCAAAATCTTCTATTCATGAAAAAGAAAGAGGAGGGTTTAGTATAAAGATGGAAGCCTCTCAAATTAGTCTTCCTGAGAAAAAGGTGAAAGCTATTGTTGAGAAACTGGCTAGAGACAGGTAACTAAAAGAACCACCAATTTGTATCTTTTCTGGACATAATCTGGGTATCTCTCATCTCAAGCATTCTTGTGGTAATATGCCATTGAAAATAAGACGTCCTAACATTTCTGCCCAGAAAGTGCATGGTGAAGATGTTTCGGAAGTGATAAAGGTTTCTGCTTATCAATGTACTTCAAAGAACTTCAAGACAAAATGATGTCAAGGAGCTGGAACAATGTTAAAGAAGACAAGGATATGGAAGCAATAAGATATTAAATGTGAAGTGAAACCTGTAGTGCATATCAAACAAAACCTGCCAAAAGTGGCTGAGAATATTATGGGTGAAGAATCTTCTGAAAATTGTCAAAGTAGCACAACAGAGAAGGGACAAGAGTTTGAAGACACTACAGAATTAGATTTAAAGTCATATCACTCTCCTAAAAGCACGGAAACAGGAGAGACATTTCAGGAAAGTGATGTGCATTTTGGAGAAGAGGACTGGTCTAATTTGCCTAAAGTGGTGTAACAGTGAAGGAGATGCAGAAGGTGACATGACCTTTCACTCGTCATCAACTTTGGAATTGTCAAATTTCTCCCGTAGGAGTGAAGCTAGGTCTTTTTCTGGGAGGGAGAATGAGCCATCAGTTTCCATTTAATCTTCTCTGGGCTCAACAGATGCTTCCATTTTCAGTCCCAACCAAAATATGTGCAAGTCATCTTTTTCAGCCGCGCATTTACATTTACAGAAACAGGTTGATATCTCAAGTCATGATGACAGAAATATTTCCAGCACATCGTCAAACCAAGTCATACAACCAATCTCAACTTTATGAGTACTTAAATGTTCCAGAGGGAATGATGGTAATGACAGAATGCTCAGAAGCATGCAAAATCAATGAAATTGCATCCCTTTTAAAATACAACGAAATTTCACCCTCAACTCGTACAAATCCTGAATCTTGCCATTTTCCAGGGACAGGAGTTACTGTTCAGAAAGTCAGTTCCATGCCACCCAATGAACTAGATGTTAGTCCAACATTTTTACATTCTACCGAAGAATGTCCTGGAGGTCTTGATGCAAATGAAGCATTATTAGCTAAAAAATTCCACTCTAGAGATAGATTCAGATTCAATGAATATAGGATCTCCTCTAACAGAGGCTTTTGAAGAGAATGGAAACATCCAAATTGATGATGATTGTAATGATTTTTCTGTTACAAATGTGGATAGTTCCTATATTAATGTGGGTGATAATGCCTCCATAGTTAAGAGTACTTCTGTTCTTGATTTACCTATACAGGGAGAAAGTTCAGATATTTCTGTGTCAGTGCGTACCTGCCTATCACTTGTAGACATAGATCATAATAAGTGTATTCATGAAACTTCATCTGTGCCTTCCATGGATATTCGAAACACCATGTCTTCAAAGAGTCATCAATTCAAGCTTCAGAGCATTATTTCAAATGATCAATGGCAACAGTTTTCTTCTACCGAGGAAACATTTATTTCTTGAATCAGACTCAGCCTCATGGATTGATCCTCAATGTAGTAAAAGGCATGTTAATGTACCAGTTAAATCAGTGGCATCTACTGTCCAGTTGCATGTTAAAAATCAAACATAAAAGGAAGTTCAATACATGCACCGAGTAACTGTGTGAATAGAAAAACTAAGAGCCTCAGTTTCAGTAGCTGCCATATCATCCAATACAAACTAGAGAATTTTCCTTTGAATATTATGGCTGCAAAGTGTGTGGGAAAATGACAGTTAGCCCTGTAGGTGGTTAAATCCTACAGTAAAACATACTGAAACATATCTAGCGGGAAGCTGCTCTCATGGATCTTTGGAAGTGTCTGCTTTGCATTCTTTAGATGAAAATACTAGTATTTGGAGCCTAGAAAGAGCCAGCATGAAATTAGTTCAAAAAAACCATCATCTATGGTCATCGCCTGGATACGTTCAGCCGAGGTCAAAAAAATTAAATAAGGAATTAATGCCATTCAAACATTCGTTGAACATGGATTTAGAAAATGGGGTCTTCAGAAAGCTGCTCTCACAAATCTCAAAAAGAAGTGGCAATTCTATTACCTGGAAACATGAACCATATCCTATTGCTACACCTGAGACAGAGCGAGGTCGTCCAAGTGTATCAGCTTCACCTACTCATTCTTTGTGAATGATTTCACAGGGTATTCTTCACTGTTCGTTCAAGTATGGATTTCCATTTTATAGCTTTTCTTTCAAGGAGTCTGAAAGGCTTTTGTAGCCAAAAAGTGGAAAGTCCACAACCGTGGCAGAGAAGGTTTTGACTGGTTGTACACATTTCATTCTGGTCCTGATGATAAGACAATTTTGAATCTTTTGATAAAAAACAAGAATAAATGGGTAGCCTCAAAAGACGAGCGCTTGATGATCTTGTGGGACACATGAGAGTCACCAGTTCATTATGCCATGAGATTAACAGTTTTGGTAGCTTGAAATTGCTGTGGAAACTGAATTTGTTCTATTTGGTGTAGACATTGAACATATCAAACAGAGACCTGCTAGATTCAACAGAGAATAGCATTCTTGTTCCTGATCAGTCTGACCATACGAGAATTCCAAACGGCAACTGTGGTGATTCATGCTCTACATCAATAACATCCTCTAGTCCAATTGCCGACAATACTAGTTTTGTCCCAAGCTATGTGGCCTCAACTAAACAGGCCATGAAGAACCTGACGTCGGACTTACGGTTGAGTCGGCCTTCACAACAAATAAACAGCGAATTCTTTCAATCCAGTCTGATTTTTCGATCTGTAAATGGAAACACAGTTTGTGGAGAACTGGGGTAGTTGGGGTATGTCAAGACTTGGATGCCGAACTTTGTCTATCCCAGCCATTTTCTCCTCATCTGGAATTGACAGCTATAGTGATCAGTGGAACTGACAATGACACTGTTTCAAAGAATCCGGGGGGATGGGGACAGAAATTTCTGGACAAAAGCCTTCATAATTCAAATTCATGTGAATCAAGATAACTCTTGCAAGTCAGAATGCAGCAATAATTCCGCAATGAGCCCTACCCCAAGTTCAGCAGGATGTGCTTTTGATGACCAGTCTCCAGTCTCCAGTCTCCAGGTGAAGGACTTGGAAGCTGTCACTTAAATTGTAAAAGGCAATGCAAGACAAGTAGGCTGTAGTGCCAGCAGACATACATAGTTTGCCAAAAATTAAATCAAGTGGACCTTCACCTGATTGAAAGGTGGAGACTCGGTGGCAGGTGTGATTGTGGTGGATGGGATATGGGTTGTGCACTCACCTTACTTCACAATCGGAAACAAAGAAGGAACAGCGACTTAATTGAGACCAATTCAAAGGCAGAGGGTTGCTATTCATTATATGTGCTTTCTAAGGTATTGTATCTGGGAACCAACCATTTTGATTTCAGTTATGTAGAGTGCCAGAGTGTTATGTTACGGGTCTTCAACATCCATATCCTTTTCTCCTGTTTTTTTCCCTCTGAAAATACCGGGAAGTTTGACATTCTGTAACTCCTATCTGAATTTTTTGTTCATGTGGGACATTATGTGAATTACAGGGAGAAAGGGAAGATACACCCGCATTAAAAATGACATCAGTTGCCGACGGTCTGTATTCTGTTTGTTTTCAATCACAATTGAAAACCTCACAGCAGAGAAGAGATCCTCATTCCTCATTCCTCCTGGCATGCATAATAATAACAATAATAATAATAACTGATTGCAGTTGGTACCAAACGGAAAAGAAATGAGCCCTGGGTTACCTTGGGGACGAGCAGGGAGGATATCAAATTTATTACCAAAAGCAAAGAAAAGAGCACTGGGCACCTTGGGGACGAGCAGGGAGGATATCAAATTTATTCCTAGATAGAGGTGTGCATTGTACTGTAAAGTTTTGTCAGTCAATTTGTGGATATTGGGCTTTAGGTTGAAGTTGTTGTCATCCATGGTCCCCTATTGTGGTCTGGGTACATGGAAGAGCTTGTCATCCAAATGCTAAAAGCAAGCCAAATGTATATTCAACGATGGCCATGTTGCGGGTCTTACAACTTCCGCATCGGTATTGGTTGGCAAGATGTAAAGGTTATGATTTGTGAACAGAAATAAGTAAATTATATTGTTTTTGATCAATTAAATTTCATCAATTCCTCGCAAATCTTTCTGGTCTGCTTAAAGGTTCAAGGTCTTTACACCTAAGTTTTCTTATGTTTTTTAAAATACCCCATAAAATAAGTAAGGATACCAAGCACTTTTTGGATACTGTAGAAACTGCTTTATATCATATTTCCGAACAATACAATTTTATTGCTGTACATTACCCATTTCAACGTCCTTGTGGCCCTTTTATTTGTACGTTGTAGCTTCAACTTTTGTGATTTTAAAACCTGATTTGTTCAATTGTGTTAAGGCAAATTGGATGAGAGCTAGAGTGCACTGTACTATTACACCAGTTTCTTAGTTCTTCTCTATACAAACACCGATTCTTTGTGTGTTGCTATTTGTGAACTGGTACTTCAGTTTGCTTGCTTATCTGGCATATTGTTGATACTTGTAATAAGCTTCTTAGTTCTTCTCTATACAACCACCAATTCTTTCCAATTCTGTGTGTTGCTATTTGTGAACTGGTACTTCGTTTTGCTAGCTTATCTAGCATATTGTTGATACTTGTAATTAGCAACTTATGTGCAGTTCTAATCAAATTACCCACAACTGCTTCATTCTTCTTATATAGTAGCGCAGCTCTGTCACAGTTTGGTATTGAGAAGTTCAGTGCAAAGTACTTTTATATCTAAGTTCAGTGCAAAGTACTTTTATATCTAGCATTAGTTATTAGTTACTTTTATATCTAAGTTCAGTGCAAAGTACTTTTATATCTAGCATTAGTTAATCTTTATATTGAGAAAGGAGTATGCTATATCGTCCACCCAAAACACCATCGAATACCATCGAATTTCCAATCAATATATATGTGGATTCATTGTACATTGTGAATAGTCATTCTACATCTCTCCAATCAGTAACATTTACATTGTAAACAGTCATTCTACAATTTATTTCAAATTTCCAATCAGTAATATATATGTAATTGTAATTCTACATTGTAAGTGCTTGAATTTTGAAAAGTTTAAATTTATTTCAATTTCAAATTTCAAAGCAATTTCAAATTTCAAAGCAATTCAAAGCAATTTCAAAATATGCGTGGAAATGTTATATTCTTCTTATATAAAATTTTGAAAAGCTTAAATTTATTGTAAAATATGCGTGGAAATGTTATATTCTTCTTAGTAGGGCAGCTCTGTCACAGTTTGGTATTTAGAAGTTCAGTGCATTGTACATTGTAAATAGTCATTCTATAATTTATTTCAAATTTCCAAACAGTGATATATATGTAATTGTAATTTTATATTGTAAGTGTTTAAATTTATTTCAAAATGTGCATGTAAATGTCATAGAAAAGATAATTATCGATGTATGTTGTGAATATCATATAGTCAGAAAAGATAATTATCGATGTATGTGGTGAATATAGTATAGTCATTTATGTATGTGGTGAATATAGTATAGTCATTTATGTATGCGGTGAATACTATATAGTCATTGTAACTGTTTAAATTTATTTCAAAATATGCATGGAAATGTCATAGAAAAAATTATTATCGTCATCGAATTTTCAAATCAGTATTGTCATCGAATTTCCAGTCAGTCAGTAATATTTATGTATGTGGTGAATACCATATAGTCATTTATGTATGTGGTGAATAAATTTATTTCAAAATATGCATGGAAATGTCGTAGAAAAGATAATTATCATCATTTTCAATCAGTAATATTTATGTAGAAAAGATAATTATCATTGAATTTCCAATCAGTAATATTTATGTATGTGGTGAATACAATATAGTCATTATGTATGTGGTGAATACAATATAGTCATTTATGTATGTGGTGAATAAATTTATTTCAAAATATGCATGGAAATGTCATAGAAAAGATAATTATCATTGACATCGAAATTCCAATCACTAATATTATGTATGTGGTGAATACCATATAGTCATTTATGTATGTGGTGGTTAAACTTATTTCAAAATATGCATGAAAATGTCATAGAAAAGATAATTTTCATGTCATTTATGTATGCGTAGAAAAGATAATTAATTATCATCGACATCGAATTTCCAATTGAATTTCTAATCAGTAATATTTATGTATGTGGTGAATACCATATAGTCATTTATGTATGTGGTGGTTAAATTTATTTTAAAATATGCATGGAAATGTCATATAAAAGATAATTAATTTTTATGTATGTGATGAATACCATATAGTCATTTATGTATGTGGTGGTTAAATTTATTTCAAAATATGCATGGAAATGTTATAGAAAAGATAATTATCATTGTTATCGAATTTCCAATCAGTAATATTTATGTATGTGGTGAATACCATAGTCATTTATGTATGTGGTGAATACTATATAGTCATTGTAATATTTATGTATGTGGTGAATACCATATAGTCATTTATGTATGCAGTGAATAAATTTATCTCAAAATATGCATGAAAATGTCATAGAAAAGATAATTATCATTGTCATCAAATTTCCAGGTAATTTTTATGTATGTGGTGAATAACATATAGCCATTTATGTATGTGGTGAATACTATATAGTCATTTATGTGTCATTGTAAGTGTTTAAATTTATTTCAAAATATTTATGGAAATGTCATAAAAATGATAATTATCAAATTTATTTCAAATATGCATGGAAATGTCATAGAAAAGATAATTATGTATGTGGTGAATACTATATAGTCATTTTGTGTCATTATAAGTGTTTAAATTTATTTCAAAATATCCATGAAAGTATCATAATGCTTAAATTTATTTCAAAATATCCATGGAAATGTCATAGAAAATATAATTATGTCATTGTAAGTGTTCAAATTTATTTCAAAATATCCATGAAAGTATCATAATGCTTAAATTTATTTCAAAATATCCATGAAAATGTCATAGAAAATATAATTATCATTGTAAGTGTTTAAATTTATTTCAAAATATCCATGAAAGTATCATAATGCTTAAATTTATTTCAAAATATCCATGGAAATGTCATAGAAAATATAATTATGTCATTGTAAGTGTTTAAATTTATTTCAAAATATCCATGAAAGTATCATAATGCTTAAATTTATTTCAAAATATCCATGAAAATGTCATAGAAAATATAATTATCATCGTTCAAGTGTATGGCCTGGCCATGTACCCACTTTTGATTGACCACACAACTTGAGAAGGGACCCACTTTTTTTAAATTTTAATAATACAAAATCTTTTATAAAATAAATTAGTTTTATAATTTTAATAATATGTTTAGTTAGTTTTTATATTTTTTAAAATTTTAATAATATACAATCTATTAAGTTAGTTTTATAATTTTTTAATTTTAATAATATAAATTTATTATAAAGTAAATATTTTAATGTTTAGTATGAATTGATATTTACAAATTATTTAATATATATAAAATCTATTATTTTATAATTTTTTTAAAATTTTAATAATATAAAACTAATAATTTTTTTTTTTTAATAATATAAATCTATTATTATTATTATTTTAAATTTTAATAATATAAAACTAATAATTTTTTTAATTTTAATAATATAAATCTATTATAAAGTAAGTATTTTAGAATATAAAATTTATTAGTTTTATAATTTTTAAAATTTTAATAATATAAATCTAAATTTTTTAGTTTTAATAATATAAATCTATTATAAACTAAGTATTTTAGAAATATAAATCTATTATAAAGTAGGTATTTTAATTTATTTGAACTTATCTGCAGCAGATAAGTTCAAATCCTGTTTACAGATAACTTATAGCTAATAACTTATCTGTAACTGATAATCCATTGCTGATAACTTATATTCAAATGATAACATATCTCGAAATGATAACTCATATTTGATAACCTATCACCGAATGATAACTTATCTCGAAATGATAACTCATATTTGATAACCTATCACCAAATGATAACTTATCTCGAAATGATAACTCATATTTGATAACCTATCACCGAATGATAACTTATCTCTAACTGATAATCTATCACCGATAGCTTATGTCAATTAGCGATAACCTATCAGAGTACTTATCTTTGATAAGTTATCGCCAACTGATAACCTATCTCTGATAACTTATGTAAAATGATAACCTATATCTGATAATTTATCGGCATTTGATAACCTGTCGCTGATAACTTATCTCGAACTAATAAGATATCACCGATAACCTATATCTTTTAACGATAACCTATCTCTAATACCTTATCTCCAACTGATAACCTATTGTCGAATATTTATAATCTATCGCTGATAACTTATGCTAGCATATAACCTAGCTCTAATACGCCATCTCCATTAGATAAGCTATCTTTGATACGCCCTCTGTAACAGCTTATCTATCAACCCGATAAGTGATCCGACGGTCGAGATCTAGATCCGATGGTCCATATCGGCTGACATTGGACGGCTTAGATTTGGCAAGATTGGAGGGTCCAGATCTGTTAGATCTGACGGCCCACATTTGACGATATTGGACGGGCCAGATCTTCCAAGATCTGACGGCTCAGATTTTCCCGATCCGAAGGTCCATATCGCCTGACATTGGACGATCCAGATTTGGCGATATTGGAGGGTCCAGATCTGCTAGATCTGGCGGCCCACATTTGACACTATTGGACGGCCCAGATCTTCCAAGATCTGACGGCTCAGATTTTCTGGATCCAACGGTCGAGATCTAGCTAGATCCGACGGCCCATATCGCTTGACATTGGACGACCCATATCGCCTGAAATTGGACGGTCCAGATCTGCTAGATCTGACGGCCCACATTTGACGCTATTGGACGGCTCAGATCTTCCAAGATCTGACGGCTCAGGTTTTCCTGATCCAATGGTCGAGATCTAGCTAGATCCGACGGCCCATATCGCTTGACATTGGACGGCCCAGATTTGGCAAGATTGGAGGGTCCAGATCTGCTAGATCTGACGGCCCACATTTGACGATATTGAACGGCCCAGATCTTCCAAGATCTGACGGTTCAGATTTTTCGGATCTGACGGTCGAGATCTAGCTAGATTCGACGGCCCATATCGCCTGACATTGGACGGCCCAGATTTTGCAAGATTGGAGGGTCCAGATCTGCTAGATCTGACGGCCCACATTTGACGATATTGAATGGCCCAGATCTTCCAAGATCTGACGCTCCAGATCGGCTACATCGAACGGTCCAGATTTTCCAGATCCAAGGGCCCAGATTGGCCGAGATCTGACGGCCGAAATTTGCGTGATCCGACGGTGCAGACCTGCCTAGATCGGGCCAGAGCTGACTATGGGTTGTTTGCATGTGTTAGCAGGGACCAAGCGCTTCCTCTCGGTCCAGACCAGCAGCATCGCGCGCTAATATGTGATCCCTGCCACGATTCCCGGCATATGATTCCTGCAAATGCCTGCTCCAACAATGGCGATCGAGATATTGCTGAAGGATTTATATACTGATGAAAGGGGACCCGACTTCCCCGTCTGTGCCGAACTGGGTAACAGAGGTAACTGGGTAATTGAAGAAACTTGATGTAAGATCATCTCTAGGAAATGGGGAAATTGGTGCGAGTTCGAATCCAGCTTTGTGAATATTGGCCCAAACAGCGGAGATAACACCTCTTCCCGGACCAAATCAGGCATTATTTCAACCCCTGCCAGACTCCAATAGGGTTGAGATTCAGTTAATTCATGTAATTTGGAGGATCTGCTACAATGGCCAAATCAGGCGTTATTTCAACCCCTGCCAGACTCCAATGGGGTTGAGATTAAGTTAATTCGTTGTAATTTGGAGGATCTGCTACAATGGCCAAATCAGGCGTTATTTCAACCCCTGCTAGACTCCAATAGGATTGAGATTAAGTTAATTCGTTGTGATTTGGAGAGTTGAAGGGCGGAAAACGTACATGCAGGTTTTGTTCCTGGGGAAAATGATTAAGTAGTGTCTAAAAAGCTTTCCATTTATTCATTTGTCTGCAAATATAATTCCTATCACACAATTGTGCCACAGGTTGAACTGGTAATATTTCCAGAATTTATGTTGAAGGATCGTTTGCATGGTTCTGCTGAGTGTTGGTGGATATTGGTTGAGGGATCCGAAAAATTCTCAAACGAAAGAAACTCCAGTGTTCCTTGTATTTTAAAAAATTATATGGAGGAGATGTTTTACTTCATGACAACCTTTTATACTAACTGTCTTGAGTCAAACAAATCATTTTATACTAATTAAGTGTCTTGAATCAAACAAATTATTTTATACTAATTAAGTGTAAACAAATTATTTTATACTAATTAAGTGTCTTGAGTCAAACAAATCATTGAAGGAGGATCCTTGCTTAAAGAAATTCCCGCTGGAATTTGGTTGCCAAAGTTTGACCCCTTTCCCGATTGGAGATTGTTATCGGGTTCAATGCCAACTTCCAACCTGAGGATTGCTATTCAGACCCACTTATGGTTTGTTATTCTTTGAAGACAAATAAAATCGTGTTGTCATATAACAACCCTATTTGGACTTTCTTTTCTCAATTGCTTCTGATTTTCTCAATTGGTAAGTTTGTCTTATTTGGACTTTCTCAATTGCTTTTGACTTTCTCAATTGGTAAGTTTATGCTATTTGGACTTTCTCAATTGCTTTAGACTTTCTTAATTAGTAAGTTTGTCCTTCTCTAAAAACTAATAAAAGTTGTCATCTTACAACCTTATTTGGACCTTCTCAATTGCTTCTTACCATTGGAACATAAAACAAACTGCCCATCCAAACTTCACATTCCTTGTAAATGATTAGAATACACCACCTTTATTTTAGGTTATTTGTTTTTCATTTTATGTTATTCGTTCTTTTTATAAAATTAGATAAAGTTTAGAGATACAATTATAATTACTTATTAAAATAATATTCATTTTATGTTATTTTTTGTGGTTATAAAATAAAATAAAGTTTAGAGATACAATTAAAATTACTCATAGTGAAATTAATTATAAAATATGGGTCTTAGTTTCCATTTTATAACAAGTTGTAGTTTGTTTCCTAGAATTAATTAAAAATACAAAATGATGTATAAAAAATAATATTCTAAGCTCCTCAAAGTGTGACTTGGCAACATGCGATTTTTCAACCTATTAGTCATAGTTTACAAAAATAGTGATATTACTCATAGTGAATTTAAAACATTTGTTTTTAGTTTTTGTTTTCATTTTATGACAAGTTGCAATTTGCTTAAAATGATTTATAAAAACCAAAAAAATAGAAAAATGAATATTCTAAGCAAAGTGCATTTTGGCAAGGCTAACATAGACATGCTATTCATACAATATGGATCACATGGATTCTTATCAATTTATCACATCATATAGCCACAACCTTAAAGGGTGATCTTGCAATAGAGGAATTATATGTTTATAAAAACAAAAAATGTAGAAAAATGAATATTCTAAGCAAAGTGCATTTGACAAGGCTAACATAGACATGCTATTCACACAATATGGATCACATGGATGCTTAAATCAATTTATCACATCATATGGTCACAACCTTAAAGGGTGATTTTGCAATAGAGAAATTATGTGTTGTTGATCCACCATCTAATCATAATTTTTTACCAATAAAGCAATAACTAAATCAATACTTTGTCACTATCATCATTTAGTCCACATTCATGTTGAAAATCTAGTTGATTAATGGTCTAACCATGACACTTAAGAAGAGCATGCTTCCCAATATTTCACAAGGTTTATGTCATAATGCTACATCATCTTCTTGTTTTGTGCTAAAGAAGGTTTGTGTTAGTTATTCTTAATAAACCACCTCATTTCCAAATGATGTTGAGGCTATTACGTGTATGACAAAAATATATGCATGTTATCAATTGCAACATGGTAAGACATTACAATAGTGACCCAATAAACAAATCGACAGATTGTGGTTGGCTAAACATAATCGTTTTGAAAAAGTATGTAGCGCAATAATGTGACCAAGTATGGTGAATGAAGCAATAATTTTAGATTAAACTTATTTAAAGTAGTGTTATTGGTAGTGACATTAAAAAATAGTATATAGTGCAATAATGTGACCAAATATGGTGAAGTAGTGGAATAATGTGACAAGTGTGTTGAAGTAGAGGTATTGGTAGTGACATTAAAAAAATAGTATATAGTGCAATAATGTGAGGTGAATGAAGCAATAATTTTAGATTAAACTTATTTAAAGTAGTGGTATTGGTAGTGACATTAAAGGCTAAACTTATTTAAAATAAAAAAAGGGTAATGGATCTGGGGATAAGCCAATACTAGGGAGAAATGGAATTCATGCACATGGAACATTTGCAATTCAACAATTCATTGTTTCAATAATTTGATAAACAAAAAACAATAAAACCATATAATACTGGAAAAATCATAATTTTGGTATTCATCTATTCAAAACATCATAATTTTGATATTTATCTTCTAATGTCATTTTAATGTGTTATTAATAAATACTTTTCATTTGGTTATATCAAAATTTTTTCCATTAGCAATAAATTTTAGCTTTTAAATTTATGATTAAAGTTGAAATGACATTTTTGAAATGAATTTATAAATTTAATATGCTGATTACAAAACATTATGCATGGTTACTATTAAAATATTAACTTTATTTATACATAATTACTATTAAAAAATTAACTGTATTTTCTCTTTGAAGAAATATGCATTTTTATCTAACTCTACTTCAATTTAAGTTTGGTAATGATAATAAGGTACTACTTCAATTTAAGTTTGATAATAATAATACCGTACAATGTTGACTTGATAGCTCAATTCAACAAACATTCTAATCCATTGCAAGAACCAATTGTAAAAATCTAATATAAAATTTTTGTGATGCATCTCTTAAACCACTCACTTGCAACTTATAAATTTGCATATAATGAAATATTCTTATTTTACAATGCATAACATTGTATAAAAGCATCATCATTCAAATATTGTAAAGTTATTCTCTTTACATGGTATTACCATTCTCATATACATATTGTAAAGTTATTCTCTTTACATGGTATTACCATTTTCATATACATTGAGATTATTTACAATGAAAACAAAACAAAACAAAATGAAAAAAAAAATGTAATTTTTTTCTCATGCCCTTTATTCAAAGCTTTTTATTGAATCTACTCTGCATTTTTGAAAAGGGTTTTGGAACCTTAAGAAAATCATGTTGGCATAAGAGTATCATCTTTCAAATATTGCAAAATATTTCTCTTTACATGGTATACCATTCTCATGCACACATTATTTACAATGGCAACTAGAATAAAAAAGTGTAAATTTTTTCTCATACTCTTTATACATAGCTTTTTGTTTAGTCTACTTTGCATTTTTGAAAGCGATTTTGAGACCTTATGGACAAATTAATCATGTCGGCTAGCTAGATATAGGGATACCCTGTGTTGTGCACAATAAAAACTAGCCCATGTTCATCTCTCCCCTAAGCAAGTCCATCAAAAACAAACCACAAAGGCTGCAACAATATATGCATTATCGCATCAATTGAAAGGATGCAACAATATGTGCATTATCAGATCAATTGAAAGATTTTTTTGTAAACATCTATAATGTGTGCATTATCTCATCAACTGAAAGTTTTTTCTGTAAACATCTGTAATATATTCATTATCACATCAATTGAAAGCTTTTTTTGTAAACATCTGTATCAATATGTTTAAACAATAGTGCAATCAAACAAGAAAGTCTATGGAGTAAATTGCAGAAACAATATGTTTAGCCCAAAAATTGAATCACATGCCAAAAAATCCATCGTTGAGTCAACTGAAAAAACTCATGTATATTTAATGTTCTCAATTTAATTACTTCAATCTTAGCTCCAATAGTCTTCAACCCAAAAATGCTAATTCAGTGAATAATTATAATATTTATGACCCTGGCAAAGCTTATGCATAAACCAGTTTGTCTGACTGCACATGAACATATGAAAAAAACTCATGCATAAACCAGTTTGTCTGAATGCACATGAACATATGAAAAAAAACTCATGCATAAACCAATTTGTCTGAATGCACTTGAATATATGAAAAAAACCCAAACCAGTTTTTCTGAATGCACATTAACATATGAAAAAAACTCATGTGGTGCAAGGAAGCGTTTCAAAAATAGAAACTGAGAAACCCTCGAAAAGAACATTCATAAATTATGCTCCAATGACAGAGTTTCAATTTTTAAATGACCCAGAAAGAAAAAATTGGGACCAAGGTTGCACCTAGATACTCATTTTCATTTATATATCATTTACATTTGCTGAACAATATATTATGAATATTCTTCATGGTATTCTTGTAAATAAAGAGTGCACTTCAAATTGTTCTTATGTTTTCATTGAACTACCTTGAGGCATTTCACTTACAAGACACTCCCATTATTCATGGTATTCTTGTAAATAAATAGTGCACTTCAAATTATTCTTATGTTTCCATTGAACTACCCATTGAACTACCTTGAGGTTGGTGTCAAACGATGGATTTAATCTGAAAATCTCATTATTTGGGAGAGGTACAACACCCCATTTCCCTTCTTACTCTGAAGGGAAATAACATGAACTCCATCTGTTTTTCCAAGAATAAATTGATTCGGTTCAGATGGATGTGATGCAACGACTGGAGTGTAGAAATTTGCTGAATAATGAAGATTTATTCATCGAGATTATCCTGGTCACACACTAATTCGAATTCATGCATAACACATAACCTCTTCTACCATTAATCATCACATGCGGAAATAAAACAAGCGGTATGCGATCATAAGAACATCAATTCATCACACATATAACGCAGTATGTAATGGGGAAAACTTATAGCTGAAAACCCACAACTATTTTGTATATTATAATGAAAGAGAACATGTAACAATCATAGTACAATACTCCTCCCAAGTACTCAGTACTATCTCCCAAAAGTTACACACAAACTAGCTCAGTTTTGAACAAGTCACGGGTTCAAAACTCCTCCACTGTTTGCCTGCCTCTATTGCGCAATCCAAGTTGAGAATGAATGAGATCCAAGTTCGAATCTCCTTGGCTTGTACTACGCAATCCTCATTGGAAATCTCCTCCAATGCTTGTGCAAATCTCATGCACAACTATAGTCACAACTAATAGCAAACCGACGCTTTCACCTATCTCTTCCACTGGTCTTCACTGAACTGTCCATGCACTGCTGTTAACTGATGTGTTCTTTAGTTGAATTATGAGTTAATAATTAGTGAATTAAATAATATTTAATTCACACAACTCATCTCTAGTGTATTAGCCAATTAAACTAAATACAACTAGTTCAACTAAGTTAAACCGAACACAACTCCATCAAAATTGCTCCATCGCTATAAACCTCGCCACATGAGTTCTAGCGAAGTCAACCATGCCGTCGCTCAGCAAACCCTAGAATAGCGTAATTATATTTCCTTCTGTCAGATGCATGGGCCACATCTCTAGCTCCAACTGAAGTGCTCCAAGAGGATAAGATAAAGTTTATAGTCAAAATATTATTAAGGGCTAATAATATTTGACTGTTCTATTTTTAGACAGGCAGTCTAAAAATAGACTTCGACCTGTATGTCTAAAAATAGATGTCCATCTATTTTTACCAACTTGACCAATCATCCAAGAATAGCATCCCGCAACTCCTAGACCATGATCCATATGTCTAAAAATAGACATAGTCTAAAAATAGACTTTGCGCCAAAAATAGCCTGCGGGTCCACTTAGTGAAGGCGACTTCATTTCACTAAGCTCCATCATCTTGTTGCATTTTCAACACTCCCTCTCAACAAGATATGGATTATTTGCAACCCCTATCCTGCCTCTGTGGAACTCGAATTTGCTCCTGGTGAGCGCCTTCGTCAAGATGTCAGCATCCTGATCCTCCGTGGGAATGTATGAAAGTAACATGATCCTCCGCTGAACACAGTCTCTGATACGATGGTACCTAATGTCGATGTGTTTGGATCTATCATGAAATACTGGATTAGCCGAGAGTTTGATGCAACTTTGGTTATCACAATATATCACAGTAGGCTCCAAATGTGACCCGAACAATCCGACCAGGATCTTCCTCATCCATATAGCCTCGCATGCAGCCAAACTCGCTGCCATATACTCGGCCTCTGCTGAACTGAGTGCCACGGATCTCTGCTTCTTGCTGTACCAAGAAACTGCTGTCGATCCAATGCTGAAAATCCCTCCAGATGTGCTCTTTCGGTCCGTTGGGCTCCCTGCCCAATCTGCATCCGTGAAGCCACAAAGCTTCACCTCATCCTCCTGTCTATACCACAAGCCATATCCAGATGTGCCACTGAGATAATGCAATACATGCTTGCCTGCCTTCCAGAAGAGCTTGGTAGGCTTAACCATAGCTTGCGAAAGCTGGTTAACAGCATAACATATATCGGGTCGTGTATTGACCAGATACATAAGCGACCCCACCAACTGTTGATAGACAGTGGCATCCACTACCTCCGCTGAAGTAGCATCCTCCTTACTCCAACCTCCAGGAAGAGGAGTATCAACAGGCTTGCAGCCATGCATGTTGAACTTCTCCAGTATCTCCCGGGCATACTTACCCTGAGAAACAAATAGTCCACCACTGCGCTGCCAGATTTCCAATCCCAAGAAATAGTGAAGGAGGCCCAAGTCCTTCATCTCGAATTCTCGTGCAAGATCCTCCTTGCATGAAAGTATCAGCAGCTCATCACCCGTCAAAATCAGATCATCTACATACAGTACAATGATCAGCAACTTCCCCTCCACCACAATCTGGTACAGGTTAGGATCCGCCTCACTCTTGGAGAATCCAAGTCCGGTGAAGTAACTGTCTATCCGTGTGTACCAAGCACGAGGTGCTTGATTCAACCCGTACAGTGCTCTCTTGAGTCCGCACACATGCGACTCACTGCTGAAGATCTCGAAACCTTCGGGCTGCTCTATGTACACCTCCTCCTCAATGACTCTGTTGAGGAACGCAGTCTTCACATCCATCCGATGGATGTGCCACCCCATCTGCGCTGAGAGAGCTAGGATTGTCTGTATGGAAGAATACCTTGCGATAGGTGCAAAGGTTTCCTCATAATCGATCCCCTCTATCTGTGAGAAGCCTTGGGAAACAAATCTTGCCTTGTGCTTTTCCACACTCCCGTCAGCCACCTGCTTCACTTTGTAGATCCATGTCGAACTCTACCACTCGATTTCCCTTCCGGGTCTTGGGACAATCTCCCATGCACTGCTTCTCGAAGATCGAGTCATACCCTCCACCATGGCATCTACCCATGCGGATTCTCCGCGCCTTCCTCGAAAGAGGATGGCTCTGGCCACGACACATTTTCTCACAAGAGCCATGTATCTAGTGTACCCTGGCCCTGATTGTCTCTCGTCGTTACCAGGTCGTAGGTGCACCTGCCAACCTTCTCTCGTAACTGGAGCCGCCGCCACCTTCTCGTAGTGCCCGCCCTCTAATGGTTGGCGCTGCATGAGTGGTCTCTTCCACTCCATGAACCTCATCTTGTGGCCGATCCACATCCTGAGACTCATCCTTAGGAACTAATAGCTCCTCATCTGCATGCAAGTGTGGCTCCCTCTCAAGCGAACACTGCATGGCTTTCTCCTCCTGAAATTTGATATCCCGTCGCACAATAGTCTTGCGACTATCTGGAAAATACACATGATAGCTGTGGGGCGTATCAGTGTACCCCACAAATATCCCAACCTCTGCGGTCGGCTCCAGCTTCTTCCTGGCATCCTTCGTCACATGCATGTAGACAGGTGAACCAAAAATCCTCAAATGGGAAATATCGCCTCTTACCGAAACGCCTCCTCGTGTGTACTCATGCTAAGTATCTTGTGAGACAAATCTGCCTCGCACATATATCGGCAAGAGCTGCATGCCTCAGCCCATAAGGAAGGGGTAGGCCCCCGATCATGCAACACGCCCGGCAAAAGACCCACGATCGTTCGCGTTTCTTCCGCCAAGAACCCTGCTTCACAGGTTATGGGGAGCTATGAGCTCTCTTCGAATCCCTTCTGTGCTGCAGAAGACTTTGAACTCGCCAGAGATGAATTCGCCACCATTATCGCTCCTAAGAGCCTTCACCTTCTTCCCCGATTCCTTCTCGACCAGTGCTTTGAACTCACAGAAATTTGAGTATGTATCGCTCTTCTTCTGCATGAAGAAGATCCAACACTTTCGAGAGAAATCATCAACAAAGATCATGTAGTACTTGTGCTTGCCGTCGGTTACTGAGAAAGGTCCACACACGTCTGTGTGAATTCTTTCAAGGATCGTCGTGGCGTGACTATCCTTCTCGTGAAAGGTGGCTTTCACAAATTTTCCCAAGGTACACCCCTTGCACTGATCTGACTGCGCAAGAGTGCCCTTAGGAAGCCCAGTAGAAATCTGCTGCAGTATCTTCAAAGCTCCATGGTGAAGGTGCCCAATCTTCGGTGCCACAACTCGCCATCATCGCGGCTCACCACTCCTTCCGCCACATGCCGGGCTGTGCTCATCTATTTCAGAATCGATAAAGGTTCTTGACTTGAACCCTATCTTCCGGGTTTCTCCAGTTGTCTTACTGCGCAGGAAAGCTTTTCCTTCGCTGAAGACCACATCATACCCCTTGTCTTCTAACATCGCCACAGAGATCAAGTTTTTCTTCAGTCTTGGAACATGCATCACATCCTTTAATACGAAGGGTTTACCAAACTCCCTCTTAAAGGAAATGGTACCAATACCGGTCGCACTGTATCTACCATCATCGCCCATCTTGATGTGCACTCCAAGATCTTTGTCGTCCAGATCAGAAAAAAGATCTCGATCTCCTGTCATGTGAAAAGACGCACCACTATCCAAGAACCACACTGATCCCATCACACTTGAGACCAAGCATGCGATCAGTGAAAAATATAATTCAAACTGCGAGGCCAGTGCCTCTCCATCTCCAGATCTAGCAGCTTGCTTGTTTTTCTTCTTCTGCGGACAATTTGTGGCATAATGTCCGTGCTAGTGACAGTGAAAACACTTCACCTTAGACATGTCTTGCTTCTTGCCCTTAGCACCGGAATGAGAATATTTCTTGCTCTTCCACTTCTTTGCTTTGGCAGCCAAAGCACATTTTTCTTCATCAGATACCTTTGATGAAGATCCGTCCCTGGTACTCCGCCAGATCTCCTCTTGCACAAGATCAGACCACAGTCTTTCCCATCTTGGAAATTTCTCTTGACCATTGACTGAATCTTGATATGCATGCCAACTTTTCGAAAGACCCAGGAGAGCCAAGCTCACCAAGTCCTCATCCTCCACAGTCACCCCCACACTTCCTAGCTCATCCCTGCATTGGGTGAACTTCATGAGGTACTTCAGAATGCTCTCTCCTTTCTCCATCCTAATGTTCCTGAGTCTATCCTTGAGCACCAGCTTCCTCTGGTCACTCTTGCTTTGGAATAGATCTGTCAAGGCTTTCCACATCAAATATGGAGAAGCCTTCCCATGTAGGCTGGACACAATGTCATCCTTCACGCCCTCCAACAGAATCCTTTGACATTTTTCTTGCTTCTTTTGCCAGGCTTCAACAACAGCAGCATCAGTAGAATTAGGCTTTGGAGCTTCTTTCTCAACGAACTCCAGCAGCCCATTGTTGTCTAACACTGCCTCCATTATGTCCTTCCATGCAAAATAATTTGAGCTGCCTTCCAAGGCATACTCCAGTCGCAATCCATTGAAAGACATTTTCGCTTCTGACACCAAGAACACAAATATGCAAATTCGAATTCCACCAGCTAAACTCAACCGCTTCTGATCTACACTTGAGAACACGTTATTTCTAAATCAGAGATCGACTGTAGGGGCATTTACCAGATCTTTCACCTTCCAAAGAAGGATGAATCCGGAGGCTACCTGGCCCGCGCTACAGACTCTACCTATAGAAATAAAATGCAATCACCGTAATAGATCTTGACGATTAATTTCGCTCCGATACCATGTAGAAATTTTCTGAATAATAAAGATTTATCCACCGAGATTATCCTGGTCACACACTAATTCGAATTCATGCATAACACATAACCTCTTCTACCATTAATCATCACATGCGGAAATAAAACAAGCGGTATGCGATCATAAGAACATTAATTCATCACACATATAACGCAGTATGTAATGGGGAAAGCTTATAGATGAAAACCCCCAGCTATTTTGTATATTATAATGAAAGAGAACATGTAACAATCATAGTACAATACTCCTCACAAGTACTCAGTACTATCTCCAAAAGTTACACACAAACTAGCTCAGTTTTGAACAAGTCACGGGTTCAAAACTCCTCCACTGTTAGCCTGCCTCTACTTCGCAATCCAAGTTGAGAATGAATGAGATCCAAGTTCGAATCTCCTTGGCTTGTACTGCGCAATCCTCATTGGCAATCTCCTCCAATGCTTATGCAAATCTTATGCACAACTATAGTCACAACTAATAGCAAACTGGCTCTTTCACCTATCTCTTCCACTGGTCTTCACTGAACTGTCCATGCACTGTTGTTAACTGATGTGTTCTTTAGTTGAATTATGAGTTAATAATTAGTGAATTAAATAATATTTAATTCACACAACTCATATCTAGTGTATTAGATAGTTAAACTAAATACAACTAGTTCAACTAAGTTAACCCGAACACAACTCCATCAACTGCTCCATCAACTCCACCAAACTCGCCACTTGAGTTCTAACTGAATTCAACTATGCATTAGCTGAACCATTTGCCTAGGAATAGCGTAATTGCTTTGTCAGCTGAATGGGCCACATCCGTAGCTAGAAACTGAAGTGCCGTAAGAGGATAAGATAATGTTTATAGTCCAAATATTATTAAGAGCTAATAATATTTCGACATTCGACTGCTCTATTTTAGACCGGGCAAGCCTAAAAATAGACTTCGACCTCTTCGACCTAAAAAATAGAGTCTCATCTATTTTTACCAACATGACCAATGCTCCAAGAATCTCAAACTGGAATCCCCGAACCATGATCCATATGTCTAAAAATAGACTTTGTGCCAAAAATAGCCTGCGGGCCCACTTAGTGAGGGCGACTTCATTTCACTAAGCTCCATCATCTTGTTGCATTTTCAACATGGAGAATAGGCATTACTGCTGAATAAGTAACCAAACAATAAATTAAATTGTAATATGCCTTGTCAAAATCCAAATCTATAACATGAACTCCATCTGTTTTTCCAAGAGCAAATTGATTCGGTTCGAATGGATGTGATGCAACGACTTGAGAATAGGCATTACTGATGAATAAATAACCAAACAATAAATTAAATCATAATATGATTTGTCAAAATCCAAATCTATAACATGAACTCCAACTATTTTTCCAAGACCAAATTGATTCAGTTCGGATGGATGTGATGCAACAATTGGAGAACATGCATTACTGCTGAATAAATAAGCAAACAATAAATTAAATTATAATATGCCTTGTCAAAATCCAAATCTAAAAAATAGATGTATCTGTTAGGATATTCCGACACATAGGAAATAGTTAAGAATAACTTAGTCTAGTGTAAAGTTAGGTAAAGTGTGTTTCTTTACTGTGTACATTTGTAACTTATAATCTGACGGTCACGATTTGTAGTGATTCGACGATTCATTCTCTCCTCGGTATTAACGACACTTGATCTGTGGCTTAACACTCGATTGGTCCATGATCTCTATTTAAAGAGCATGGAGGGTCATTTGTCCGATAACCGTTTATGAGAGAAACATATGTAACTTTTATTTTTATATTAATAAATTTCCTGAAGTGGCTGCGTTGGCTCAGGCCGTGGATTGTTTCCCTCTTCGAGGGTTTTAACCACGTGATAATACTGATGTACTGATTTGTGATCTGTTTGTGAGCAGTGACCTTTGGTTTTTGATCTACAAAACTTACCCCATAAATTCCTACATGGTGTTAGAGCTATTTTGAGGGCCTCATCCATTGTTGATCCAAATCCGAAGACGGTTTGACTACATGCGGTTGCCGTTTTGTAGATTTAATATTTCTGAACATTTTCAGGCTTGGAGAACTGCTCTGTTGTGTCCAGAGCATCTGTTATAGTGAGGAACACCTTTCGTTTCATGCGAAAAGGTTTCTGGTTGCCCAAGTTATGTCAGTTTAGATTTGGAGGTATAAAGTATTTGTTTTGCAGTTATATTTGTTAATAGTTCTGCTTATTTCAGTTCCCTCTGTTTATTTCGGTTTTTTAGTTTTATTTATTTTCCGGATGTATACCCTCTTCTCTGTGTATGCTCTTTGATCTCCGCTGTGTGCGATCTCGGCAAATCTGAAACAGGAAGAAGAGATTTTTTTTTCTACGTATGCTCTTTCCCCGCGTCTAAAAATAGATAGTTGCCGACAAGGCTAACCGAAAATCTAACATTGTGCCGTAGGGCTTGCTTTTTATTTTATTTTTTATTATTATTATTATTTTTATTATTTTTATTTTTTTTCTCGGATTTATTGTGTTTTTTGTGCAGGAAAAAGCACACAAACCAAAGACCATCCTCCTTTCAAACAATTAAAGAATCCTTTTAAGTTTTACTATCTCACGTGGTGAGAAGTTAGTTTATGAGAATAGAGGTCTTGGGTTCAATTCTCTTTCTCAAGCTTCTTTTTGTAAAAATTTTTTGTTAAAGGGGCGGAATTTTTTAAAAGTTGAACTTCATCATCAAATTTCAAACCGTTCCCGTAACCATTTGGCATCTACAACTCCGTTTTTCAAAAAGGCATAACTTCTTCATATGGAAGCCATTTTTCGAGCCGTTTTTTTGAATTGGCCTATTTTTTCGAGATATTTCCATTGCATCAGTTAGTTTTAGCTCTTTTCAGCTTTAGTTTTTAAAAAAATATGGAAAGTGCATGCCCGGTTATTCTTTACAACACCAATTATTTCCAATGGCTACCTCACATGCTAGATTTACTTAGAAATAAAGGGCTTTATAGAATAGCCACAAGATAAGAAACTAAACCTTCCGATGATGATAAAGTCACTAAATGGGAAAATAAACAAGATCAAGGATGAGGGTTGATAAGAATGTCCATTGCTCAAGATCTTCGATTTCATATCCTTGACATTGACACCCCTGAAGAAGCCCTGAAAAAGCTAAATATTGTTTTTGGCATTCAAAATCAAGTCAGTGCCCACCAGCTTGAAAATGAGTTGCTTACTTTGGACCCCAATAATTTCTCCTCTATTGAAGAATTTTTGTCCAAATTGAAGACCCTTAGAATTTTTTTAGAAGGTTGTAAGGTCAAAAAGGAAGATGGTAGCCTCATCTATTCCATTCTTGCTAAGCTTGGCCCTGCATACTCTGTATTTGTTTCCGCCTTCCATTCCACTAGAGAAGCCATCATTTCTTCAGGAACTGCCTACAAGAACCCCTCTTTTGATTCCTTTTGCGATTCTTTGATAAGAAAACAAGAAAATATCTTACACCTTGGTCTTATCTCTTCTGGAAACGCTTCTAAGAAAGCCTTAGCAGCCCAACAACAACCATATCAAAAGAATCCCAAGAAGCAGTATCCTAAAAAGTATGGTCCGAAACCAAACAAGGGTCCTAATCAATTTCAACAACAAACTGAAAACAAAACTCACCAAAATGATAACGCAAATAAAAACAAAGGAAGAAGACAAATAGACACTGCAGCTTTTGTAATCGTGATGGCCATATAGAGTCCAAATGTTTTAAGAAGATGGAAGCCTTAGAAGAAGCAATGAAGAAGCACAACATCAATTTGGAGCACTCTTCACCTTCATCTTCGGGAATGGCACTTTCTGCTTGTGGTTGTCAAGCATCAAGATCTGGTTATGCATTAAATGTATCTTCTTCTTCTCATTCTCATGAGTGGCTCATTGATTTTGAAGCTTCTTACCACATGGCCAAAAATAAAGCCTTGTTTTCTTCTTTAAATGATTGTAACACCAAACATATTTATGTTGGTGATGATAGATCTCTTAGTGTTGTAGGATCTGGCACCATTCATCTAGATAATGGCCAGTTTAATGATGTACTATGTGTTCCTACCTTGTCATGCGACCTTCTATTTGTTTATCAGATAACTCATTCAGGTGAAGGGAAAATAGTATAATTCTCACCTCATGACGTTGTAATCAAGGACCTAAAAGATCCTAGACATATTTTAGCTACTGGCATTGCTGATGATTCCACAAGGTTGTATAAGTTTGACAACTTTGGGTCATCATGTCTTCCCTCCATTTTTGTTGCTCATAATGATGATGTGAGAAAATTTTGGCATGAATGATTTGGTCACTTAAACTATCGATCTCTTCAAAATCTATGTAAATAAAATATGGTGATAGGTCTTCCTATGGTATCTTGCCGAGATGGTGTTTGCTCCGAGTGTGTACTAAGAAAAAATCATCGGGATAGTTTTGAAAAACGTGCCTCTTGGCACACTTCAACCCCTTTGCAACTTGTGCACAGTGATTTATGTGGTCCACTTCCTATTGTTTCTTTATTTGGTTGCAAATACTTCTTAACTTTCATTGATGATTTTTCCAGACGCACTTGGGTATACTTCTTAAAACTCAAGAGTGAAGTTTTTAACATGTTCTTGGCCTTTAAGGCCTTTGTTGAGAAACAATCTGGACATCAAATTATTAAGTTAAGATCAAACAATGGTGGAGAATATGTTAACAACAAACTTATCAACTTATACATTGAGCATGGAATTAAATTTCAACATACTGTTCCATATTCTCCACAACAAAATGGTGTAGCTGAAAGGAAAAATTTCACCTTAAAATGAATGGCTAATTGTATGCTTCAATCTAAAGGACTTGGTCTCAATTATTGGGCAGAAGCCATTAACTATGCAAATTACATAGTAAATCACACTCCTACTAAGGTTTTAAAGAATATAACTCTAGAAGAAGCTTGGAGCTCAATCAAACCAGATGTAAGTCACTTTCGTGTTTTTGGAAGTGATGCTTGGGCCCATATTCCAGATGCGAAACATAAAGCCTTAGAACCTAAGAGTGAAAAATGAATTTTTGTTGGATATTCTGAAGATGTCAAAGGATATAGACTTCTTCAACCAAAATCCAAAAATATAATCATTAGAAGAGATGTAAAATTTCTAGTTCAGCAGGTGTGCCACCTTTGGCACAGGGAGCACAAATTATGTGCCACCTCTCTCTCTCTCTCTTCTATTTTTAATAGCATTCCTTCTAGTTCGGATGATGACGATTGAGGATGAAAATCCTCCTCTACCTCTTGAAATTATTCCTTTTACTCCCCAACTTCCAAGATTGGGTCCGATCTACTCGGAATGCAACGAGTTCTCTTGCGGTGACACAGCAGATCGACGACGTGCACGTTCTCAATTCAGAAGAACCTCTTCCTTATTGGCTCAATTTCCAGAAAATGTCGATCAAGAAACCTTTGAAGAAAGCTTCCGGTCATCAGAATTGGGGTAAGAGTTATGAATGAATGATATCATTCCTTATTTGGAAAACGATACTTGGGATCTTGTTCCTCTTCCAAAAGGAAAGAAAACTTGTCGGATACGGATGAATTTACAAAGAAAGTTTGGGACCAGATGGAAAAGTGGATAGACATAAAGCTCGTCTTGTTGCTAAAGGATTTTCACAAGTTGAAGGCATTGACTATACTGAAACCTTATCCCCTATTTCCAAAATGAATTATATCCACCTTGTTCTCTCCCTTGCTTCCTCCTTTAAATGGGAAGTCCATTAGATGGATGTTAAATCTTCCTTCTTACATGGAGATTTACATGAATAAATCTACACGGAACAACCCCCTGGCTTTATCCAAACTGACTCTAGCCTTGTTTTTTGCCTTAGGAAGTCTCTCTATGGTCTCAAACTTGCTCCTCGGGCTTGGTATGCCAAAATGGATTGATTTGTATTAGATAATGGCTTTTCTAGGTGTCATTCTGACAACACTGTCTACACCAAGAAAGTGGGTAAGTCCTTCACCATCCTTGTTCTTTATGTTGATGATCTTATCCTTACTGGTAGTGATCCAAACCATATAAACAATGTGAAGTCTAGCCTCAAAAGGAAGTTTGAAATGACAGGCTTAGGACACTTGCATTATTTCCTTGGTCTTCAAGTCTTGCATTCCAAAGAAGGTATACCCTTTCTCAGTCCAAGCATGCCTGTGATCTTCTCCGCCACTTTCACATGGAAGATTTTAAGCTAGCCCCTTCTTCCTTTCAGTATGGAGTCAAGCTTTCAGTCACTTGTACTACCACTGAAGTTGATGCTACCTTATACCGTCAAATTGTTGGTAAACTTCTGTATCTAACCCATACCCGTCCTGACATTTCCTTTGCCGTTGGTCTTGTTGCTTGATTTATGCACCAACCTCATGAAAGTCACTAGAAAGAAGCTAAAAGAATACTTAGATATATTCGAGGTACAATTCAGTTCGGGATTCATTATAGTGCAGGGGCATCTCCATTGTTGATTGGTTTCACTGATTCTAACTGCAGGATATGTATTCACTCTTGGTTCAGGACCTATTACTTGGTATTGTAAGAAAAAAAGTGCCATCTCTATTTCTTTGGCCAAAGCAAAGTATCGTGGTGCAGTTGAAGCCAACAAGGAAGCCATGTGGCTTCATCAGATCCTGTCTGAATTTGGTCTTCATTAGCAGCATCCAACTACACTTTGGTGTGATAATTAGAGTGCCATTCAGCGATGTAAAGATCCAGTTCAACATCAACGCATGAAACACATTGAGCTCCACATACACTTCATTAGAAAGCTCATTCATGATTGTGTTCTTGAAGTGTAGTACTGTCCAATAAATGATCAAGTAGACGATATCTTTACAAAGGCTCTCACAGAAGTTAAGTTTACCAAACTTCGATCCATGCTTGAAGTTTAAGAAAGTTCTCATTAAGGGGGGATAGGCTCTAATGCCTCCTTCCTTCTCCTATTGTGTCACCTTTGTAAATCCTTCAATCCTATCCCAATTTTTTCTTAAGGGGGGATGTTAGGATATTTCGACACATAGGAAATAGGCTCCTTTTTGTGTCACCTTTGTAAATCCTTCAATCTATCCCAAGTTTTTCTATTGGGGGGATGTTAGGATATTCTGACACATAGGAAATAGTTAAGAATAACTTAGTCTAGTGTAGAGTTAGGTAAAGTGTGTTTCTTTACTATGTACATTTGTAACTTATAATCTGACGGTCACGATTTGTAGTGATCCAACGGTTCACTCTCTCCTCTGTATTAACGACACTTGATCCGTGGCTTAACACCCATTTGGTCCATGATCTCTATTTAAAGAGCATGGAGGGTCATTTGTTCGGTAACAGTTTATGAAAGAAACATATGTAATTTTTATTTTTATATTAATAAATTTCCTAAAGTGGCCGCTTTGGCTCAAGTCGTGGACTGTTTCCCTCTTCGAGGGTTTTAACCATGTGATAATACTGGTGTACTGATTTGTGATCTGTTTGTGAGTGATGACCTTTGGTTTTTGATCTATGGAACTTACCCTGTAAATTCCTACAGTATCAATTATAACAGAATGAAAGAGCCCATTTACCTGTTCATTCCCAATGGTAAATATGTAGAAGGTGCAATGGGGCTGTGAGCCGTCAAGATTTCTGCATCAAACACTCCAATTGCACTATCAGAGAAGCTCAGAAGCTTGCATAAACTAGGACATTGTTGCATGAGTATAAGGAAATTTAAATAGGAGAAGATATTTTGCATCAAACACTCCAACTGCATTACACAGAATCTTAGAAGCCCACATAAACTAGGACACTGTCATATGAGTATATGGCACTTGAAATAGGAGCGGAGATTCTGCATCAAACACTCCAAAATTTCTACATCAAACACTCCAAAATTTCTGCATCTAACACTACAATTGCACTATCATAGAAGCTCAGAATCTTGCATAAACTAGGACGTTGTCGCATGAGTATAAGTAACTTGAAATAGGAGCAGATATTCAACATAAAACACTCCAATTTCACTATCACAGAAGGTCAGAAGCTCGCATAAACTAGGACACTGTCAGATGAGTATATGGCACTTGAAATAGGAGCCAATATTCTACATCAAAGACTCCAACTGCACTAAACAGAAGCTCAAAAGCTCATAAGCTCGCATAAACTAGGATGCTGTCACATGAGTGTATGGCACTTGAAATAGGAGTAGATAGGGGATCATGAGGAGACCACTACAAATGAAACTATGTAACAAGGTCATCCAATCAGATACAGAAGGTAAGTGACATTATATTATTGTCTATTTTTTACTTCAACATTGCTTACAAGTACTTACATAGCACAAGTGCTCCAACTTTCCAACTTAGAAGAATCATATATAGCAAAGCCACTCTCATGCACAACCAACAAGTGAATTTGATCATTATGAAACTGTATTCTTGTATCCCCCACTGGTGGTGACGATTTTACTGGTTGTACTAGTACAAATTTTGAATTTCTCTTGTCCCACCCATCTATGCCCTAGGAATATAATTGCTAGAAGATGTGGTTGTGAGTAAATTTACATTTCTAATCCGTAAATCATGGAGTCAGACTATATTTAATAATAAAAGAAACCATATACCTGGACATCAGCTCTAAAAGATACCAACACATTCAAAAACATGTGAAAAGTCCCAGGTAAAAATGCCAAGCCTCTGATTTTCTTTTGGTGGCCCTTGAGCTTTGCTTTTACTTGCAAAAATTGTAGCAAGTTCATACCATGCCACTTAAAGGCAAGTTTTGGTAAAAAGGTACAATGAAGAAAAATGATAAGGATTGAAAGAGATATTCACAGGCAACACCTCATCAACTCAAGCATTGCATATTTAAATTGATGAATCCTCCATGCCAATTGCAATGATGTTATTGTCCTGAGGGTGGAAAGCCAGAGAAGTGGTTGCAAGAGGAGGTGGAATAAAAGTTTTCATGACCTGAATCATTAATTAGCATCCCATGAAACCAATGATTTAGTTAAATTGGGAGCCTTTGGATTGAACATTAGACAAGAACCTTATAGAGTAGATGAACCCCATTACCCACATAATTTGAAATTTGAAGGTGAGACATCAGAAAATAAACCCTAAGCAGACCAATGTACCAAAACTGATATTATATATCATCAGAAACATTAAAGTGAAACTGGTATTTAGGTAAAAGGTTCTCGTACCTTAAATGTCATCATATTGAATAAGGAGACCTTGCCACCCAAAGCAGGCTAAATGGGATATATCCGTCAAATGGTTTTTTCCACGTTTGTATTCGCCTTTATAATTTTACCTTTAGCCTTCATCACCAAGTCCACCAGAAGCCATTAGCCAGAAGGAATCTGAAAGCCTTCACCTTTTTCTAGAAGCATGTAACTAGGAACCATAGGCTCGTACCCCTTTTGCCAGAAAACTATAAACAATTAACAATAATCTATAAACTCTTACCACAAGCCATAAGCCTATAGACAAAACCTTTCAATGGGAGCCTCTCAGCAGAAGTCATTCACCAGGAAGGAACCTCAAACCTAGCAACATAAGAAGCCTGGTAAAATAGAATTAACAACAAGATTAGAAAGGCAGGCTGCCCAGTTTGGATGCCTATTCAAAAGTTTTTTCTCTATTATGTTCTCCTAATTGTGATAACTACGACTTTACAGTCCAAAAGTGACAGGCAATACCTAAAGATATATCCACGGAAGGATATATCTACATCTAGTAATTTTACCAAAACGAAAGGTTTTTACGACCTTTTGGGTGAATAAAAAAGAGGAAAACAACAACTACTAAAGAATCCCACCTTTCCGGATGGATTCCAGTCACTCCGCGACCATTTCCATATCTTATGGAGAGCACTGGATGTCAGTGCTAAGACAACAACACCAGAATTGGTGTATATCAGTTTTACCACCTGCAAGAAATATCACATTACTTGTTTGGATCAATATCAACAAAATTTGTAGAACATAAAGTTGTAAAGTATGTCAACCTTTAGTGTTTTCTATAACATAGGGTTGATTACATCCTTTCTTGCATGCATTCTATCAGGCAACTTGAGAGACGTACACTCATTCGAATCAGTGATCTCAGTCAATTTCCAGTTCTTGCTCTTGTTTGTGACCTCATCTAGAAGCCTTCATTTAACATTTGGGTCCGTCTGTCTGTTTATACTACTCTGCACAAATGTTGTCTCGAGTGTCAGATAATTGTTATAATTCATTGATCATATCTTCCTATTCCTATAAAAGATATGCCAAAATAATGGCTAATAGAGCATGTGAAAGGGGAAAAGAAAAAAATCCTATGCTATATGGAAACTTGATAGCGACAATATTTGTACTTTTGAGTGTAAGTTTAGAAAATGATAAGATATATGTAACAAATTAAACTGAATAATGCTGGAAAACTATTCTAGATTCTAAAGAAATAATTCTTGGAGAAAGCTCTTACAAAATTGGTCATTGACAATGCAGGTGGAAGTCTTTCCAAACGTTTTATTGATCCAGGTGGATATTGATGGCCACCCGCCTATTCCACTTGGGGCCCCACCATTGTCTCTTTCAGTTTTTTCGCAACTTACTATTTTTAGCATTTTTTCGAGTCCTGAACTTCCGGAGCCGTTTTGAAGCCCCAAACAGAGATAGTATGCCGAAGTTACGTCCCCGAGAAGTTGAAACACCAATTTACCCAAACGGGGCCCATATTTTTGGTGCTTCATCTCCTAGGGTTAGGTTTTTGGACGTTTAGAGTTCTCCATTATTTCTCCATAATAAATAGGCCCTCGAGCCTGTTGTAACACAACTCGGAGGGTCGTAGCCACCACATCTCTTCTCGGGGGTCGCTACCCGGCGCCTAGCTATTTTTTATTTCCATCATGTTTGTAAGCATATTTACGTGATTTGATATTAATGAAATGAAGCCTTATTTCCATTGCATTGCAGCCCAAGACAACCTGCCAAAGACACAAACAAAGAACAACACCGTGAAGCCAAAGAAGGACACAGGAAAGTGGTGTGAGTTCCATAAGAGCTCCACTCAGAGCACAAGTGAGTGTCGGGCCAAGCAATCGCTGGTGGCCGAGATGAGGGCTTCTGAATTAGATGCATGCTTCAAATATGAATCAGAACCTGACAAGGTGAATGAAAAAGGGAAGCAGATTATTAATGCCGAGCCCAATGCTACTGTTGCCACTACGAAGATCCAGAAGGAGGAACCAAAAGATCCAGAGGAGGCAGAGCGTCTCTTCCACTCCCAAATGTGGGTAAAGGGTTCCCCGCTACGGTTCATTGTCGACAATGGGAGGCAAAAGAACCTCATTTCAGCAAATTTCGTGAAGCGGTTGGGCTTGCCAACCACAGCGCACCCATAACCATACACCATCGGGTGGCTTCACCAAGGACGAGATCTCTGCGTCAGCCAACAGTGTTGCCTTCCCTATAGCATCAATCCCTTCACGTATGAGGTATTGTGTGACATTGCTCCTATTGATGTTTCTGATGTATTATTAGGCCAACCATACTTGTGGAAGCGACATTCTGTGTATGAGTCTCGGCCTCGTGCTGTTATTGTTACTTTGGGAAATAAATTGTACAGGATACCAGAGGTACTACTGCCTCCCACTATCTCTTTTTTCACTGCAAAACAATGCAGTAAGCTCATTTCCCAAACTAGGAAATTTGTTTTCTTGATGATCCGCCCCTAGGGAAAGAAGAAGATTGTGGCCACGACCTCCATACATGGCTCCTTTACATGAAAACAAAAAATGAACAAGGTTGTGGAGGAGTACGTGGACATCTTCACCTCACCCACAGGGGTGCCTCTACACTGTCAGGTCAAGCATCCCATTGACCTGACCTCAGGTGCGCCGCTACCCAATGGACCGATCTATAGGCACTCTATTATGGAGAATGATGAAATCAAGAGGCAGATTCAGGAGTTGCTATAGAAAGGTCACATCTGGCCAAGTTCATCGCCCTGTGGGAGCCCAATCGTGTTGGTATAGAAGAAGGATGGGACTTGGAGACTCTGTATTGATTATCGGGCGCTGAAAAAGATCATTGTCTGGAATAGGTACCCGATCCCATGGATTGATGACCTTCTGGACCAACTCAAAGGGGAAAAATATTTTAGCAAGATCGACTTGAAGTCTAGGTATCACCAGGTACCAATTGAATCCTTTGATGTGTGGAAAACTGCCTTCAAAGCCAAGGAGGGCTTTTTCGAATGGCTTGTCATGCCTTTTGGATTGACAAATGCTACCGCAACCTTCATGAGGTTGATGTATGACATCTTGCATCCATTCACCAACTCATTTGTAGTGGTATACTTGGATGACATTCTGATCTTCAGCCAGACTTGGGAAGAGCACCTCCACCACATCCGAGAAGTCCTCCAAACACTGCGGCAACACAAGTTATGTGCCAATTTGGAGAAGTGCACTTTTGGTATGACCCAGGTTCAATATCAGGGATACATTATTGATGAAAGGGGTGCATGTGGATCCAACCAAGATCCAAGTCATTCAGGATTGGCCAGCCCCAACCACCCTAACAGAGCTTCGCAGCTTTCTGTGTCTTGCTAATTTCTACTATAGGTTCGTGTTGGGATTCTCTCATATCACTTGGCCCTTGAGTCAAGTCACCAGGGGAGGAGTGAAAAAAATAATTCTGTTGGTTGAAATTTCAACGAAAGGCGTTCGTAGAATTGAAACATCGCATCTGTTCTGCCCCAGTGCTCACATTACCAGACTTGCAACAACCATTTGAAATTGAGATAGATGCCTCTGACTATGCTATTGGGGCAATTCTTACTCAACAGGGGTATCCAGTGGCATATCACAGTGAGACATTGTCTGACACAGTTCGAAAGTATCCCACTTACGATAAAGAAATGTATTCCATTGTGCAGGCTTGTCGACAATGGAAGCATTACATTTTGGGGAAGGAGACAATCATCCACACAGACCACCGACCGCTACAGTTCATACAAACATAAGGGAAGTTGCAGAACGATCGCCATCATAAGTGGTCCACATATCTGCAACAATTTCATTTGAGCAACAAGTACAAGAAGGGTAGCACCAATAATGTTGCAGACTGCCTTAGCCGACCACCGATCATGGCCATAACCACCGGTATCAACTCTTATGGGCATGAGACTTCTAATTGGTCGCTTCTCTACAAGAGCGATCCATAATTCAACTACACATACAAGGCACTCTTGGGGGTATGCAAGTTCCAAATTTTCACCTCCAAGATGCACTATTGTATCACCTGGGACACCTTTGTGTTCCTTCAAGCGAGCGTGCCAACATGCTATGGGAAGCGCACTACAATCGAGTTGCTTGGCATTTTTGGGTCGAGAAAACAATGGTAGTACTACAGAAGTATTTCTATTGGCCGAACCTTCGATAAGATGTCGGGAAGTACATCAGATCCTGCACTACTTGCGCCATTTCCAAAACGACCATTAAGAAGCAAGGGCTCTATACTCCGCTACCTACCCGTAGTCGACCTTGGGAATCCATATCCATGGATTACATGTCATGCCTTCCTTCTACTAAGCATGGAAACAAATGTGTTTTCATGGTCGTCAACAAATTATCAAAGATGGCCATTATGGCGGCTTGCAAGAAGAATATCACAGCAGAAGTCACTACTAAACTCTTCTTTGAACGCGTGTGGGTGCACTTTGGGATCCCACAGTCTATCATATTAGATCGCGACAACAGGTTCCTCAACACATTTTTGTCCAGCCTCTAGTCAATGTTGGACGCCAAGCTCACCAAGTTCACAGCTTTCCATCCCCAAACTAATGGCCAGACAGAGGTCGTCAACATGATGATTGTACACATTCTGCGCATGTACAATTCAACGCATCCACGCACATGGGATGAGAGCCTTCCCTATGTACAACACAGTTATAAACAGGCTCTCCAAAGCTCAACCAGCCACAGCCCCTTGCAGGTGGGCTTTGGATTCCAGCCACTATGTCCTATTGAAGTAGCCATGCCATTTGCAGCTATTCAGGCCGATTCGGCTCATGTCCAGTCTGAAGCTGATAAAGCAAACAACTTCATTGAGCGCATTCAGCACATTCGCCAATAGGTTCATGACATATTGGACGGAGCCAATGCTAAGTACAATCAATGACATGATCAACATTGGGTGCCACATAACTTCCAGGTGGGCGAAAAAGTGTGGCTACATTTGCAGAAGGAGCGCCTCACTGGACCCCACCGCAAGATTCGCCCGCTTCGATATGGGTCGTACACCATCACCAAGGCTGTAGGGAACAATGCCTTCGAGCTCAGTATTCCACCATTCCTTGGTCTGCACCTAATATTAAATGTAGACCACCTTCGTCCCTACTTCCCACCTCTATTGGATACCTCTGACATTGCAGAAGAACTCACACCAAAAGAGTTAAACCCAGACTGCATGGAACAGGCCACCACAGACTGTATCATGGACATGCAAATCAAGAACAATTTCTGACAGAAGATCTAACTATATAAGGTTGTCAAAGCTGGCCAACTCTTGCACCAAGGCAAGTGGTTCACCAGGGACCAAGTTCAACAGAAGTTTCCTCATCTCATGGAGGAACTCAACGTAATGGGGACCATTGCTTCCTAAGGGGGGAGGAATGATCCAGGTGGATATTGGTGGCCACCTGCCTATTCCACTTGGGTCCCCACCATTGTCTCTTTCAATTTTTTCACAACTTACTATTTTTAGCAGTTTTTTGGGTCCTGAACTTCTGGAGCCGTTTTGAAGCCCCAAACGGAGATATTATGTCAAAGTTACGTCCCCGGGAAGTTAAAACGCCAATTTACCCAAACGGGGCCCATAGTTTTGGCGCTTCATCTCCTATGGTTAGGTTTTTGGACGTTTAGAGTTCTCCATTCTTTCTCCATAATAAATAGGCCCTCAAGCCTCATTTTAACACAGTTCAGAGGTTTGTAGCCACCACATCTCTTCTCAGAGATTCGCTACCAGCACCCTAGCTATTTTATTTCCATCATGTTTGTAAGCATATTTTTGTGATTTGATATTAATGAAATGAATCCTTATTTCCACTGTATTTCTATGTTTATGGTTATTTTTGTATTATGTTTCGTTCCTGCATAAATCCAGATCATCTATAGAACTACGAAGGGAACCAGGAGTAGTGAATGCAGGAGGCATGGCATTCACAATTGAAGTTTGCATCGTAAAAATGATCTAGTTAGAGTTTAAACTTTAATTAACAGTGAATGTACACAGTAAATGTGCATGGACAAAACAATTTACCTTTGTTGCCATTGTCTCTGGTGAAACCCTCGTTTCTTCAAAGGATCTACTCTCCAGCATGCTAATTAAGAAAAATATATTTGCATTGGGTAAGATCTTTATGCCATTGTCATTCGTTGTGACTGCGAATAGGGAACCATCTTCGCTGAAACGAAGGTAGGGTTAGCATGGAGATTTTTGGAAATAAAGCAAGAATATATATCTTATATCTTATCAAAATACCGTCAACATCAATTTTGTCAAGATGTTGGTGTTATCCATGTCCCAAAACTTTATTTGAAATTGTTAAAATTGGACAACTAGGTCCAAACTCCATGTTGTGATGCTCAGATGAAGATACCAATATTTGTATTGGGTTCCTCTTTCAGAGAGGTGTAAGATCAATCTAAAATTGATCTTAATCTGATGAGCAGAACATTTATTTTGAATTTATTTTTAATAATTTAAAATATGTGCAGGTCGGCCTTAAGGTTTTACACCCCCAGTAGATGTGTCACACACCTTAGTGATTGATATAAATAGAGTCAACGTTGGAGGACTATTTCACTCATCTCATCCAGACACTTCTCATTGGATACGAGAATCTAAGAAGGAGTTCTCATGTGGGAAAAGGACGAAGTAGCTGCAGCTGGAAAAAGGACGAAATTTCAGCAGTTAGGGTTTCTGGACGAAATTTTCTGCAGTTAGGGTTTCTGGGCAAGTTTGACCAGCTGAAATTTTGTGGAGAGTTCGATTTTTGAAGGCCGTACTCATTGGAACAAAAATCGAGGTCAAAAGGTTGACCGAAGTTGGAGCTATGTTGACTTTCTTGTTGCTGCCCTGCATTGACTTTTTCTGGACTGCGTTGAATTTTCTAGGGTTGACTTTGAGTTGACTGGATAGTTGATTTGAGGACTGTTGTGACACATTTTGGGTTGGCCGATCAAGAAGACTTTGCTGGTTGAAGCATCCTGCTGACCGCCGTAACGCACCAACACATTCTCCTGTTTCTGGTTTGTCTTCTATAGATCCACTGGTATGTTCTATCAGCATTCTACTTAACTATTTATGTGATTTTTGTTATAAAAGTAAAATTTCATCAAGCATAGAACATCTACAAAAATTTACATGGTATCAGAGCTTAGGTGAAGACAAGCCCTAACTTATAGCAATCACCAACTGAGAAAAATGAGTTCCACAAGTTATGGCTTCAAGGAGGATGACAGGCTGACTGGAAGGGATGACTTCCATGCTTGGAAGATGATATTAGATCTTAAATTGGAAGACCATGATCTCATGGACTATGTACTGGGTAAGATACAAGAACCTCCATCCATTTCTACTGTTGCTGCTAAAACCAAGTATAAGAAGGGGGAGATCAAAGCAAAGCTAATGATCAGGGAATCCATACACAAAAGTCTGGTTGCCTACATATCTGAGCTAGGCACATCCAAGGAGATGTATGATAAGCTGATACAAATGTTCAAAGTAAAAAATGCAAACCAAGTGCTATTATTCAAGAATCAATTGAAGAATCTGAAGAAAGGTAGGGATGAGTCTGTCCAAACATACTTTCTGAAATTGACCGAGATCAAGAACAATCTGCTGGCTATTGGGGAGACAATAGCCAATCGTGAGATGGTACTCACTGCACTTGGAGGGCTCCCATATGAATGGAAAGTATTCAACACTACCATTCTCAATAATAATACAATTCCTAACTTTGATGAGCTATTGTCAAGATGCATGTGAGAAGAGACAAGAATGAAGGAATACGAAAATGACAGAAATACTGCCTACGCTGCTCATTCTAGAAAGAAGAACTCTAGTGGTCCTAAGAACAAAGGAAGAGCAAGGGCCCAAGGAAAGAAGGGCAAGTGTTTCACTTGTCATAGGCCTGGTCACTATGCTAGAGAATGTCCTTTCAAGAAGGATTCTCCCGATAGTGACGACAACAACAACAACCGAAGAAATGGAAATCAAAGAAACGATAGGTCCAAAGGAAAGAGGAAGGCTCCCTATGGTGTAAACAATCAACCTTTCAAAAGTTCTAGAAACTCCAGGTATGAGGAATCAAATGTTGTTGATAAAAGAAATGAATACATTCTTGTATCTCCCCTCTCTGCTGCATCCCCGCCCGACACTATGGATGTCTGGCTGATAGATAGTGGTGCCTCAAGACACATCACTGGGTTCAAGGAAGCACTCTCTAACATGGTGGAGAAGGATACTAATCTGGAAATTATCCTTGGAGATAATGCCACATATCTCGTGAAAGGGACAGGGACTGTGACCCTCCACTTGTCTCAAGGAAAAGTCCTATATTTGCAGGATGTACTCTATGTACCAAAATTGAAGAAGAACCTTGTTTCTATATCAGCGATCAAAGACAAAGGCTTCAATGTGGCATTCACTGATGGAAAGGTGTGCATGTGGAAGAAGAATCTCAAGGAAGCTATCGTGGTTGGTTTTAGAGTTGGAACACTCTACCAAGTTGAAGGAATTCCACTAGGAGCTATGACATGTGATACTATCCGAAAAACTGAACTATGGCATCGGAGGTTTGGACACCTTCATTACAAGGCCCATCCCGAAGCAAGGAAGGTGGTGACAGGGATGCCCGATTTTGGAAATAATCATGAAGGTGTATGTAAGGGTTGTGCCGAAGGAAAGCATACAAGGGGACCTTTCCCCTCAAGTGTCACAAAGACATCTGATATTTTGCAACTGGTCCATTCTGATCTATCTGGTATGCTACCCGTGACATCCCCGGGAGGATGTTCTTACTATATGACATTCACTGATGACTTCTCCCGCAAAACCTGGATATACTTCTTGAAGAAGAAGGATGAGGCTTTCATGTGGTTTCGTACCTTCAAAGCCTTGGTGGAAAATATGACAGGAAAGAAGATCAAGATTTTGAGGACCGACAATGGCACTGAATATGAGTCAAATGAGTTCAAGGACTTTTGCAGAGAAGTTGGCATTAAGAGGGAGACTACTACTGCCTATACTCCTGAGCAGAATGGCATTGCTGAATGAAAGGATAGGACCATTTTGGAAGCTGCCCGTGCCATGCTTTGTGACCAAGGTTTACCGAAGTTTCTGTGGGGAGAAGCTACGAATACTGCTGTATACATTCAAAACCGATGCCCTCATTCCACCCTGGACTCCAAAACTCCCGAAGAGGTTTTCACCGGTAAGAAACCTGATGTCTCACATTTTAGAATTTTTGGATGTCCTATTTATTTTCATGTGCCAAAAGAAAAGAGAAGTAAGCTGGATGCTTCTGGGAAGAAAGGAATGTTTGTGGGCTACAACGAAACCTCTAAGGCCTATAGAGTCTATGTACTTGGTCAAAGGGAAGTAGAGATATGCCATGATGTCACTTTTGACGAAGATGCTTCCCTGAAGAAAGTAGTAGATCTTCCGAGATCTGAGGAAAATCATGAAGCAAGGCCTGGAAATCAAGAAGAACCGTAGGATGAGACAATGCCTGATGTTGAAGGACCAATGGACCCAATCGATCCATCTCCTTCACTGAGAAAGAGACCATCATGGCTCAGGGACACTCTCGAAGATGCCGAGGGACATGCTGCCCCGAGGGGGACATTTCGAGAAAGCAAGAAGCCGTGTAGATACCAAGGGTATCTGGCTGCCATGAGTACTATTGTACAATCTGAACCTGGATCTTTTGAGGAAGCCGTAAAGCATCAAGTCTGGAAGGATGCTATGCATGAATAATATGAGTCCATAATGAAGAATGATGTCTGGGATGTGGTTCCAAGACCGAAGGACAAATCAGTTGTCACTGCGAAATGGCTCTACAAGATCAAGCATGGATTTGATGGAAGTGCTGAAAAGTTCAAGGCAAGATTTTTTGCCCATGGCTTCTCTCAAAAGGAAGGAATAGATTATGATGACATATTTTCACCTGTGGCACGATATACCACCATTCGATCAATCATAGCCCTTGCTGCTATGCAAGGATGGAGTCTTCATTAGATGGATGTCAAGACCGCTTTTCTGCATGGTGCAATAAAAGAAGAGGTGTATGTAGAACAACCTCTAAGGTTTGAAGTTCAGGATCGGGACACTCATGTCTGCAGGTTTAAGAAAGCCCTCTATGGGTTGAAGCAAGCACCCAGAGCTTGGTACGAGAGGATAGATAACTACTTGATGAAGCTGGGCTTCACTCAAAGTAATGCTGATCCAAACCTTTACTTCAAGGTTTTCCAGTGGAAGCCTCTCATTCTGGTGTTGTATGTGGACGACCTCTTCCTGACAGGTGCTGACCCTCTCATTCATCAATGCAAGAGGGAGCTTGCTGGTGAGTTCGAGATGAAGGACCTAGGAGTGATGCACTACTTCCTAGGCTTGGAGGTCTGGCAAAGGCCTAGAGAGATTTTCCTTTCTCAAGGAAAATATATTGTGAAACTTCTGGAAAGATTTGGTATGGTGGATTGCAAGTCCGTGTCAACACCAATGGAACTCAACTTCAAGAAGTTGAGTGGCAGCGCTGCTGGGCCCGTATTGGCAAATCCTACTGAGTATCGTCAACTTGTAGGGGCTCTGATGTTCTTAGTGAACACCCGTCTAGATATATGTTTTGTAGTGAACACTTTGAGTCAACAGATGGTTGAGCCTCATCACTTTCACTGGGTTGGTGCCAGGAATCTTCTGAGATACCTTCGGGGCACGATAAACCATGGGCTGAGATACACTTCCGGGAGCATGACACTCCGTGGATATACTGATGTCGATTGGGCTGGCAGTGTGGTGGATCGTAAGAGCACATCGGGATGCTGCTTCAATCTTGGTTATGCTTCGATTTCATGTATGAGCAGGGAGCAGAAGTCGGTGGCTTTGAGCACCACAGAGGCTGAATACATTGCAGCAAATATGGCCTGTTGTGAAGCAGTTTGGTTGCGAAAGCTCTTTAGTGAGCTATTTGGGCATGTGCTAAATACCACCGTGATACTCTGTGATAACCAAAGTGGGATTCGCTTGATCGAGAATCCTGTGTTCCATGACCGATCCAAGCATATTGATATCAGGTACCATTTCATCCGGGATATGGTACAGTGAGGCGCCGTAAGGATTTATCATATAGGAACTGATGAGCAGGTCGCGGATATTCTCACTAAGCCCCTAGGGAAGGTCAAGTTCCTAACCTTCCGTGAGAGACTTGGTATCGTGGAACGACCCTATGATGTGGGTCCTGTTGGACGATGAGCTCGAGGAGCTCTGGGGGGCTTTGGGGACAGCCTCTCGGAGCTATGAGCAACCACAAGGCTAGGCTTGCCAAACCTTGTTGGTGTGCTTAGACCCCACCGTTGTGATTATTGAGTTGGTTCACCTCTCATTATCAGTGCCCCGTATGCATCCTACCCATTGAGTTCAGGGCTCATGGGAAGTACCTCTCATTTGGCCAATGAGATGGGAAAATCTAGAGACCAGTAGCAAAGACTGATGGACGCATCAGATATTTCCATACTCTCTATCTAGGATGGCACGGTCCAACCACTTGATCTGGGATCAAGTCTAGTGAGGTCTCGGACCTCCGCCTGACTTCAGGTCAGATGAACCAACTTCGGGTTGGTTTGAGACTCTTTGTGAGTCTAATAGAGGTTTCAGACCTCTGGGCTGAATTTGTCAGCCGAGGGATGATGTCTTTGTGAATGACCCACTTCTGTTCTGAAATAAAGAGGTTAGCAAAGCAAGCTACGGTGGGATGACGCACGATGTTTGATTGCACAGGTGGATGGAGTTCTCCCTAGTTGAGAGGGAGTGTTAAAATTGGACAACTAGGTCCAAACTCCATGTTGTGATGCTCAGATGAAGATACCAATATTTGTATTGGGTTCCTCTTTCAGAGAGGTGTAAGATCGATCTAAAATTGATCTTAATCTGATGAGCAGAACATTTATTTTGAATTTATTTTTAATAATTTCAAATATGTGCAGGTCGGTCTTAAGGTTTTACACCCCCAGCAGATGTGTCATACACCTTAGTGATTGATATAAATATAGTCAACGTTGGAGGACTATTTCACTCATCTCATCCACACACTTCTCATTGGATATGAGCATCTAAGAAGCAGTTCTCACATGGGAAAAGGACGAAGTAGCTGCAGTTGGAAAAAGGACGAAATTTCTGCAGTTAGGGTTTCTGGGCGAAATTTTCTGCAGTTAGGGTTTCTGGGAAAGTTTGACCAGCGTTGACTTTGGTCAACACATGGTCCGTTTGAGCTGAAATTTTGTGGAGAGTTCGATTTTTGAAGGCCGTACTCATTGGCACAAAAATCAAGGTCAAAAGGTTGATCGAAGTTGGAGATGCGTTGACTTTATTGTTGCTTCCCTGCGTTGAATTTTTCTGGACTGCGTTGAATTTTCTGGGGTTGACTTTGAGTTGAATGGATAATTGATTTGAGGACTGTTGTGACACATTTTGGGTTGGCCGACCAAGAAGACTTTGCTGGTTGAAGCATCCTGTTGACCGCCGTAACGCACCAACACATTCTCCTGTTTCTGGTTTGTCTTCTATAGATCCACTGGTATGTTCTATCGGCAATCTACTTAACTATTTATGTGATTTCTGTTATAAAAGTAAAATTGCATCAAGCATAGAACATCTACAAAAATTTACAGAAATTCATCACCAACTTTCAAGAACCTATTCCTGGTTGTATCAAATTGCACAACACTTAAGGAACACTTCCTAAACACAGAATATGTCCGCTTGATTGTTCCCTCACTTTCATTCCACTTTCATTCCACTCAACCAGGTATGAATCGCCATATTTACTTGTTCCACAGGAGAAGAGCCTAATGAGCCTAATAAAAAATACAGATGACTATATACTTCAGAAAGGACATGGACTTGACAAAGAAAATAGAGAAAATTGGAGAAAGTAAAACTCAGATCCACAAGAAGACACTTTACAAAGTAAACACCATTCCAAGTTAACACTTTAACTTGAGCCTAATGAGCCTAATAAAAAATACAAATATTATTTATGAGCTCCATCATTAGACATATTTGGAGGGGTTAATAGTCACCTTTTTGACTTCTTAGATCTCTTTTTCTTGCATTTTTATTATTATTTGGTTTTATGATGCTAGTATAGGTGGTGATTAAGGCTAACATACCCTGAGTGCCTAATATAAGGTTGACTGCATAAAATCATGAATTATTAATCATTTTTATAAGGATTTTATCATAAAGACTCAGAGGAGACAGTAAAGAGGAATTATAGGAGGATTGTCCACCCTCAAAAGCAGCCAAAGGATCTAAAAGGATTCTCTCCAGCAATTCGAATTCCAGAGGCAGCCAAGCAACTCAAAGAGGAGTGCACCCAATCCTTGTTCACTGGGAGTCAAGTGGACTCAATCACCATTTTCTAGTGAGCTATTGGTAGCTGCCCTGTAGAATAAATAGAGCAGAGCTAGATCTAGGAAGAGTTATTCTATTCTAGTCAGTAAGTCGATTCCATTCAGAACTATTGTTGTGAGCTATTGAGTTTTTTGTTTTATTCAGGGATCAAAATTTCATATATGTATGAAGTTATTCTTTTATGAAATGAGAAGATTCATTTCATTCGAACGATTTAAGTTTCAGAGGGCTAGGCTCATGGTTTACAGCCCAATCGATGTGCCTCAGCTTCTCTGCTATTACTATCTTTTCCTTTCTGTCATTTAGCTAGTTTTTCTTCTGCCATTTAAGTTAGATCTGCTTTTGATAATTTCATTTTTGTTTATTTTTCGTGCCGCTGTAGTTTTTAATTGCTTATGCATAGTAAAATAGAGGAAAAACTCCAAAAAATGTGGTCAAACCTCCCCCTCTCATCTCTGCCAGTAGAGTTCGAGCAGAGTAGACCTTCCCACATGCCAAAATTTCTTTCTGTTTGAGTTTCGGGAAGAGTTTTCATTACCAATTCCGAGTCTCTCTTTCATTGTTTTATCACACATTTCTATTTGTTTCCCATGCATGAATTCACAGGTGTATTATGCCTATGAGCACTGCTCTTACACCTCCATTCCCCTCCTTTTCTTCTCATTTTAACGCTGAACTTACCCTTTTTATTAACACAATTAAGCCCTTCAAGCCTTATTTCTTTGTTTTTCTCCGTTCATGTTTGCCTTACCCTTTTTTGCAAAACATGTGAAAACACCATTCAAACCCATTAGAACGCGACCTCCGCCTTTGCTCCTTGAGTCTCCCACCACTGTACATCGCACTTCGCATAATTTAACTTTTTACCTTAACATTTACCGCTCGTTCTTGCTGATTTCAATATTGCGATCGCGCTCCACTGCCGGTCCCACTGCCACATCGCCCATCGCAAATCGCACTTCACATCATTTAGCTTGTTTCTTTCCCACTTACTGCTCCAACTGCCAATTACGATATTTTGAAATTGCAAATCGCAAATCACACCGTCTACCTTTTTTGCATAACACTAACCTCTCATTCCGCCGATGCAATAACTCCACCATGTCACTCGTCGCATTTCGCATTTCGCAGAACTTGCCACATCACAAATCACAACCCGCAACTTTTACCGCATCGCAAATTGCACTTTGCACATTTTAGTTCGCTCCTGTTAATTTTTACCGCTTGCGATTGCGACATCACATATCGCAAATTTTGTCCTCCATCGCACTCTTCCACGTCACTCGTCGCACTTTGCACTTCACACATTTTAGTTCATTCCTGTAAATCTTTACCGTTATCCCTTTAAACTTGTGATATTGCGATTGCGACATCGTATATTGCAAATTATGTCCTCCATTGCACTCCACCATTGCACTTTTGAGTTCTTTCCACTCCAAAGTCATTTCTCGCGCTATAATAAAGTTTTATAAGGGTTTAACCCCCTCTTTCAACTTCCAAACTTTGTTTCATGTGTTAAACCCCCCATTAGATTCTTTTAGCCCTTTTCTTCCCTCCAAGCTGTAAATTAACTCTTCTTAATTAGAATTAAATCATGGATATCTTAGTTGCATGGATATAAGCATGGTAGATATATCATAGGATAAGTAGAGTGAATTTAGCCATTTGGTCAAGATAAGTGTGGTTTAGAATTAGTTTCATTTTTGTCATTTCTTTTTCTGCGAATTAAATTAGTTTCCTTCCTGTCATTTTTTTCAGCAATTTAATTTATTTTCTTCCAGTCATTTCCTTCTTGCATATTAAGTTAGTTCCATTTTGGTCATTTCATTTCTGCAATTTAGTTTAGTTTCATTGAAGTGTGACAGACTTCACTGAGAACCCCTAGAAGTAGCACCCTTTCGTAGAGCGAAAGAGAATGACATGAAAAAAATGCATCTGCTATGTATATAACACTATCAGCTCAAAGTTTCTACGAACCCAGGGTTGATAAAGTAAAGTAGGGCAGCCCCTGGGAGTTGCAGCACTCTTGGTGCAATACCAGGGCTCACTATTTTTTGGCGCCGTTGCTGGGGAGGTGTCTAGTAGATGTTTTGATTTTATTTTAGCATTCCTTTATGCTTTCCTTTCTTTTCATGTCATTTCAAATATTGAAAAAATACAAAAAAATCTGATTTTCATGCCTCGTAAGACTAGGAATACTCAAAGACAAATCTTACCTAAAACCCCCACATCACCTTCTAGCCACTCCTCACTCTTCTTCATTGGCAATGAGATTGAACCCCCTATAGGAGAGCCTTCTGAATATTTTAAGGATCTTATTGGGGAAAAAGAAGAAGACCTTGTTTCAACTGAGGGACCTACTTCACATATCTTAACCAAGGTTTGGATCCATAGAACCTTTCCCATAAGAGAGACAAATGGGGAAACTAATATGAAAAACATTAGCCCCTCATCTCTTCCACACTTACTTGGATTTACCTCTGAGGACCCTTGCACATTCATGTTTGAATTTGCTGTTGTTTGTAGGAATTATGACTACACCTCTGATGATCAGAAGTTGAAGCTATTCCCATCCACCCTTAAGGATGCAGGCTTGCGCTGGTTCATGGGTCTGCCTGGGGATAACATCACAGTTACTTGGGCATAGATGGAAGAGACCTTTAGAAGCAAGTACAAAGACTACTATAGGTCCAAGGAAAATAAGGATGAGATATTTAGGATGACTCTAGGGCCTGATGAATCCCTAGAGGATTATGAAGAGAGGTTTCAATTGAACTATAAGAGAGCCAACTGTACTCTTGATCTTGACTCGCTTAAACTAGTACTTCTTCGAGGGATCAATAAAGAGATGATATAAACCTTGAATATGTTATCAGGAGGAGATATCTACCAACAACCCTACGAAACAATCAAAACTGTCTTCCGGAACCATTCTAGGGCATTTAGGAAGAAGGGTAGAGCTAGCCAAAGTACATCGAATACCCCTTCCTCTTCCACCTTCATAAAAAATGAGATTGGAAACATGCTAGAGGACTTCAAGAGTGACATGTTGCACACCTTCGCTTTGCAAATGGACACAATGCATGTCAAAAGGAAGCAGAGAGAGCCTTGGCCATATTTTGTCCTAGATGTACCAGGAAGCACCCAAGAAATGAATGTCCACTGAATGTCATAGAGGTTTTCTTAGTCTGTGAAGATAATCATGCCACAGACAAGTGTCCCTCCTTACCTGGACTTAAATTTGTATATCAAGGTGGGGAAACAATACCAGAGCAACTCTGTTTCATGAACCAGAGAAGGCCTCAAGGCCCTCGACCATATCAACAAGGTATGCAGGGTGCACCTTACTCTTACGATTACAACAATCAGAGTGCACCGATGCAACCTTGGTACACCCCCACTTCTCCATCCTGGTCTGCACCTCCTACTTGGCCTTCCAACCCTTCATACCATCCTTAGCCAATAAACCAACCATTACAAAAATATGTTCCACAACAACCTCAGTGGAAAAATCCATCCTAAGGGTGGAGGCCTCAACAAAATAAAATACCTGCTCTAATGCCTCCACCCCAACCTTAACCTCATCTTACTCATGTTGCTCCAACTAGGCTACCTATACCTGCACAACCCAATTCGAACCCGAAAATTAGATAGGAATAACAAGATCCCAGTGGAGAAACATCCCATCCAGCTTATGCTGTGGATATACATGAGGTTAATCTCAGGTCAGGAAGAGTAATCCCAGAAAACCATCCCCCATATCCACTTGTAGAGATTGAGGAGGAAAAGGAAGAAGATAACACTCAGATCCAACAACCTCCTTTTCTCGAGCACTTGATCCACCCCAGTTAGCACACCCTAGAGGAGACTTAACTCTTGGCAGAATTGGAAAATTTGTGTATGAAGATACCACTTCTCCGGACCATTAAGGATGTCCCTATCTACAATAGGCTCATCAAAGAAAAGTACTTCAAGAAACCTGAGAAGGAAGAGAGATACCCCACCATCAATGTGGTAGGATAACTGTCTGACCTGATCCTGGGGAAGGTGATATTTCCAAAATACCTGGACCTTGGTAGTCCAATTTTTGATGTGAATATAGATGATGTCATAGTCCCCAACACTCTGATTGATCTAAGGGCTTCCATCAATATCATGACCAAGGAAACTATGTTGAAATTTAATCTCCAAGGGACTTTGAGGAAAACCACAACAATTCCGCAACTTGCAGAACAATCCACAGTAACTCCGAAAGGAATTGTTTAGGATGTTATGGTTACCATTGAATTTTGGGATTATCCTACAGATTTCCTGGTCCTGCAACCAAAAACCAAGTTTAATGGTTATCCTCTCATCTTAGGGAGACCTTGGTTAGCCATTGCAGATGCTTATATTAGTTGTCGAGCTGGAAACATGACTATAAAAAATGGGCCTTTGTCTAAACATCTAGTGTTATATCCTCCAGCCCATCCTTCCATTGATCATGATCTCCTTATATGGTTGGAGGATGAAGAAGATGAGTTATATAACACTACCCTTATGTGTACCATAGATGCTATTCTTAGAGGGGGGCAACTGGATGAAGATGAACTCATCGACCATGCCATTCAAAACCAATCCTCCACTAACACTCCTCTCGAAACCTTAGTAAAAGAGTCTGAAATCCAAACTTGGGATTACTGTTAGGTAAACATGAGTCAATGTTGACTAGGGTAAATAGTAGTGGTTTTGGGGCACATGGTATTGTGCACCCATGGTTTTAGCCCATGGTATTGCATGTAATGGAGCCTATAAAAGGCTGGGAATACTTCATTGTAATGCAGGCCTGGAGGTGAGTGGTGAAGGCTCACTTGGCCGGATTGGCCAGGGTTTTGGCCAATGGTTAATGAAATTTCATTCGTTGGGTTTTTTCCCCGGTGTTTGGGGTTTTTCCCAGATAAACAATTGTGTTTATGTTTATGATTTGTTGCTGGGTTCTTTATGTTTATTTCTCTCAGTAAAATTGTTTATTATTCTTGCGGTAATTTCTAACAACTGGTATCAGAGCTATGAAGATTTGAAATCTGGTATCGAAGCCGAATGTATATTTGGCTGATAAACTCGCAGGAAAGAAGGGTTCCTAGTTCGAGTGGGAGCAATGGCGGAAGATGGTAAGTTTAGGGTCGAGAAATTTAACAGCCAAAACTTCCTGATGTGGAAGATGCAGATGGAATATTATCTGTATCAGAAAGATTTGTACCTACCATTGAGCGGAAAAAAGAAGAAGTCGGTGGCCATGAAAGACGCGGAATGGAACATTCTCGATAGAAAGGCACTCGGAACAGTACGGTTGTGCCTTGCGGCGTCAGTCGCCTTCAATATTTCGAAGGAAACAACAACAAAGGGTTTGATGCAGATGTTGACGAAACTATATGAAAAAACCTCGGCCTCAAACAAGGTATTTCTTATGAAGCAACTATTTAATATGAAGATGTAGGAAGGTGGATCTGTTGAAGACCATTTAAATTATTTTAATACAGTTACCAGTCAGTTAAGTTCTGTAGGAGTAAACTTTGATGATGAAGTTAGAGCTTTGTTATTCTTGTGCTCATTGACAGAGAGTTGGAATGGTTTAGTAATGGCCATTAGTAACTTTGTCTCTGGATCTAGTACTTTAAAGTTTGATGATGTTGTCGGTGCTATCCTTAGCGAGGAAATGCGACGGAAAAGCTCCGGTGAGACATCGGGTAATGATTTGAGTGAAGAGTCTAGGGGAAGAAGAATGGAAAGAGGAAAGAGCTTGGGATATCGCAGTAAGTCAAGGAAAGGCAGATCCAAGTCCAGATCGGGGATAGTGTGCTGGAAATGTGGAAAGAAAGGACACCTAAAGAAAGACTGTAGATCTTGGAAGGGAAAAGAAGGAGACACATAGCAAGAAAAAAATCATGAAGCAAATGTGACAGGTGATGTGTTACAAGATGCTTTGATTCTTTCTTTCGAAAATGTTACTGATTCTTGGGTTGTAGATTCAGGGGCTTCATTCCATGCCACACCTGATAAGAAATATTTTCATGACTATGTTCAAGGAGATTTTGGACAAGTTCGTTTAGGTGATGATAAACCTTGTAAAATTGTTGGAATGGGTAAGGTTCTTGTAAAATAGTAGAATGGAAACCAATGGCTATTAAAGGAGATAAGGCATGTTCCAGATCTAAAGAAAAATCTGATTTCAACAGGGCAGTTAGGCGGTGAAGGTTGTGTTACAACTTTCACAGATAAAGCTTAGAAGGTCACCAAAAGATCCCTGGTAATAGCAAAAGGTGAAAAGGTTGGTACATTGTATTTATGCAATGGTATTTCTAACTCTGTTAATGCTTTAACTTCCAAAGGAGCAGATGCAACATTATGGCATCATAGGCTCGGACACATGAGTGAGAAGGGGATGAATATTCTTCACTCAAGAAATTTTTTTCCAGGTTTGAAGAATGTTGTTTTGGATTTCTGTGAGAATTGCATTTATGAAAAATAGAAGAGAGTCAAATTTCTCAGAGTTGGGAAAGAAAAAAAGGGCGAAAAATTAGAGCTTGTGCATACATATGTATGGGGACCTGCTCAGGTATCATCTCTCGGTGGCTCTCATTATTATGTTACTTTTATTGATGATGCAACTAGAAAAACCTGGATTTATTGTATTCAGAATAAATCTGATGTATTTGATACTTTCAAGAAATGGAAAGCTTTGGTTGAGATTGAGACAGGAAAGAAGTTGAAGTGTCTCAGATCAGACAATGGAGGTGAATATTGCAGCAAAGAGTTTGATAGGTACTATTAAGAGCATGGAATTCGTAGAGAGAAGAAAGTTCCAAGAACACCACAATAAAATGGTGTGTCAGAAAGGATGAACAGAACAATCATGGAGCGTGCAAGGTGCATGAGATTGCATGCGGGATTTCCTTTACAATTTTTGGCAGATGTTGTAGATACTACTGTTTATCTAATAAATAGAGGGCCTTCAAGTTCCTTGGATGGTGGTATTCCAGAGGAAGCATGGACAGGTAAATAGGTAAACTACTCTTTTTTAAAGCCTTTTGGTTGTGAGGCCTTTGTCCATATTAATAAAGAAAATAGAACAAAGCTTGAGGTAAAATCAAAGAAATGTACCTTTATTAGATATGGTGTTAATGATTTTGGTTATCTCTTATATGATTATGAAAATCACAAAATCATTAGGAGCAGAGATGTAATATTCAATGAAAAGGTCTTGTATAAGAATCAGTTGCAGGAAAAGAAACAGGAAAAAGAAAGCAAGGAATACGTGGTTCTTGATGAGATAACTGAAAAAGTAAAGGTGCCTGAAAATAATAATAATCAACAACCACAGCAGCAGCAACCACCACAACGGCAACAGGCACCTCAAACACCTGAAAGTGGTGTTAGAAGATCTACCAGGATAAGTAGACCCCCTGAACGATACTCTCCTTCATTATATTATTTATTGCTGACTGATTCTGGTGAACCCGAATTTTATGAAGAAGCAATGCAGGTTGAAAGCAGGAAGAAGTGGGAGCTAGCCATGGAAGAAGAGATGGACTCCTTAATGCATAACCAGACTTGGGACTTAGTCAGGTTGCCTACAGGTAAAACTACATTGCAGAATAAATGGGTTTACAGGCTGAAGGAATAAGATGGAGGAAAACAGAGGTACAAACTAGACTTGTGGTGAAGGGGTTTGCACAGAAGAAAGGTATTTATTTTAATGAAATATTTTCTCTTGTTGTGAAGATGACTTCAATTAGAACTATCTGAAGTCTCGTAGCAACGGAAGATTTACATCTTGAATAGTTAGATGTAAAGACAACATTTCTCCATGGAGATTTGGAGGAAGAGATATACATGCAGCAACTAGAAGGATATGAGGTAAAAGGGAAAGAAAAATTGGTGTGCAGGTTAAAGAAGAGCTTGTATGGCTTAAAATAGGCTCCAAGGCAATGGTATCTAAAATTTGACAAGTTTATGTCTGAACAAGGTTATACTAGATGTCACTCTGATCATTGTGTTTATCTAAAAAGGAAAAATAATGGCAGCTATATTATATTGTTATTGTATGTAGATGACATGCTTGTTGCAGGGTCTAACATGCAGGAAATAAATGTGCTCAAAAGAAATTTGGCAAATTCATTTGCAATGAAGGATTTGGGAGCTGTAAAACAAATCCTTGGTATGAGGATAACTAGAGACAAGAAAAATCGCAAATTAACACTGTCTCAGAATGAGTACATAGAAAAAGTGTTGAAAATATTTAATATGCATAATGCGAAACCAGTTAGTACACCTTTTGCTAGCCATTTCAAACTTAGTAAGGAGATGTGCCCCAAGACCCATGATGAAATGGAATATATGTCTAAAGTTCCATATGCATCAACAGTTGGAAGCTTAATGTATGCAATGGTTTGCACAAGGCCTGATATTGCACATGCAGTGGGAGTTGTAAGCAGGTACATGAACAATCCAGGAAAAGAACATTGGATGGCAATAAAATGGATTCTCGGATATTTGAGAGGTACCACAAATCAAGCATTATGCTTTGGTGGTTCAAACATTGCTCTACAGGGATATGTTGATGCAGATATGGCAGGTGACAGAGATAACAGGAGGAGCACTATAGGATATGTATTTATTGTAGGTGGAACAACTGTCAGTTGGGTTTCAAAAATCCAAAGTGTTGTTGCACTTTCAACAACAGAAGCAGAGTATGTTGCTGCTACAGAGGCTAGTAAAGAAATGATTTGGTTACAAAGGTTTATGGATGAATTGGGTAAGGAGCATGATATGGGCACGCTATACAGTGATAGCCAAAGTGCCATTCATCTTGCAAAGAACTCAACATTTCATTCCAGGACTAAACACATACATCTCAAGTACCATTTCATACGGTCATTATTGGAAGATGGAGAGTTGATTAGGGGAATTTTGAGGTCTAAAATGGGCCTCCTAAGGAAATTATATAATAATAGTGGAAAGAATCAAATAAGATTTGATGACATCATCAAATTTTAGAGGGAAAAATGAAAAAACTATTTTTTCAACTCATATTTTCAACTTATCTCCCAAAGTTTTTACTCAAATTTCGAGCGGGAGTACTCGTTGGATGCGAAATTTAATTCCTCATCCAAGGAGTACCCATGTTGCATACTTTCGATGGGTCCTACTACACGAAAAATGAGAAATTTACATGGATGATTTCACACCATATGGGGATGACTTCCAGGAAGTTCTATTCAATTTGGGTAAGGTACTAAGGAAGTGCATTGAGATGCATCTCACCTTGAGCCCAGAAAAGTGTGAATTCCTGAAGAAATCAGGGGTTGTATTAGGACACTCCATATCCCAAGCAGGAATCCAGGTAGACCCGAAAAAAATCACTATCATAAAAAGGGTACCTTCTCCTCAAAAGCAGAAAGATGTCAGGAGTTTCTTAGGATAAGCTGGTTACTATAGAAGGTTCATCAAAGATTTCAGCAAGATGGCTTCCCCATTATTTGGATTATTGGCCAAGGATTCTGAGTTTATTTGGTCTGGTCCTTGTCAAGAGGCTTTCGAGCTCATTAAGAAACAATTGACTACTGCCCCCATCCTCTGAGGTCCAAATTGGACTTTGCCTTTCCACATCCACACTGACGCATCTGAAAAAGCTGTAGGGGCAACATTAGGAAAATTAGAGGATAAAATCCCTTATGCCATTTATTTCATCATCAAGAATTTGTCAAAGGCTGAGCTAACTTATATTGTTACTGAGAAGGAGATGTTAGCCATTGTCCATGCATTGAACAAATTCATGCATTATGTAACTGGATATCAGACCTTTGTCCACACTGACCATGCAACCATTAAGTATTTAATGAACAAACCATATGTAAATGCTAGGATAATTAGATGGTTGTTAATTTTGCAACAATTTGATTTGAATATTATTGATAAACCTGGAAAGGAGAATGTTGTTGCAGATTTTTTGTTCAGGTTAGCTCTCCTTGCAAGTGAAGAAGGAATGGTGGATGACCAACTGCTCGATGAACACCTCTTTTCCATATCATCACTCTGACCATGGTTGGCTGATATAGCCAACTACTTGGTTGCTGGGAGACTGCCTCCTAATATTTCATTAAGTGAGAGGAGGAGAATCATCAGAAAAGTGCCCCTTTCACATGGATTGGGGGGAACCTTTTCAAGCTAGGCCCTGATAAAATCTTAGTAATATGTGTGAGGGAGGAAGAATTTTTTGATATCCTCTCTGCATTTCATGAAAACCCATGTGGAGGCCACTTTGCTGCAAAAATAACTGCTTACAAAGTTTTGCAGGCAGGATACTATTGGCCTACCCTTCATCAAGATCCAGAAGATACACCAGCAGGTGTGACTAGTGTCAGAGGATAGGGAAACCCACACAAAGGGATGAAATGCCTTTACACCCTTAGGTGGCTCTTGAGCTATTTGATAAGTGGGGCATGGAATTTTTTGGACCTATTGATCCACCATCCAGACAAAAGAAGTATATCATAGTTTGCACTGATTACTTGACAAAGTGGGTTGAAACAAAAGCAGTGAAGGTAGCAACCGAGGAGAAAGTAGCAGAATTTCTGAGGGAGAATGTGTTTTACAAATTTTCATACCCCAGAGAAATAGTCACTGATCAGGGAGCACAATTCACCTCTCACCTCATTGAGAATATTTTGAGGAAGCACATGATTAAACATAGAAATTCTACTGCCTATCACCCTCATGAAAATGGCCAAGTAGAAGTAATTAACAGAGCTTTAGAGAGAATCCTCACCAAGATTGTGAGAAACAATAGAAAATATTGGGCAGATAGATTGGTAGAAGCTACTTGGGCCTACAATACTACTTGGAATACAACAACAAGATTCACTCCTTATGAACTAGTCTATGGTAAGAAAGCTCTACTTTCAGTTGAGTTTGAATTCAACACTTTAAGAATGGAAGCTGAATTAAATCTAGATCTATCAAATGCCAAAAAAGAGAGGTTTCTGCAACTAAATGGATTGGATGAGTTCATAATGCAAGCACTTCTTCACACAGAGGTAGTTCAGTTGCAAAGGAAGGTATGACATGACAAGAACATAAGAGAAAAGACCTTCCAAGAAGGATATTGGGTGTTGTTGTATGATTCGAGTTTTAAATATTTTAAAGGCAAGTTTATGACAAGATGGTTAGGACCTTACATAGTGGAAAAATTTTCTGATAATGGCGCAGTTAAAAATAGAACCATAGATGAGGAAGGAATCCCCTTGCTTGTCAATGGTCACAGACTTAAAATTTACAAGAAGTCTTTGTCAAAGGCAGAGTTCATAAATTCAATATGAAAATAGGTGTATGTAATGGGAAACTCCATAGTTTCCCACACCTCCTAAGAAAAGGAAAGAAAAAAGAATAAGATTGTGGGATGAAAACCTCGATGGAGGCAGCTCACTTGCTCAAAAAAAGAAAAAGAAAAAATAAAAGAGAATAAAGATCCATGGCTGAAAACCTCTCTGAGGTGCCCAAGGAAATTCTATGGGTTGAAAACCTCCATGAAGGCATCCCACTTTCTTTCAAAAAAAAAAAAAGCAAAAAAAAAAGATCCAAAAAAAAAGCATCTGCATTTCTGTGTTTTCTGTGTTTGCTGTTTTGCAGGTTATTAATGGTTTCTGGAAACACAGGAATGTATTCATATTCTTTTCCCTTCTTCTATTTTACCATCCATCCCATCATTCACTCCATTCATCTTCATAACTTCCTCCATCACCTCCATACACCACATTCCTCCATTCCTGAGCACAATGTAGCAAGAGAAGCAACACACAGACTGCTACAAACATCAGAAAGTTCCTTCAAAAACAAAGTTTTTCATGGAATTCCAAGAAGAACAACAAGGAAAGTTGCATAATGGACTCCAGAAGAACGAGAATTCCACCCATGGCATCTCAAGAACCCCACGCGACATCCACAATAGAGAGAAACAACAAGAAAATATTCGTAACTCACTCAGGAAGCTACTCATTCAGCAAGTTGCTCATTCAGAGTACAGGAATATGGTGAAGAACACATCATCTAAAAGGCTTGTCTCCAACCTCCAGCTCCTGGAAATGCCTTGACCACAACAAGTAAACTCAGATATAGCTTCTCACCCACTGCTACGCATCCATAATAGCCATAAATAATTAATTTGTAGACTTAGAGTTTAAGGGGCAGAAAGGTGGATAGTTAACTCAGCCACCACCGTGAGGTATGACTGAAAAAATGGAAGTACATGCCATCTAGGCATGAAAAAAAGAGAATTTAAATCAAGTGGAATAGAGGAGAACGGGGGGAGGAAACATGCAGTCCGTCACGAATTAACAGGGAGGAGGAAACAACTGTCTACAACAGAAATGGAGTTGGGTCGAGTTACATAAGAACTCCAAAATTAGCTGCGATATCTTATAAAAGGAGATGCTATCTCATCAAAACCAGTAAATTGAAATTTTTTAAAGGGAGCGACTGATAGAAGCACATAGTGCTTAAAGAAGAAGAGGAAGAACCAACAAAAACAAGAAGAACCAGAAGAAGAAGAGGAAGAGACAAAAGGTCCAAACCAAAATAGAAGAGATGGCCATAAAAGTCATAGAGATAGCAGAAAGTGGGCAAGAAACAAACTCACGACACAACACCACAAAAGATAGTTGCCACAATAGCTCCTCTGAGTGCAAAGAGAAAAAGGCAGACCTATAGGTATTCCAGAGTTGACAAGAATCAGAGAGAGCCAAAAACTTCTCCCACAAGCCCGATTATCATTGAAGAATCACCAAGGGGGGATGAAAGAATCAAAGAGATAATTCTGAAGGAGCAACTGCAGAAGGTACATGTAGAGAATGTAGCACTAAAGGAGAAATTGCAACAAAAAGAGGAGTAAGTAGCCACCATGGCGGACTTATGCATAGAAGCCCTTCAACATAGATTCCCCTTTGCCTCATATGCTGTGTACATCAAAGAACAATGTCTTCTATTTCAAATCAAAACTCTAGTCTCCCATGGATCAGTACCTTTCCAATATTGTAGGAAATTCATGAATTTCTACAAACAAGTCAACATGGTTTATCAGGAAAAGATGGCAGAGTTTTATGTGCATAACTCTATGCTGACAAATCTGGATATTTGGGACCCCAATCCTACAATGAGAGATATGCAGTTAATGGCTCTAGCATCTTGGATGGTGAATGAGGACACTAGAGCAAAAGAGATATGGAAGGTCATGGGAAGAAGAAATAGATAACACTTATATATCAGACCATAATTGTTCAGCCCAAGAAGAGTCATCCTTAACCATCGAGAGATTGAAAGGGACCCTGCACCTTCAGACTCAAAACCAGGTGATAGGCCACTCTGATGATGTTTCTAGGAAGATAGAGGAGGAGTGCATTATGGCCAGCCAGAGGTGATGGAACAACCTCCCTCATAGGCTCAAGAATAGGGAGTACCATACTCCAGAAAGACTGAGGGTTGCATTGGAAAGGGCACCATTACACAAGAGGGCCATGCAAGCCAAAAAGATCCAAAGGTTGGGACTAAAGCTCAACCCACCTTTGCTGTTGGGGCTGACTGATGAAGAGGACACAAATGCACAAGATAGAGAATGAGAGAGTGCAAAAAAGAATAATGGTTTTTACCCCCTTGGGGAAACTCCCACACTTCTTCCTCAGGAAATCAGGGGGGATATCATAGCCTTAAAGGAAATGTAGGAAGAGGATTAGTTTCTCAGAGGATGAGCAACCATTCAGTAGGGGGTGATGATGAGCTCCATCATTAGACATATTTGGAGGGGTTAATAGTCACCTTTTTTCCTTCTTAGATCTCTTTTTCTTGAATTTTTATTATTATTTGGTTTTATGATGCTATTATAGGTGGTGATTAAGGCTAACATACCCTGAGTGCCTAATATAAGGTTGAGTGCAGAAAATCATGAATTATTAATCATTTTTATAAGGATTTTATCATAAAGACTCGGAGGAGATAGTAAAGAGGAATTATAGGAGGATTTTCCACCCTCAAAAGTAGCTAAAGGATCCCCAAGGATTATCTCTAGCAATTCGAATTCCAGAGTTAGCCAAGAAACTTAAAGAGGAGTGCACCCAATCCTTCTTCACTGAGAGTCAAGTGGACTCAATCACCATTTTCTAGGGAGTTGTTGGTAGCTACCCTGTAGAATAAATAGAGCAGAGCTAGAGCTAGGAAGAGTTAGTCTATTATAGTCAGTAAGTCAATTCCATTCAGAACTATTTTTGTGAGCTATTGAGCTTTTTGTTTTATTCAGGAATCAAAATTTCAGAGATGTATGAAGTTATTCTTTTATGAAATGAGTAGACTGCTTTCATTTGAATAATTTAAGTTTCAGAGGGCTAGGCTCGTGGGTTACAGATCAATCGATGTGCCTCAGCTTCTCTGCTGTTACTATCTTTTCCTTTCTGTCATTCAACTAGTTTTTTTTCTTCCATTTAAGTTAGATCTGCTTCTGATAGTTTCATTGCTGTTTAGTGTTTGTGATGCTATAGTTTTTAATTGCTTATGCATAGTAAAATAGAGGAAGAACTCCAAAAACTGTGGTCAAGCCTCCCCCTCTCATCTCTGTTAGTAGAGTACGAGCAGGGTAGACCTTCCCACAGGCCAAAATTGCTTTATGTTTGAGTTTCGGGAAGAAATTGCATTACCAAGTCTGAGTCTCTCTTTCATTGTTTTATCACGCATTTATGTCTGTTTCCTATACATGAATTTGTAGGTGTGCTACACCTCTGAGCACTGCTCTTACGCCTCCATTCCTCTCCTTCTCTTCTCATTTTAACGCTGAAATTACCCTTTTTCCTAACGCACTTAAGCCTTTCAAGCTTTATTTCTTTGTTTTCCTCCATTCACGGTTGCCTTACCCTTTTTTGCAAAACATGTGAAAAAACCATTCAAACCCATTAGAACGTGACCTCCGCCTTTGCTCCTCGAGTCTCCCGCCACCATACATCACACTTCGCATCATTTAGCTTTTTCCCTTAACACTTACCACTCATTCTTGCCGATTGCGAAATTGTAATCGCGATCCACCACCGGTCCCACTGCCACGTCACCCATCGCAAATCACTTCACATCATTTAGCTTGTTCCGTTTGCACTTACCGCTCCAACTACTGATTGCGATATTGCGAAATTTCAAATTTAAAATCACACCGTTTACCTTTTTCGCATAACACTTATCACTCATTCCACCGATGCAATAACTCCTCCACGTCACTCATCACACTTTACACTTCGCAAAAATTACCACATCACAGATTGCAACCCACAAATTTTACCGCATCGCAAATCGCATTTCGCACATTTTAGCTCGCTCCTGTTAATATTTACTGCTATCCCTTCAAACTTGCGATATTGTGATTGCGACATCGCATATCGCAAATTTTGTCCTCTATCGCACTCTTCCACGTCACTCGTCGCACTTCACACATTTTAGTTCGTTCCTATAAATCTTTATCACTATCCCTTTAACATTGCGATATTGCGATTGCGACATCACATATCATAACTTTTGTCCTCCATCGCACTCCGCCATCACACTTTTGAGTTCTTTATGCTCCAAAGTCATTTCTCGAGCTATAATAAAGTTTTATAAGGGTTTAACCCCCCTCTTTCCACTTCCAAACCTCGTTTCATGTGTGAAACCCCTTATTAGCCTCTTTTAGCCCTTTTCTTCCCTCCAAGATGCAAATTAACTCTTCTTAATTAGAATTAAGTCATGGATATCTTAGTTGCATGGATAGAAGCATGGTAGATAGATCATAGGATAAGTAGAGTGCATTTGGCCGTTTGGCCAAGCTAAGTGTGGTTTAGAATTAGTTTCCTTTCTATCATTTATTTTTCTGCAAATTAAATTAGTTTCCTTCCTGTCATTTATTTTCAGCAATTTAATTTAGTTTCTTACAGTCATTTCCTTTATACACATTAAGTTAGTTCCATTTCGGTCATTTCCTTTTTTTAATTTATTTTAGTTTCATTGAAGTGTGACAAACTTCATTGAGAGCCCCTAAAAGTAGCACCCTTTCGTAGAGCGGAAGAGGATGACATGAACAAAATGCATCTGTTGTGTATATAGCACTGTCACCTCAAAGTTTGTATGAACCCCGGGTTGATAAAGTAAAGTAGGGCAGCCCTTGGGAGTTGCAACACTCTTGGTGCAATACTAGGGCTCACCAATTATATACTTTAGAAAGGACATGGACTTGATAGAGAAAATAGAGAAAATTGGAGAAAGTAAAACTCGAAAATTGGAGAAATTAAAACTCAGATCCACATGAAGAAACTTTACAAAGTAAACACCATTCCAAGTTAACATTTTACCTTGTTCCATCAGCACTATATGGCCCAGAGCATTATAGTCCACCTTAGATCTCACAAGATCATACAACTAGGCTTTGATATTTCAATCAATAGCTTTAGAAAAAATAAACTCCATACAAAAAAAGAATCATAATCCATAGTGCAATAAAGTATTTGTCATATGGCCAAAATTCATAGGAAGCCAAACATCGAACAAAAAAAGAATATGCAATGCAACTTCAAAACAACTAGAATATAATATTCGTCAACTGCAATTCACATAAATTCTTCAGGTTTCAAGGAACAAAGTACCTGAATATTTTATTGTTGGCGAGGACAAACAAAACATATAGCTACTCCATGGCCTTCAAATGTGTATTGCTTTCGACCAGTTACTCCATCCCATACATACAATCAAAGAATATTGTTTTTTTTCTTCTTATTTTCATATACAGATAAATAAAAAAACTATTAGAATGAGTCTTGACACATATGATAAATTAGATTACCTTGATGGTATCATCATCCTCACATGTAGTTATTATGAAGAGAAGAGATGGTAGCCAGGGTGAAAAAGCAATATCATTCACACATATGAACACACAAGACCTTATATCCTCCTTCAGGACACACAACACTGTCATGGTCAAGAACACGCTTAGGGATCACTCCCCTATACCATCACTCCTACCATCAACTAGCCTAATCCTAGGACCTTAACAAACGTAGAAACAATGATAGTGGTAGCGTCCAAGCGGAACAATATTGGGTCTATAGGTACCGCAGGAGACCTTATCAATACCACCCATACCAGCTAGGTCCCTAATACTTCGCTCCATTTCACCATAGCGGTAAATCAAATCGCTCTGATTGCATGGAAGGATACCTTTTAAAGTAGGATAGTGAAGGCCTCCTAGATCCAAACAATCAAAGGTCCGCTTCAAATTCCAACCAGAAGGATAAGAAAAATGCCTACGAAAAGTAGAAAATCTTAGGATTTAAGAGTCTAATAAGGGATCTCAAAAAGAATAGGGACTGGCTCCACACCTAAAGGGTGTTGCACTGCGAAATTCATGCCTAATAGTACAGTGATTTTACTGAATTGAACTACATCAGATTCCATTGGGCCTTTGGGTCACTAACAACCACCTCCTATTACGGGTCATGGTAGTGCCGTTGGGAAAAGGCAAGTTGTCTTGTCTCTGCCAGGTGCTTATGTATACGAACAGGTATCAATCAATCTCTCAGGCAGTCAAGTCGATATCAATCAGTTCAATGAAGGCAATGAGGAAGTAAGGAAGAAGGAAGAAGGTAAACTTCAAAAAGGAGAAAGAATGAGACTCGACCAGGAGGAAATGCAAGTGTAGGTTCATTTTTTAAGGGCCTGAAATAAAACATAATTCGAGTGTTAGCGAGTCCTAAAGGGCAGATAAAAATCCAAAAGAAAATAGGATAGCCGGGGCAAGATCGAAAGTGAGAGATAATGGAAAAAAATAATAGGTTAGGTGCATGGGTGCAGTCCTGGGCCTTAACCTAAAGTATTTTAGGGGAATAAATATAAGTTTCATGTGCTGGTGTGGGCGGTAAGATCTCGGCCATTTCTTTCTTCACCTCAAGAACATAAGGTAAGGGAGAACCTGACCTGAGAAGATTCAGTGTGAGTCGAAGGGTGAGGAGATACGGGTGAGGATTTTCAATCAATCTATTCATTTCATTCTTTTATGTAACCACAGTCCTTTTATGAGGGACATAAATATTTAACCTGTAACCTTTACCCCATACAAAAATCACACCGCAAGGAATCATTATGTAAACTTTCTTGCAACCCAACGAAAAACCCCAAGATTGGGCCCCCCTAATTTCATTCTGGCATATATAGAGCTATTCTGGATAGGGTACAGGTGGTTTTTAGTGCAACAAGTTATTCCACCATCATCCCAGGAGGTTGTTGCCACAACAAGCAAGGAGAGAACTACTCATAGGGGCTACACAGTCCCTATTTCTATAAACAAGTTAAACAACTATATGCACGAATAAAGAGAACCTATTTATACTGCTAGGTAGGGGCTGGTGGATGCCTTACGCGGACTGGTTGGACTACTTCTCTTTTCTCATATATTGGTAACATGGCTTAATCGATAAGCTCATATGTAAACAACATGGAAGTTTACCACCCAGCAACCATTGAAGAAGTTGTTGGTGGTGATCTTCCCAACCTCGCTCGTGTTTCACGTTTCATGGAACAACTAGGGGTTGCGACCAAATTGGGTCCTCTCCATAAAGATACTGTAAAGGCACGGGTAGAATATTTTTAGGATATTAAGGAAGAAGCCATGTTAGCAGAAAAATAAAGGTGGAGAGCTTCTACCAACAGTGTTAAAAATCAAGAGCCTTTTGATTACAAGAATTTCAAAGCTACTACTGCTCGTTTAAATATGTACAAAAATATCATTTTATGCATGGGCCCTACATGAATAGGTTTTGGTTACAAGTGTCCCATCATTTGGTATCCTCCTGATGAGTATTATTTTGATTATGAATTTCCAGAATGCCAAGAGGGTCGTGCTTTTGAAATGCTCAAGAAAAAGAGTGGTTTTAGGTTGTACCAGGAAGAGACTTATGTTGCCTACTATCTGCACAATTACACCTTAATTATCTTGTTTTATGAGGACATGCAAAAAGGTAAGCAGGGGAGTATGTTGAGCCGCAGAAAATGTATGTTTTTACCCTTATATTAGCTTGATAAATCATTTACTTTTATGGATTTGTCTTCATTTTTGGAAAGAATTTGGAAGAAAAGATTCTGAAAGTTGAGTAAAATAAATTATTAACAAATTGCATGATTTTAGTACAAAAACAAAAGAATTGTACAATTGATGTTTAATCGATGGAACAAAAATGCCAAAGAAAGAGAGAAGATCACTTATTGATTGCACAGGCTACCGAACGATAAGGAGGACCATGCTAGTTTTATGATAGAAATCCGATTGTTAGTTGCGAAATCCTTAGGATCTCCTGATCCTTAGAATTTGTTTTCATCCATTAGTTTTTCTATTAGGCTATATAACGCTGATGGGTGAAAAATATTGTAACTTCAACTTCAAGCTTTAACTTTCACCCTCGTTATTATTATCTTTGTATTAAGAACAAAGCATACTCATTATGGTGATGTTGTACCTTTACTATTGGGATTAATGGGAAACACATAGTTTTATTTTTAACTATGTTATGAGATTTTTCAGCAATAACTTATGGAGGCTTTGGGCTCGGTCGCTAGGAGATTTGCTGCTTCTTTGCGCCATAATTATTTTCTTATTTTCTGCAATTATTGATTACCGTTCTTTCATAGAATTAAGTTAATTTGATCGTTGTGTGATGTTAGAAATATTGTTTATGATTTACCTTTATGTTTGAATAGATCTTTAGACGCTGTTACTTTTGCATTTGAATATTGTTCTTTAATGAATTGCTTAGATTAAGCCATGTGTTACACTTAATTGCCGTTCTTTTTTATTGATGTTAGAAGTTGAGTGATTAATAACTCTTATTTCCAATTAATACTTGAATACTTGATTGATGTTCATTTGTTGTAATCTATCTTTTCATCAGATTAGTTACTATAGATAAGAGAGAGTAATCTCTTAAGTGTGATTTCTTTTAATGCATATGTTTTAATTACAAATCAATTATGATTGGATCTAGATTTATGGTTTGAATATGCTTTAAGACGTATCCTTGGAATTTTCTTAGATTGAACTTCGAGAATTAGAGATTGATTACTGCAACGATTGAGTAAAATTTAGAATCATTTAGTTCTTAAACAACCTTTTATCTCATTGCACAGACAGTGCTCACACTCTTGAAATAAATAGACGCATCCTAGGTTGATAATTAATGTAGGTATTACGATTGATTTATATAGTCATCTTAGTGCACCAACACAGTACAAAAATAACAATAAGGGGCCTACACTAACAACAATAAGGGACTACACTAGTAATATAGGGCCCTAAAAAATTTTGTATCATAAAGATATGGGCTTCCCAAAACAATACCACATATGTCTAATATAACTACATCAAATTCTACCAAATATGTCTACTAGTCACTTGCAATTTTGCATTGTCACATACCCAACCTAAAGGATAAGGTTTAGGATGAGGAATGGTTTCTAAATTCAGTTTCTTGTAGAAATTACTCCAATGGATTCAATCCAATCATGTAATGTATTAAAACAAGATATTGAATCCTTATACAATATTTGCGGAATATAAATCACGATCGCTCAATCACATACAAGTAAGAGAAAGAAGTAAATCAATCGCATAACACAAGATATTTACCGAGGAAAGAAACAGCTCAAAACCCCTCCATCTTTATTGTATAATCAACCAAGGAATCATGAAACAATAAAATGCATGTGTGCTCACCACAACCTCATACACTCTACCAATTTCTTCACACTGATCTAGGAAAAATTGGACAAACACATATCCAATTATTAGCCTACCCTCAACCTGCCTTGCTCACAAAAACCCTAGAGAAATAAACCCCTATTAAATAGGAAATTCAACCTTCCTTGACTTCTCAATCCATCATGGGCTTCCTGTAGTTTTATAACTGCATTTGGGCTATTCGCTAAAAATAAAACTGATAGTTTACTTGCCTTGAACCTTTGTCTCAGTTGGGTCTCCATCAGAATTGGCATGCATGCAACTATTAATAGTGAATCATTAGTTACTTGGTATATCACTACTTGTGAATTAAATCTATTTTAGTTCACTTGATCTTCCACTATCTCATCAAATAGTTAGAACTAGTTAAACTGATTTTAACTCAATTAATGTGAGTTATCTGATCACACTTACACCACACTAGTGGTACAACTGCAACTGGACCCTGTAAATAATATAATCACTCTACATGCCTATCCTTTGACCCTCAACTCGAAATTCTTGAGCTAACTAATTCTATCACAGTTAGTTAACTATTACAAGTTGTTATGAGATAAGATTACATTTTATTTTCCAATTTATTTAAAAATTGGTTGCACATCTTCTCACTAATGTGTCACTAGGATCCCTAACTCATGTGTGACCTGTGATCCCACACCAATGTGTGTGCATTTTCTTGTCATTAGAGGAAATTTCAAGCTAAAAGTGGCATCCTAAGGAAAAATAATAAAACAATAGTTAAAATAATAAAATAAGAGTTATGAATTTTGGAGGGAAAACAAGAAAAAATATATATTTTTTTAAATTTTATTTTCGGCTTATCTCCTTATAGGTTTGCTCAAATTTTAAATTTATACACTCATAAATTCTACATCCAACAACTACCCATTATGCATACTTTTGAGAAGACCCCCAATGATAAAAATTGTATATACATTAAAAACGTGTTGAAACACATTTTTTTAAATGTATTTGCAATTTTTATCAAGGTGGGTCTTCTCAAAAGAATGCATAATGGGTACTCGTTGGATTTGGAATTTAATTCCGCATCTAATGAGTTTCTAACCTTGAAATTTGAGTAAACCTACGAGGAGATATGCCAAAAATAGAATTAAAAAAAGTAGTTTTTCTTCTATTACCTCCAAATTATTTACATGTACCTCTTTTTAAATTTAAAGCATTTTTATTGGTTTACATATTATGACATGGAAACTACATGGAAAATTCATGAGCACTTTTAAGCTGAAATTTCCTCTAATGTGAATTTCAACACTCCCTCTCAACATGAAAGGGATTATCTCCTACCTCGATCCTGCCTCTGTGGTATTCGAATATTCTCTTCACAATCGCCTTCGTCAAGATCTCTGCATCCCCACCCTCCGTGGGAATGTACTACAACCACATAATGTGCCTCTGAACACAATCTATGAGATGGTGGTACCGAATGTCAATATTCTTGGACCTGTCATGGAATATTGGATTAGCCGAGAGTTTTATGCAACTATGGTTATCACAATGTATTACTGTCGAATCCATATGATGACCAAACAAACCAACAAGTATCTTCCTCATACAGATGGCCTTAGATGTAGCCTGACTAGTGATGGGCCTCTAAATTAGACATAAAATAAGGCCCATCTAACCTTTCTTAGGCCCATCTACCTTCCTTATGCACATAAAAATAGATATTAAATCTCTCATTCTACACTTAATAATGTTTTCTTATGCTTTAATATGTTATTAGGAAGGATTAAAGGTAGTTGCATATTTTTCCTAATATTGGTTATTTTTGTAGAATATTGTGAGAATATTTGGCAGATTATACAGATTTGGAGAAGGAGATGATTTAGGGACTTTCTCACTACCACTGGAAGATCAAGAGTGGAGAGATTCAAGGGGATTTTCCACCCTCCTTAACTCTCAAAGGAAACTAAAGGATCCTCATGAGATCCCCCTCCAACAATTCGAATTCCAGAGGAAGCCAAGTGCACTCAAGCCATACTTCACTTGGAGTCTCTAGCAAATCGAATTCCAAGAGGCAGCCAAGCAACTGAAGATGAAGGACACTCAATCTATGTTTACTTGAGTCAAAGTGGACTCAATCACCATTTTCAAGGGAGCTATTGGTAGCTGCCCTATAGAATAAATAGAGCAGAGCTAGAGCTAGGAAGGAGTTAATTTGTTAGATAGTGGGTTGACTTCCATTCCATTCTTTGATTCCATTCCATCCCATGCCATTCATTTTCCATTCTCTTAGGCTTTTGTTGTTTAAGACCTTCAGGATGTAATAAGATTGTATTTTTTGTAAAGAAATGAGTAGTCAGATGTTATTTTATTGATCTAGTTCCAGAGAGTTGGGCTCGTGGGTTAGAGCCCAACCCATGTGCCTCAGCTCCTCTGTTGTTTCATGCTTTTCTTTCACATCATTTAGCTAGTTTTTCTTCCGAGTATTTAGCTAGTTTGCTGGTATTTTATTGATGTTTTAGTTTTCTTCCTATTGTCTTTTGCTGTAGATTTAATCTTCTTACTGAGTGGTAGAATATTTGATAAACTTCATAAAGTTGTAAGGCCAACCTTCCCCTATCAACTCTGTCAATAGAGCTTGAGGAGGGTAGAACTTTCCCCACAGACCAAAAATGCTTTCTCGCTTATGATTTCTTGGAAATAGATTAGATTAGTGCCTGTATTTTCATGAACATATTGTTTGCCTTTCTTGCATAAATAGGCAGGTTGATTGCAGGTACGGGTAGCATAGCCGAGGAAAAGTTTTCCAGCACTTCCCACTTCATCTTCTATCTTCCTTCCATCTCTGTGTTATGCTCCCAAACCTTGCCTTTACGCCTCCATTCCTCCTTTTTTTTCTCTCATCGTAGCTACCATGCCCACCTTTTGATTCATAAAAACACTTAAAACCATTCAGCCCGCCTTATTCCTTTCTTTTTATTTGTCTCGACTACTTTAACGCTAAATGCCTAAAAAACCATTGAAACTCCTCTTCTGCCTTTCCTCATTGAAATCCCCACTACCGTACTTCGCAGATCGCAAATCACGACTTTTCCTTTTTTCCTTAAGACTTTCTACGTTCGAACGCCGATTGTGATATTGCGATCACTCTCCACCTCCGATCTCACCACCACATCATCTCTATCGCAATCGCATCCCGCAGTTTTTACCTTATCACAAATCGCATCTCGCACTTTTTATTCGGTTCCATTAACACTTACCGCTCTTTTTGCCGATTGCGATATTGCGATATCGCATATCGGGCTTCACAACATTTACCACATCGCAATTCATAGTTCACAACATTTACCTTATCACATTTCACTGCTTATCTCCCTCACATTTAGCACTTCGCATCGTTTAGTGGTTTTCGTTAATATGTACTGCTCTTTCCGCCGGTTGCGATATCGAATTTCTCACATCGCAATGTTTACTCCATCACACTTCACACTTCACAAATTTTAAGTTTTCATAATGCGCACTTCACTCTCACTCCCGAACTGTACTCCCGCTTCTTCGTCGTTGCACTTTTCAAAACATTTCGCTCCAAAAGCCTTTTTTGCACTATAATCAGGTTTTATAAGGTTTACACCCCCTCTTTCTTCTGCTAAGCCTCGTTTCATGTGTTTATCCCTCCAATAGCTTCTTTTAGCCCTTTTTTCCCCAAACTGCAAGCAACACCTTTTAAAGTTTAGTTAGATCATGAATAGTTGCATGGTTAGAAGCATGGTAGCATGGTAGATAGATCATAAGATAAGTTAAGTGTGGTTTAGAACTAGTTTCATCCCTACCATTCCTTTTCAAAAATATAGCTTAGTTTCTTTTTGGTCATTTCCTTTTCTGCAAACTAAATTAGTTTCATTCCTGTCATTTCTTTTCTACAATGCAATTTAGTTTCCTTCTGTCATTTCCTTTCTGCAATTTAGTTTAGTTTCATTGAAGTGTGATAGACTTCACTGAGAACCCTTAGAAATAGCACCCTTTCGTAAAGAGGAAGAGAATGACATGAACATAATGCATTTTATATGTATATAGCACTGTCACCTCAAAGTTTTTACGAACCCTGGGTTGATAAAGTAAATTAGGGCAGCCCTTGGGAGTTCTAGCACTCTTGGTGCAATACCAGGTCTCACCACTTTTTAGCACCGTTGCCGGGGAGGTGTTTAGTAGATGTTTTGATTTTGTTTTTAGCATTATTTTCTACTTTCCTTTTCATTTTGTTTCCGAAATATTGAAAAATACAAAAAAATATGATTTTCATGCTTCATAAGAGTAGGGATACTCAGAATCTTAAAAAAAAAAATCTCCAATACCAACCCCCCCCCACTTGACCAAATGGTGCAGTAAGAACAACATCACCATACACTTTTGAAGGAAGAAGAGATGGATGGATATGATGAAAATGAAGAAGATCTTATTGGGTTTCCCATTCAAAATATGGACATCAGTGTACCTATGAAGAACATCCCACCATCTTTACTTCCCAACTTCCATGGTATGAGGACAGAGGATCCAAAAAAATTTCTCTTTGAATTTGTACTTTGTAGGTCTTATGGCCACTTATCACACACTCAAAAATTGAGATTGTTTCCTGCAACATTGAAGGATAGAGCTCTTAAATTGTTCATGAGTCTAGGTACTAATTCAATAATATCATGTAATGATATGAAAAAGATATTCCTAGAAAAATATAAATATTGTGATATTAGAGAAGAAATTTTTAGAACGAGCCAAGAAGAATATGAGAGCCTCGAGGATCTAATAGAGAGGTTCATGTATAATTTTAAGATGGAAAAATTGCATCATCTAGGATTTTACACACTAAAAACCATCTTACTTAGAACAAATAGGGATGAGTGGATTGATCTCCTTAATATCATGAGTAGAGGAGATGTATACAAATTGTCATTTGAAGAAATTTGTGAAACATGCAAGCACATATTAAGAGGAAGGGAAAGAGTAAGTAAATCAACATCAACATTGGTAAGGCAAGATGAACTTGGAAATTTTCTTGATAACTTTAAAACATAAATTCTTAGCAATCTAAGTGAACAAGTAGAAATTTTAAGAATGCAAAATGAGAAAAAAAAATATTATGATATTTTTGTTATCCATGCAGAATCATATTCTACTAATTGTTGTTCATCATTCCCCAGGTTTAAAGAAGTTTACCAAGAAGACAATGGAGCAAGGTAATCACCAAAGAAGCTATGTTATGTAGCTCCAAGGATACCCTGGCATCCTAGTCAACTTGATATGATGCAAGGACCTACTTCACAATGTCAAGCTTATTCACATCCATCTCAAACTAATTGGGACACACTCCCTCCTTGGCAACCTTGGCCATATCAACCCCAAAACCAATCTTGGCAACATGGTTGGCAAGGTCCTTATTTGGAAAATCCTCAACATCCTCAATATTCCCCTCAATATCCTCCATACCCAACTTCATGCTATCCCTACCATCCACCTACACCTACACCACAACCTCAACCACATCCATATCATATATCTGTCCCCACTCAACTACCTATACCACCATTTCCAAACCCATACAATGAAGTATCTTAGCTCACTTACAATGCCGAGGTACAACACTTCCAAACATTAATAAAATATCTTCTTTGCAATGGCTTTCTTGATCTAGATAGTTCACAAAAGGAATTTCCAAGAAGAGACCTTCTTAATGTCATTGCAGGACAACCTCAAGAAGAAAGAGATTCAAATTAGGATATCAAAGAATGAAGAGAAGATATCAGAATCAGATGTTGAGAGAGTTCCCTCATGTTTACCAGCATTTCCTCCATGTGTTCAAGAGAACAATCATCAAAAAGAGGAATATTTGACTGCCATAATAGAAGAGGACATCCAAGGTGATCCAACTCAACAAGTGAAACATGGGCATCACAACTCTATTGAAATATAGTTCCAAACAGTCATTAAGTTGTAGCAACATACTCTTCTCCAACAATACTTGATACAATACCAGTCAAAGCAATTTATCTCTTATATTCAGGTTCATGTTAGAACATGTATTCCAAGTGTGCACCTGATTTTATCTTTCATCTTGATGTGCACATGGCTCCACTGGAAGTATTTCTATACCTTGAAAATGTTTTTATTTTTTTATTTTTTATTTTTATAAGTTGAGTAGGAAACAAAAAAAAAAGAGAAAAAAAGGGAAAAATAATAAAATCTCAGGTGAAAACCTCTTTTGAGGCGTCTGAGATTGGCTCACTGATTGAAAACCTCCATGAGGTGGTCATTGGGTTAAATAAATAAGAGAAAAAATAAAATATCCTAGGTGAAAACCTCCTTTGAGGCGCCTAGGTAGACCTACTAGTTGAAAACCTCATTGGGGTAGCTAGTAGGCCTTAAAACAAAAAAAAAATGCATTGGTCCATGTATATATCTCTAATGAATGCAGGTGCTATCCAACCTTTGCAAGCAGAAAAACAACAAGTTGGCACAAAAATAAAATTTGGTCAACACTTTAGTCAAAGGTAGTCAAACTTGGACTTCCTCTTCATGTGCTGAGAAGCTCCAAAGGACCTCAAGCAGATTATCATATGCAACTTTAGAACAGCTTCAAAAACCATATCACCAGCTTCAAAATCACTTGAAAAAACAAATCAATGGTAAGGATTAGGTATGCAATCATCTAACCCTTTATTTGAATCTATTTTAACTTAATAAAACATCAAAAAGTGTGAGAAGGAAATTTTTTTATATAGCCAAAATCAGTGCAGAGCAACCTCAACCTTATTTAGCAACTAGCCTCACCTTTTCCACCAAGAAAAGAAACAAGACAAAATTAAAAAAACTTGAGAAAGTGGGTAGTAAGTAGTTCATTTTAATAGAAGACAAGGAGTGCGAAGGGATAACCAAGGGTAAACTCAATTCATATAAAACGAACTGTGAGTTTATTCTGCATGAAAAAAAAAGAAAAAAAAGAAAAAGAAAAAATCAAATAAAAGGTGAATCCACCACCTCTTGGCATGCAAAACAGATTTACTTAAGGCATCTGAGGACCTCCATGAAGCACCTACAAGAAGAATTGCATCAAGAAGAATATCAAGAAGATTAGCAAGAGAGTAGCACATGGCCCAAGAAACAGAAAATGAAATAAGATAGCATGCAGGAAGAACCATAAGGCAGGGACGATCAATAGGTTTCTCAGAGGATGAGAAACAATTTCAGTAGGGGGGTGATGATGGGTCTCTAAATTAGACATAAAATAAGGCCCATCTAACATTTCTTAGGCCCATCTACCTTCCTTATGCACATAAAAATATGTATTAAATCTCTCCTTCTACACTTAATGATGTTTTCTTATGATTTAATATTTTCTTAGGAAGGATTAAAGGTAGTTGCATATTTTTGCCCAATATTGGTTATTTTTGTAGAATATTGTGATAATATTTGGCAGATTATACAGATTTGGAGAAGGAAATGATTTAGGGACTTTCTCCTTGTCACCGGAAGATCAGGATTGGAGAATAAATGAGCACAACATTAAGAAATTAGGGAGAAATATTGGAGAGATTCAAGGGGATTACCCTCCTTAACTCTCAAAGGTAGCCAAAGGATCCTCATGAGATCCCCCTCCAGTAAATCAAATTCTAGAGGCAACCAAGCAACTCAAGACCAAGTGCACTCAAGCCAAATTCACTGGGAGTCTCCAGCAAATCGAATTCCAAGAGGCAGCCAAGCAACTAAAGACGAAGAGCACTCAATCTATGTTTACTTGGAGTCAAAGTGGACTCAATCACTATTTTAAAGAGAGTTGTTGGTAGCTGCCCTATAGAATAAATAGATCAGAGCTAGAGCTAGGAAAGAGTTAGTTACTTAGCTAGTTGGTCGACTTTTATAAGACTGTATTTTTTGGTCGGGATGTAATAAGACTGTATTTTTTGTAATGAAATGAGTAGCCAGCTGTTATTTTATTAATCTAGTTTCAGAGAGCTGGCCTCATGGGTTAGGGCCCAACCCATGTGCCTCAACTCCTTTGCTGTTTCATGCTTTTCTTTCATGTCATTTAGCTAGTTTTTATTCTGAGTATTTAACTAGTTTGTTAATATTTTTATTGATGTTTTAGTTTTCTTCCCGTTGTCTTTAGCTGTAGATTTAATCTGCTTACCGAGTGGTAGAATAGTTGAGAAACTCCATAAAGCTATAAGGTCATCCTTCCCCTCTAAACTTTGTCAATAGAGCTCGAGGAGGGTAGAAATTTCCCCACAGAACAAACATGCTTTCTCGCTTATGATTTCTTGGAAATAGATTAGATCAATGCCTGTATTTTCATGAACATATTGTCTTCCTTTCTTGCATAAATAGGCGGGTTGATTGTAGGTATGGGCAGCATAGCCCAGGAAAATTTTTCCAGCACTTCCCACTTCATCTTCTATCTTCCTTCCATCTCTGTGTTACACTCCCGAACCTTGCCTTTACGCCTCCATTAATCCTTTTTTTCTCTCATTGCAGCTACCGCGCACACCTTTTAATTCATAAAAACACTTAAAAACCATTCAGCTCGCCTTATTCCTTTATTTTTATTTGTCTCGACTAATTTGCTAAACGCTTGAAAAACCATTGAAACTCGTCTCCCTCCTTTCCTCATTGAAATCCCCACTACCGTATGTTGGGAAAAATACTGAGAGGGGGGGTGAATCAGTATTTTTGAGCTTACTCAAAACTTTTTATTTATTTATTTATTTTCTCTAAAACCCATACGCTACTTTACTGAACCCAACACACTTATACACTTAATAGAACTTGCGTATTACCAGAGATCTCATTATGCAGACAATTCTTTATTTATATCATTGCATCATTCATTCATTAGATGTTTAGTAAGCAGTAAACATGTGCAGTAAGACCAGAATAAATCATCACACATAAGCAACACACATGAACACCCGGATTTAAGGTGGAAACCCAATTCGGGAGAAAACCACCGCTGCTGTCGTCTCTGTCTTCAATATTTATTATAAAGAAAACATTTTACAACCATGTACTGGCGCAGACTCATACCAGCACGCATGCACCCACCTGCAGAAGGCTACGACCTTCTCTCGTTTACTAGCCTCTCCTGGAAGGGAGCTACAACCCCCTGCTCTCGTTTACCAGCCTCTCCTGGAAGGGAGCTACAACCCCTTGAACATAACACCAGTTTCTATTGGTAGGAAGCTTCTACTTCCATACTAAAGGCTTCAACCCTTAGACCCACTGCAAACCACGTTTCATCAATTTTCATACTGGATCAAGCAGCTTCAACAAAACCCTTTATTCAATCATCAACAAACATATTTTGACCAAAACTTCATAACAGAACAGTGAGACCACTGTAACCAGAATATTAGAAATAACCTAGACTTCAGAGAATATATGCATTCAACATCCCGTGTATCCTTTTATGTATATTAATCTTCAGAAACCCCAAATGTCATATGCACTTTCAATGTAGATGACCCGCATATATACATGCTTTTCCTATTTAGATCTGTAATAATATATTTTGCAAAGTAGGCCAGATCTATATAAACTTACCTGGATTCATATGTGTTCTTCAGTAGACATGCACCAGCTCTTCATCGTTTCTTCTGTTGAAGAAACTCAAGACTCATTACCTTTAGATCAATATCTCGATGGGTGCATCATAGACTCAGAATCATCAATTAAGCACGTCGTCTTTCCATACAGATATTCCTTAGAGGAATTATTCTTTTTCAACCCTCGCACATGCACAGGTGCATCATCGATTTAGTTCTATCAGAGTTCAGTCATACAGATATCTCTTAAAGAGATTTATTCCTTATCAACCTCTCTGCACGCACACATTGTACTATTATTCTCATCACCTTATATAGTTTTCGCCTTTATTAAAACCATGAGTCAAAAACAAAAACCGCTAATGGTATTCCTGGACGGGGTAAACATAGATAATCCAGCGTATTAAAAATCGAGCCAATCCAAATTGAAACCACACCCTTCGTTCTTCCATGCACAAATCGTCCCAAAGGTAGTCTTTTATCTCCGCCATATAATATTATAACTATAACCCCAATGGTTATTTTAAAACTTTACACTGCCCCCGTAACATTACTTTAATCAAATTTCAATGAACTTTTAACCCGGACTTCAATCTTCAAACAAATTGGATTTCATTCTTTGACCCCGGGCCCACATCGTGGTCGGCCATTTGTGATGTGCGATATGCAATGGCGCGATCAAGCAAAAGTGCGCAAAGTTAATATTTGCGATTTGCGATGGGATCGCATCGCAAATTGGCGATCAAACATATGGCAGAACACTTTGTAATATGCGATGGCGCGATAATCACACATCGCAAACAATCAACGAAACTTGCGATGGCGGAGGGCGATGATTATAATATGCAATGTTGCGATGGTGCGATGGTGCGACGATCGCACATCGCAAATATCCACATAAACAAGAAATTTAAACTTCAAAACTTGCGATCTTGCGATTTGCGCTAAAGTGGTGGGGACCACTTGTCCTCCCTTTTCAGAAATTTAAAGTCTTTGGCTATTTTATTCAATTTTATTCATATTGGTTTTTGAGGGCTTTAAAGCCCGAAATGACTATCTTTAAATAAACTCTACTCCTTCGTAGTCTGGAACTACGAATGTCTTCATTCCTTCTGCAAAAAGACTTCACCCATAACAAAAATTAATTCTCCTTTGCAATACTTGGCTACGGCCCATCAACAATTAATTCATCGTTACATTTCTCCCATCCTTATTGAAAGCGTATTGCTGTACACCAAAATTCTGCTGCGCCTTTGTATTCTTTCGCATGTATCACATCTTCGTTGCCTTTGCTTCATAGTCTACCTTGCTGCCTTTTATTAAATGCACTCTTCCTCTGTTCTTCTCTGCTAACCTTTGCCAATTCCTTTGCCATCAATGACAACATTTCCAACAATCTCCCCCTTTGGCATTGATGGAAATACTCTTCCATTGTAATATTCTTCAATACTCTTCCTTTGTAATACTCTTCCTCTATTTGTATTATAGAAGCCCTTCTTTGCTTTTCCTCCCCCTTTGACATCAATGGCAAAGGGTTGATCAAGATCCTTTGTACCACCATGCTCCTCCTAAGATCGTTCTGCATCTTCAAACATAGTATTGGATGAGAAGAAATGACATATACAATGAGTTCAGACTACAACAAATAATTAGACTGCCAACAAAGCATTCTTTTCACATGACCAATGCTCCCCCTTAACCTGTGCATCCTGAACACCTTCAACAGGAGCGTATCCAATTTAATCTTCTGTGTTTAAGTAGTTTTGATCTTCTGCATAGCAGAGACTACTCCCAGCTTCTGTCTGAGGTATTCGAATGCTTCCTTGGGCAAAGGTTTGGTAAATATATCAACAACTTGTTCCTTGGAGGGCACATACTCCAAATTCACCTTTTGTTCAAGCACTTGTTCGCGTAAGAAGTGATATTTGATGGGAATGTGCTTGGTCTTGGAATGCATAACAGGATTCTTTGAGATACTGATGGCACTAGTATTATCACACATAATGGAGATAGGAGGTGAACATTTGATTTGAAAGTCTTGTAAGGTTTGCATCATCCAAAGAAGTTGAGTGCAGCATGATGCGGAAACCACATATTCTGCTTCTGCTATAGATAAAGCAATAGAGCTTTGCTTCTTGCTGAACCAAGATACTAACCGGGGCCCCATGTAGAATGCACCACCACTAGTGCTTTTCCGATCATCAACATTTCCAGCCCAATCTGCATCAGTGTAAGCATGAAGAGTGAGATCAGCATTCTTTGGATACCATAGTCCAAAGTCTTGAGTTCCTTGTAGATATTTGAATATTCTTTTGATAGCCTGAAGGTGAGACTCTTTTGGATTAGCTTGGAATCGCCCAACAATCCCAACTGCATGCATAATGTCTGGTCTAGTCCCAGTGAGATAAAGAAGACTTCCTATCATAGATCTGTATTCTGGTTGATTCACTGTGGGAGAATCATCATGAGAACTGAGATTACATCCGGTTACCATTGGTGTACTTACAGGTTTGCACTCTTCCATGCCATACTTCTTCAGGATTTTCTTAAGATATTTTGTTTGTGATAAGAATATGCCATCTGTTGCTTATTGCACTTGCAAGCCAAGAAATAATGTTAGTTCCCCAAGTAAAGACATTTCAAACTCTTGCTGCATATCAGAAGCAAATTTCTGACTCACAGACTCTTCATTACTTCCAAAAATGATATCATCAACATATACAACCACAATCAATAGTTTATCATTTTCAGTTTTTGTGTATAAGTTACTATCAGCAGACCCTTTTGAAAATCCTTGTTGATGAAGATAATTGTCAAGACAATAATACCATGCTCTTGGAGCTTGTTTGAGACCATATAGAGCCTTTTTGAGTCTACAAACAAGATTTTCATCATTTCCCAAAACGAATCCTTCTGGTTGTTCTATGTAAACTTCTTCTTCTAGATCTCCATTGAGAAAAGCAGATTTAACATCCATTTGATAAACTTTGATTTGTTGGAAGCTTGAAAAAGCAAGAAACATTCTTATGGCTTCATGTCTAGCTACAGGAGCAAAAGTTTCTTCAAAGTCAATACCTTCTTGTTGAGCATACCCCTTGCAAACAAGTTGAGATTTATTTCTTATAACATCCCCATTCTCGTTTAACTTATTTTTGAATATCCATTTAGTTCCAATGAAATTTTTGTCATGGGGTCTTGGTACTAATTCCCAAGTGTGATTCTTTTCAATTTGATCAAGTTCTTCATTCATGGCTTGAATCCAACATTCATCTTTGCTAGCTTTATTGACATTGTGTGGTTCAATAGTGGACAAAAATGCCAGATAGCTAGAATATCCTACAAGAATCCTTCTTCTTTGTACACCTGATCCCTTATCTCCCAAAATTTGAGATTCTGGATGATTCTTTTGAACATATCTGGATGGAGCCTTTTCAGATAAATCATCTTCAGGTTCTTCATTGGGTTCACTGTCTATATCATTCCTATTTGATGTAGAAGGATATACGTCATCATCTTCTTCATCTGTTGTCTATTTTTCTTCTTTTGGAGCCGCAGGAGACTCATAAATAACAACATCAATACATTCAACAATCTTCCGAAGTCTTTTATTGTAACATTTATATGCCCTAATCCTAGAGGAGTAACCAAGAAGTATTCCTTCATCTGCTCTGGGTTCAAACTTGCCAAGTTTTTCATCATTATTTTTGATAAAGCATTTGCTTCCAAAAACTCTAAAATGCTTCACAGTGGGAGGATTACCATACCATAGTTCATATGGAGTTTTATCACTATTTACACGAACATGTGCCCTGTTAAGAATATTTACCCCTGTATGTGTTGCTTCTCCCCAAAATGTGTCAGGTGTTGCGGAATCATCAAGCATAGCTCTAGCCATTTGTTGAACTGTTCTATTCATTCTTTCTGCTACTCCATTTTGTTGTGGAGTACCTGCTACCGAAAACTCTCTTTTTATACCATGTTGTTCACAAAATTCAAGGAATTCATCTGATGTATATTATCCTCCTCGATCAGATCTAAGACACTTGATTTTTAGATCTAATTCATTTTCAACTAGTGCTTTGAAGATCTGAAATTTCTCAAATGCTTCATCTTTGTGTTTAAGTAACCCAATCCAACACATTCTAGAGAAATCATCAATAAATAAGATATAGTATTGTTCACCACGTGGTGACTTTTTCCTCACAGTTCCACATATGTCAGTATGAATGAGTTCAAGAGGCTTACTTGATGATCCTTCCTTGGCATTAATTTTCACTCTGGTCTACTTACTGAATTGGCAAGATTTGCATATGATACTTTCAGGTAGAGTAATATTGGGAAGATCACGAACATCTTTAAGTCCGCTTGATTTGTTGATCTGAGAGAAGTTTAGATGCCCCAACCTTCTATGCCATAGCCAATTTTCTGAAGATTTACTCAAGTAACATTGTTCTTTGCAATTCTTCAATACATACAGGTTGCTTGGAGTTCTGTTTCCTTTTATAATTGTTTTACCTGTATCAAGATCTCGTACCACACATTCTTTCGAACTAAAGACAACTTCAGTTCCTTGATCACACATTTGACTTACACTTAATATGTTATGCTTTAATCCATCTACATACATGACATTATTAGCTTTCACCTTTTCTATTAGATAAACAGACCCTTTTCCCTTAATAACAGCAGGAGTATCATTTCCAAATGTAACATTCTTCTCTTTTTCTAGAGCACTATATGCAAGGAGTTTGTTTTATTCACCTGTCATGTGTTTAGAGCATCCACTATCAATGTACCATTGATTTTCTTCACCTTCGGCAAATAATGCTATGCCACAATTTTCAAACTGTAATTCCTTCTTCTTCCACACTTTGGAACTTGAAGGAAATTGCTCTTTTGGCTGGATTTTGCTCCTACATTCAGATTCTTCATGGCCAAATTTATTGCAATAAGTACATTCAACTTCATTTTGAAGAGGATAAAAGTTGTTATAGGTGTTATTCTTTGTTCCAATATCAATCCTTTTCTTTCTTGCTTCTCTTGTCATGATGGTTTTATATGCAACACATTGAAAAGCTTTATGACCAAAATTGTGACATGAGAAACATTGTCCATTGAAGAAGTAATTTCTGCGATCATAAAATCTTCTGCTTGAATTTACCTGATGAAAGGTATTCTTTTTAGTGTTCTTTGAATTGAGATAGTCATGCTTTACCTGTGAAGAATCTTTATTCCCTTGCTGAGTGGCAGAATGTTGTATACTAGCTGTAGCTACTTTTAGATAATTTGATGCTGAATTCTGAGAAGAATCTTTATTCCCTTGCTGAGTGGTAGAATGTTGTATACTGGATGTAGCTGCTTTTAGATAATTTGGTGCTGAAGTCTGAGAAGATTCTCCGATATATCCAAGACCTGTCTTTATAAACGGAGAACGTTGTACCTTGATAATTTCATCTAAGGTTTCAGATCCTTTAGAAAATATAAGATTCAAAGTCTTCACTTTCTCAATTTCTTTTCTTAGACTTACTGTTTCACATTCTAATTTCTCATTATGCTTCTCCTTTTCTTCAAGCTGATTTTTCAGAGTTTCTATGGTTATTTTAATTTCTTCTAAGAATATCTTGAGTTGATTGATTTCATTAAGAAAATCATTATCCTCTAAAGCATCCATAAAAGTATCTTTTTCTTCTTTAGATTCTTTTTCAAATGCCATGAGAAGTCTAAGATCTTGTTCACATTCTTCCTCACTGTCAGATAACCCATCACTGTCTTCATGAGTATAGTAAATTTTTCTAGTGCCAAACCGATTCTTATTTCTTCTTGCTACTTCCTTTCCTTTTTCATGTGTTTCTTTGTGGGGACACTTAGCAGCATAATGAACAACTCTTCCACAAGAAAAACATTTGAAAGGAAGCTTACCTCTGAACCATCCTATACCAAGTTGAAGTTTCTTTACAAAATTTATCTCATCTTCTTCTGAGATGTACCCTGATCCTTCTGTTTCTTGTACTTCTTTCCCTGTTGTAGAAGCTCTAAAGATGGTTCTTTGATTTCAGATGGTCCTCCTCTTCTCATTTCATATGCAGTTAGTATGCCATGAAGTTGCACCACAATAAGATTTTGAAGATCCTGTTTTTCTTCAAGAGCAGAAACTTTTGACTCGAATTTTGTCGTTAGTGATCTTAAAACTTTCTCAACCAAAGTAGATTCGGTTATTGTTTCTCCCATATTTATCATACGATTTACAATATCATCAAGACGTAAAAAGAAATTGGCAATGCTCTCCTTATTTTGCATTTTTAGATTCTCATATTGAATTCTGAGAGTTTGGAGTTTAGCACTTTTTACCTTTGCATCACCTTCATAACTTAGAATGATTTTGTCCCCTATTGCCTTTGTTGTATTTAGCTGCATGAATTTGACAAATTCTGATTCAGTTAGACTTCCTAATAGAGCATTGACCGCTTTTGCATTTTTTTCGTAATTTTTTTTCTCCTTGTTCAACAATAGCCCATACATCTGCACCCAGAGACTGAAGATAGGATCTTATCCTTGTTTTCCAGAAGATTAAATTGTTTCCGTTGAAGAGCGGAGGCCTGATAGATGCTGTTCCATCTTGATTTCTCATCTTGATTGATCTTCCTTCTAGCGGCTAAGCTTTTTTTGAAGGACCTCCTCTGATACCAATTGTTGGGAAAAATACCGAGAGGGGGGGTGAATTAGTATTTTTGAGCTTACTCAAAACTTTTTATTTATTTATTTATTTTCTCTAAAACCCATACACTACTTTACTGAACCCAACACACATATACACTTAATAGAACTTGCGTATTACCAGAGATCTCATTATGCAGACAATTCTTTATTTAGATCATTGCATCATTCATTCATTAGATGTTTAGTAAGCAGTAAACATGTGTAGTAAGACCAGAATAAATAATCACACATAAGCAACACACATGAACACCGGGATTTAAGGTGGAAACCCAATTCGGGAGAAAACCACCGCTGCCGTCATCTCTGTCTTCAATATTTATTATAAAGAAAACATTTTACAACCATGTACTGGCGCAGACTCATACCAGCACGTAGGCACCCACCTGTAGAAGGCTACGACCTTCTCTCGTTTACCAGCCTCTCCTGGAAGGGAGCTACAACCCCCTGCTCTCGTTTACCAGCCTCTCCTGGAAGGGAGCTACAACCCCTTGAACATAACACCATTTTCTATTGGCAGGAAGCTTCTACTTCCATACTGAAGGCTTCAACCCTCAGACCCACTGCAGACCACGTTTCATCAATTTTCATACTGGATCAAGCAGCTTCAACGCAACCCTTTATTCAATCATCAACAAACATATTTTGACCAAAAATTCATAACAAAACAGTGAGACCACTGTAACCAGAATATCAGAAATAACCCAGACTTCAGAGAATATATGCATTCAACATCCCGTGTATCCTTCTATGTATATTAATCTTTAGAAACCCCAACTGTCATATGCACTTTCAATGTAGATGGCCCGCATATATACGTGCTTTTCCTGTATAGATCTGTAATAATATATTTTGTAGAGTAGGCCAGATCTATATAAACTTACCCAGATTCATATGTGTTCTTCAGTAGACATGCACCAGCTCTTCATCATTTATTCTGTTGAATAAAATCAAGACTCATCACCTTTAGATCAATATCTCGATGGGTGCATCATAGACTCAGAATCATCAATTAAGCACGTCGTCTGTCCATACAGATATTCCTTAGAGGAATTCTTCTTTTTCAACCCTCGCACATGCACAGGTGCATCATCGATTTAGTTCTATCAGAGTTCAGTCATACAGATATCTCTTAAAGAGATTTATTCCTTATCAACCTCTTTGCACGCACACATTGTACTATTATTCTCATCACCTTATATAGTTTTCGCCTTTATTAAAACCATGAGTCAAAACCACAAACTGCTAATGGTATTCCTGGACGGGGTAAACATAGATAATCCAGCGTATTAAAAATCGAGCCAATCCAAATTGAAACCCCGCCCTTCGTTCTTCCATGCACAAATCGTCCCAAAGGTAGTCTTTTATCTCCGCCATATAATATTATAACTATAACCCCAATGGTTATTTTAAAACTTTACACTGCCCCCGTAACATTAATTTTAATCAAATTTCAATGAAATTTTAACCCGGACTTCAATCTTCAAACAAATTGGATTTCATTCTTTGACCCGGCCCACATCGCAGTCGGCCATTTGCGATGTGCGATATGCAATGGCGCGATCAAGAAAAAGTGCGCAAAGTTAATATTTGTGATTTGCGATGGGATCGCATCGCAAATTGGTGATCAAACATATGGCAGAACACTTTGTAATATGCGATGGTGCGATAATTGCACATCGCAAACAATCAACGAAACTTGCGATGGCGGAGGGCGATGATTATAATATGCGATGTTGCGATGGTGCGATGGCGCGACGATCGCACATCGCAAATATCCACATGAATAAGACATTTAAACTTCAAAACTTGCGATCTTGCGATTTGCGCTAAAGTGGTGGGGACCACTTGTCCTCCCTTTTCAGAAATTTAAAGTCTTTGGCTATTTTATTCAATTTTCTTCATATTGGTTGTTGAGGGCTTTAAAGCCCGAAATGACTATCTTTAAATAAACTCTGCTCCTTCGTAGTTTGGAACTACGAATGTCTTCATTCCTTCTACAAAAAGACTTCGCCCATAACAAAAATTAATTCTCCTCTGCAATACTTGGCTACGACGCATCAACAATTAATTCATCCTTAGATTTCTCCCATCCTTCTTGAAAGCGTATTGCTGTACACCAAAACTCTGCTGCGCCTTTGTATTCTTTCGCATGTATCACATCCTCGTTGCCTCTGCTTCATAGTCTACCTTGCTGCATTTTCTTAAATGCACTCTTCCTCTGTTCTTCTCTGCTAACCTTTGCCAATTCCTTTGCCATCAATGACAACATTTCCAACACCGTACTTCACAGATCGCAAATTGCGACTTTTCCCTTTTTCCCTAAGACTTACCTCCTCCGAACGCCGATTGCGATATTGTGATCACGCTTCGCCTCCGGTCCCACCACCAAATCATCCATATCGCAATCGCATCCCGCAGTTTTTACCTTATCGCAAATCGCATCCCGCACTTATTATTTGGTTCCATTAACACTTACTACTCTTTTTTTTGATTGCGATATTTTGATATCGCATATCTCACTCCACAAAATTTACCACATCACAATTCATGGTTCGCAACATTTACCTCATCACATTTCGCCGCTTTATCTCTGTCACATTTCTCACTTTGCATCGTTCAATGGTTTTCGTTAATACATACCATTCTTTCCGCTGATTGCGATATCAAATTTCGCACATTGCAATGTTTACTCCGTCGCACTTCATACTTCGTAGATTTTACCTTTTCGCAATTCACACTTTGCTCACACTCCCAAACTGTACTCTTGCTTCTTCGCCATTGAAATTTTCAAAACATTACGCTCCAAAAGCCTTTTCTGCACTATAATCAAATTTTATAAGGCTTACACCCCCTCTTTCCAATTCTAAGCGTCGTTTCATGTGTTAAGCCCTCCATTAGCCTCTTTTAGCCCTTTTTTCCCCAAACTACAAGCAAAACCTTTTAAATTTTAGTTAGAGCATGAATAGTTGCATGGTTTGAAGCATGGCAACATGGTAGATAGATCGTGGGATAAGTTAAGTGTGGTTTAGAACTAGTTTCATTCCTACCATTCCTTTTCAGCAATATAGCTTAGTTTCTTTTCAGTCATTTCCTTTTCTGCAACTTAAATTAGTTTCATTCCCGTCATTTCTTTTTTGCAATGTAATTTAGTTTCCTTTTGTCATTTCCTTTCTGCAATCTAGTTTAGTTTCATTGAAGTGTGATAGACTTCACTAAGAACCCTTATAAATAGCACCCTTTCATAATGCGGAAGAGGATGACATGAACATAATGCATCTGCTGTGTATATAGCACTGTCACCTCAAAGTTTGTATGAACCCTAGGTTGATAAAGTAAAGTACGACAACCCCTGGGAGTTGTAATACTCCTTGTGCAATATCAGGGCTCACCAACTAGTTTCCATGTACTATGCCTCGACTGAACCGAGTGCAACTGATCTCTGCTTCCTGATGTACCAAGAAATTGTTGTTGATCCTATGTTGAAGATTCCCCCTTATGTGCTCTTCTCGTCTGATGGAATACCTGCCCAATATGCATCGGTTAAGCCTTGAAGCTTCACTCCCTCTGTCCATTTTTATCATAATCCATACTCTGTAGTTCCCTTGATATATCTCAACACATGCTTCCCTGCCTTCCAAAAGAGATTGGTAGGCTTAACCATAGCTTGACTAAGTTTGTTAACTGCGTAGCATATGTCTGGTCGTGTGTTCACCAAATACATAAGTGAACCCACAAGATGTCTGTAAACAGTAACATCCAATATCTCCCCTGAAGTAGCATCCTCCTTCCTCCAGTTTCCTGGAAGAGGAGTCTCCATGGTTTTTTTGTCTTCCATGTGGAACTTCCTCAGAATCTCCTTGACATACTTTCCCTGAGATAAAAATAGCTCCCCATCTCTTTGCCATATTTCCAAGCCAAGGAAATAGTGCAAGAGCCCCATGTCCTTCATCTCAAACTCTCTTGCAAGATCCTATTTGAAGGAAGTTATGAGATGCTCATCACTTTTTAGTAAACCCTTATTCTTGTTAGTGTAACCCCCTTATTGTTATTGTTGTACCCTTGTAACCCCAATATTGTTATTATTGTGCCCTTACATTATTATTGTTAAGTCGGCTAGGATTATACTGTGACCCCATGGACTCCTATATATAGAAGGAGGTTTTTTCACTTGTATCATCCAAGAATTGTTCATTTATGTAATGTATTAGAGGTTGACTCGTCGAAGTGGTTGATTTCTAAGGCGTTGATCTCTCTTTTCTTCTATTTTTGGATTTGGTTTCATAACACTATTGCAAGTAATAGTTCTTCTAGTAACCTCAATGAAGCCCAACCCAATGAAACAACTGCCAATCACGATGTACCAAGCACGTGGTGCTTGCTTTAGCGCATACATTGCTCTCTTGAGTCTGCACACATGTGAATCCCTATCAAAGGTCTCAAAACCTTCTGGCTGCTCAATGTACACTTCTTCCTCAATAAATCCATTGAGAAAGGTCGTATTTACCTCCATATGATGTATCTTCCACCCCATCTATGCTGATAGTGCAAGGATGGATCTAATTGATGAGTACCTTGCAACCGGTGCAAAAGTATCCTCATAGTCAATTCCCTATACCTGTGAGAATACTTGGGCCACAAATATAGCCTTGTATTTCTCCACACACCCATCTGCTACTTGATTCACCTTGTAGATCCACCTAGATCCAACCACTAACTTCCCCACTAGTCTTGGGACCACTTCCCATGCAATGTTTCTGATAATGGAGTCATCCTCCTCAATCATGGCATAAACCCATGTTGGCTGCTACACTGCTTCCTCAAAAGAGGATGGTTCTGTCACAATACACTCGCTGATAAGAGCCATATATCCAGTATACTTTTCTGGGGACCTTCTCTGCCTACGCTATGATGTAGGTGCACCTAGATGCTATGTTGCATCTAGCATCAATTTTTCAGCCTCTCTGGTGCACTTTCTACCATTTCTATGGATGGCTATGCATGAGTGGTTTTTGCCACTCCATGATCCTCTTCTTGTGGCTGCTCCACATCCTGAGGTTCATCCTTTGGAACTAAGAGTTCCTCATCTGCATGCAAGTCAAGCTCCTTCTCAAGGGACAATTGCATGGCTTTCACCTCATCGAATTTAACATCTCTCCTGACAATTTTCATCGTAATAGCCGAAAAATACAGCCGATAGTTGTGGGGAGTATCAGTGTAGCCCACAAATATCCCAACCTTTGATGTCGGTTCTAGCTGCTTCCTGGCATATTTAGTCACATGGAAATAGACAGATGAGCAAACATTTTTAAAATATGAAACATTCAGTTTCTTACCTGAAAAATCCTCCTCTGGTGTACTCATGCCAAGTATCCGAAGAGGACTACGGTTCTGAAAAAATATCGTTGTGTTGCATGCCTCTTCCCACAGATGCAATGGTAGGCCTTGATCATGTAACATAGCTTGTGTTGCTCCCACAATTGTTCTGTTCTTTCTTTCTGCAACCCCATTTTGTTGTGGGTTATGAGGTGCAATAAATTCTCTCTGAATTCCTTATTTGGCGTAGAAGTTCTTGAATTCATTAGATATATACTCATCACCATTGTCGCTCCTTAAAGCCTTCACCTTCTTCCCTGTATCTTTCTCTACCAGTGCTTTGAAGTCACAAAACTTGGAGAACATCTGATCTTTCTTCTGCATTAATAAAATCCAACACTTTCTAGAAAAATCATCAACAAAAATCACATAATACCTGTGCTTTGTTGTGGCAGGTGTAGAGAATGGTCCACACACGTCTGAGTGAACTCTCTCAAGGATTGCCGCTACTCGATTCTCCTTCTCATGAAATGTGGCTTTAGTATACTTCCCCATGGTACATCCCTTTCATGTGTCTATCTGCGCAAGAGTACCCTTTGGAAGACCTATAGAAATCTATTGCATGATCCTCAAAGCATTGTAGTGTAGATGTCCCAATCTTGTGTGCCATAACTCACTTGTATCCTAGCTCACCACCTTCCTTGATTTACTGCTCAATGTTGCACATCCATCTACATCAAGTTTTTAGAGGTTCTTCACACGAACCCCAATATTCTTTACCTGTGCTATGGCTTTGTGATGAAGGAATGCCTTTCCTTCACTGAAAACCACATCATATCCAAGATCCTCCAACATAGCAACTAAAACTAAATTATTTTTCAAGCCTGGTACATGGATGTCATCTTTTAATATGAAAGGTTTACCTGAATGTCTCTGGAGAGTAACTGTACCAATATCGGTAGCGTTATACCTCCCGCATCACCCATCTCGATGTGCATCTGAAGATCCTTCTACTCCAAGATACTAAAGAGTTCTTTGTTTCTCGTCATGTGGAAAGATGCTCCACTATCCAAGTAACACATAGATCCCATCAAATTTTATGCCATGCATGCGATGAGAGAGAAGTCCAACTCAAACTGTGAGGCCAAAGCTTCACCCGCTGCAGCTCCCGGAGCCTTCTTATTTTTATTCTTCTTTTGTGGAAAATTTGTGGCATAGTGTCCATGATCATGATACATTTCACCTTTGACATGTCACATTTATTGCCTTCTTTGCCGGTCTCAGATTTGGAATAGGAATTATTCCCCTTCCCCTTCTTTGCCTTACCATCCAAGGAAAAATTTTCCTCATCATCAGTCTTGGATAAGGATCCATCCCTAGTATTCCGCCGAAACTCTTCTTGTACAAAATCTTACCATAGTCGCTCCCAATCTGGTAACTTCTCTCTCCCATTCGCAGAGTCCTGGTAACTATGCCAGCTCTTGCGAAGGTCTAGAAGTGCTAAGTTCGCCAAGTCATCATCAGCTACAATAATCCAAACACTTCCAAGCTCATCTCAACATTGAGTGAACTTGGTCAAGTATTTATGGATTGTGTCACCCTTATCCATTTTGAATTTCACAAGCTTGTCCTTGAGTGCCAATTTTCTGTGGTCACTGCAGCTTTGAAACAGATCTGTCAAGGCATTCCACATAACATATGGAGTTTCCTTTCCATGGAGACTTGAGACAATATGATCTCTAACTCCCTCTAGTAAGATCCTCCTCGCCTTTGCTACCTTCTTTTGCCATGCATTAAGAAGTTGGGCATCTGTTGTTATGGGCTTGGGAATATCATTATCTATGAATTCCTTCAACCCATTTTCCTCCAACGCTGCCTCCATCTTTTCCTTCCATGCAATGAACTACCCTCGATTGCATATTCGAGTCTCAAGCCATTGAAATACATCTTGATCCGCTTCTAGCTCCAAATAAAGTATCTGCAAATTTGAATACCTTTCAATAAAAACTCAATTTATTCTCTTCTATTGTGATTCCCAACGCTCTTATTCCATGTATAAATTACACCAATGGATTCAATCCGATCATGTAATGTAATTAAACAAGATACTGAATCCTTCTACAATATTTGCGGAATATAAATCATGATCACTCAATCACATACAAGTAAGAGAAAGAAGTAAATCAATCGTACAACACAAGATATTTCCCGGGGAAAGAAACTACTCAAAACCCCTCCATATTTTTGTATAATCAACCAAGGAATCATGAAACAATACAACGCATGAGCTCACCACAACCTCATACACTCTACGAATTGCTTCACACTGATCTAGGAAAAATTGGACAAATACATAGCCAATTATCAGCCTACCCTCAACCTGCCTTTCTCATGCAATCCCTAGAGAAATAAATCTCTATTAAATTTGAAATTCAACCTTCCTTGATTTCCCAATCCATCATGGGCTTCTTGTGGTTTTATAACTGCACCTGGGTAGTTCGCTAAAAATACAACTGATAGTTTAATTGCCTTGAACCTTTGTCTCAACTGGGTTTCCATTAGAATTGACATGCATGAAGCTATTAATAGTGAATCATCAGTTACTTGGTAGATCACTACTTGTGAATTAAATATATTTTAATTCACTTTATCTTCCACTATCTCATCAAACAATTAGAACTAGTTAAACTGATTTTAACTCAATTAATGTGAGTTAATTGATCACAATCACACCACACTAGTGGTACAACTGCAACTGGACCCTGTAAATAATAGAATCACTCTACATGCCTATAATTTGACCCTCAACTCAAAATTCTTGAGCTAACTAAGTCTATCGCACTTAGTTAACTATTACAGGTTGTTATGAGATAAGATTACAATTTATTTAAAAATTGGTTGCACACCTTATCACTAATATGTCACTAGGATCACTCACTCATGTGTGACATGTGATCCCACACTAGTGTGTGTGCATTTTCTTGTCGAATTTCAACATTTCTTGACAATGGTTTCTGAAATGAGGTTTGCTTGTGATCCACTATAAAATAGAGTGTCTATTTTGTTATGTTTTGAGATAACTCGAATATGGAAAAGCTCTACTCTTTCCTTTTCATTTTGATTTCCATTGAGGTTACTAGAAGAACTAGTACTTGCAATAGTGTTATGAAACCTACTCCAAAAATAGAAGAAAAGAGAGATCAATGCCTTATAAATCAACTACTTCGAGGGGTCAACCCTCTGACATTACTTAAATGAACAATTCTTGGATGATACAAATGACAAAACCTCCTATATATAGGATTCCATGGGGTCACAGTATAATCCTAGCCGACCTAACAATAATAATGCAAGGGCACAATAATAACAATATTAGGGTTACAAGGGTACAACAATAACAATAAGGGGGTTACACTAACAAGAATAAGGGATTATACTAGTAACATAGGGACCTAACATGCCCCTCTCCTTCAAACAAGTATTGTCCTCAACACTTGAGTAGCTTCGGATGCTTCCGTATAAAATTCTGATCCTCCCATGTAGAATTTTTAGTGGGTAAGTTCTTCCACTTGATGAGATACTTTGAAAATGAACGATTTCGTAGCTTTCGAGTTCTTGTTTCCGTGACTTCTTTAGGTTCCAATATGATTTTTCATTCCTCATCAAGATCTGGAAATATTGTTTGAACTAAAATTTTGTTACCTATAACCTTCTTTGAGCATGAAACATGGAAAACTGGATGCACTCGCGAAGAAGCAGGAAGCTCCAATTTGTATGCCATAGTACCAATCTTTAGCAACACCTTGTAAGGACCATATTACTTTGGAGATAATTTATTACCCTTCTTAGCTTGCTTGAGGGACATTTTTTTGTATGGTTGTAGCCGTAAAATACCCAGTGTCCTACATCAAAACTTTTCTCGCTGCGATGTTGATCTGCCTGTTGTTTCATTCGATTTTGTGCCAAATTTAGGTTATCATTTAAGAGTTGGAGAAATTATTGTTGATGCTCGATATGATCTTCCACTGCTTGAACCTTAGAATTTTCTCTTAAAGATGATGTGATGGACGGTGAATGATATCCATAAAGTGCCATAAATGGGGTCATTTTTGCTGCAGTATGGAAGGAAGTGTTATACCACCATTTAGCGAAAGGTAACCACTTGACCCATTGTGTTTGCTTATCAGATACAAAACAACGAAGATATCCTTCCAAACATTTATTCACTACCTTCGTTTGACCATCGGATTGAGGATGATAAGATGAGCTATGAGCTAGTTGAGTACCCAAACAAGAAAATAATTCCGTCCAAAAATTTCTAGTAAAAATGGGATCTCTGTCACTTACAATAATCTTTGGGTTTCCATGTAGCTTTTGAATTGTTTCCATAAATGCAGTAGCAATTGTACTTGCTTTAAATGGATGATATAATGCACAAAAGTGTGCATACTTGGTAAGTCTATCAAATCCCACCATGATGACACTCTTTCCTTCAAACTTAGATAAACATGTGATAAAATTCATTGAAATATCCTCCCAACATTGACTTGGAATGGATAATGGTTGTAGAAGACCCAGGGTCTTAATTGTCTCAACTTTATTTTGTTGGAAAACCAAAAATTCTGCCACAAAATTTTGCATATCATATTTTAGGCCATCCCAAAAAATTCTTTCTTCACCCTGTGGTAAGTTTTTAAAAATCCTAAGTGCCCTCCTAAAGGAGAAGTGTGCAATTCCAAAATGAATCTTTTGTTTTAGTTGGGAATTATTACAACTATAAAAGTGATATTTGTACCATAAGGAATCATTTCTCCAACTGAATATATCAGATGTACTAGGATCTTGCTACAAATTTTGAATGAGTTTCCACACTTCTTCGTCCTTCTTCCATTCATCCCTTTCTTCGGTTATCCAATCTGGTTGGATAATAGAAATAGCACCAAGCAATGCTTCCACCTCTTCATCTTTTCTTGAGAGTCCATCTCTGACAAAATTTAGGTTCCCTTTTTTGTAGATGATTTCAAAGTCATAACCCAACATCTTCGTGACCCATTTTTGTTGCTCTTCTGAAGATAGTCTTTGTTTCAAAAAGTGTTTAAGACTATCATGATCGTTTTTTACCTTGAAGTGTCTTTCCATTAGGTAAGGTTGCCATTTCTTTAGCGGATGTAGTATTTCGAACATTTCCTTCTCATAAATAGCTTTTTGTAATACTTTCCTTTGATTGGACGAATTTAAAAATCAATGGGTCTTCCTTCTTGCATTAAAACAACACCAATTCCATTTCCCGAGGCATCACATCCCACAATAAAGATTTTTATGAAGTATGGCGTAGCTAAGACCGGTGCACATTGCCCCTTTAATATGTTCAAAGACCTTAGTTGCTTCAAGAGTCCATGAAAATACGTCTTTCTTCAATAATGTTGTTATAGGTGCTACTATTCTCCCATAATTATTAATGAACTTGCGGTAATAGCCTGTTAACCCGAGAAATCCTTGCAACTGATTTATGGGTGTGGGGACTTTCCATTCCTTAATGGATTTAATTTTGTTAGGGTTTACCCTAAGACCCTTATGAGATAAAATATGACCTAGATATTCCACCTCTTGTACTCCAAAGAAACATTTGGATGTTTTGCATATAATTATTTCTCCTCCAATAGTTTGAGCACCCTGTCAACATGTTGAACATGATCCTTCCAAGACCTACTGTAGATTAGTATATCATCAAAAAATTTTCTGAGGAAGGGTTTGAAAATGGAATTCATCAACCCTTGAAATGTATAAGGTGTATTGGTAAAGCCAAAAGGCATGACCAAAAATTCATAATGACCCTCATGAGTTCGAAATGCTGTTTTTAGAATATCTTCATTCTAATTTGATGATATCGTGAATGAAGATCCAACTTGGTAAAATAAATTGCTCCATGTAATTCATCCAATAATTCATCAATCATAGGAATGGAATATTTATCTTTAATAGTGAGCTTATTGAACTCCCTATAATCCAGACACATGCGCCATGATCCATCCTTCTTGTGCACCAATACTACTGGGGCAGAGAAAGAAATTTGATTAGGTTGAATTATAACAACCTCTAACATTTCTACAATCATACATTCAATTTCGCTTTTTTGGACATAAGAATATCTATAAGGCCTGATGTTTGGAGGAAAAATTCCTGGAATCAAATGAATAGCATGATCATGATCACAAATAGGTGGGAGTCCTTTAGGAGTTTCAAACATCCTGGAATGATTGTCCAAGACTTTTTGGAGATATGGAGAAATAGATGATTTTGATGTTGGAAGTTCTAGTGAGCATAATTGTGCAATTACACCTCGTTGTTATTTATTCAGAATATTTGTCATGAAATTAGAGCTTATTATCTTTCCCAACTTCCCTGCAATAACCTGTAATTTGACTTTTTTTCCTTTCGAAAAAAAATTCAAGAAAAGTTCATGAAAATTAAAGGCTACCATCCCCAAAGATTGTAACATTGTACTCCTAGTACAACATCAACACCTCCCATTTGAATGGAAAACATTGGACTATTCAATACATATTGCCCCATGGTTAGCTTGATATTATGACATTTTCCAAGATATTTTATAGTTCCTCCATTTGCAACCATAACTTGACATTATGGTGCTGGGTATAGGAAACAATTCAATTCCTTGGCTACCTTATAATGAATAAAATTATGGGTACTACCCGAATAAATCAACACTATTACCTTTTTCTTCTTGATATGTCCTTCTATCTTGAGAGTTTGAGGAGTGGTAATTCCTGCCAATGCATTACATGATATGGTGAGACTCATTTCTTCTTCTGATAGGGTTGGTTACTGGTGTATATCCTCTTCTTTTGAAGTTTCTTGTTCATTTTCTTCCTCCTCTTCACAATCTATGTAAAATAATTTCTTCTTAGCACACTTATGACCTTTAGTGTATTTTCTATCACAACTGTAGCAAAGCCCTTTCGCTCTTTTTTCTTCCAATTGTTGTGGTGTCAACCTAGTAGGTTGTGGAAGCCTAGGGTAGCAACACTTCCATCTTTATAGATGTGAGTGGTAGGCTTCCTTGTCGCCATAATTTTACATTCAATTTTAGTTTCCAATCTAAATGCCTTCTCCAATGAATCAGGTTCCCAAACACGAACTTCATGCTGGATGCTATCCTTTAAAGTCCCTATGAAGACATCGATCCTGCATTCCTCTGGAATATCATTTACCCTTATATCCAATTTTTGGAAGTCCTCAATGTGCTTCACCACTGACCCCTTTTGTTTGAGATTTATCAATTGGCTAAAGAAGGTGTTGCTCTTTGTATCCTCATAATGTGCTATCATTTCCTCCGTAAAAATTGACCAAGTGACAATTCTTTTTATGGGAGCAAAGCCATCAATACCATACAAATATATTTTTTTCTAAATGCAAAGTTGCAATGCGTACCTTTTGTGTGTTTTGCACATTATTGAGATCAAAATATTGCTCCATCTTTAGTGTCCATGTTACGGGATCCTTACCATCAAACTTCCTCATATCCATATTTGGAATATGATGGTTCTTCCATCCAAAATTAGAGTTTATGAAATCATGATTGACATTTATTTTGTTCTCATCATGAGTTTACTCTACTGTCTTTCGCCATTAGGAAACAATTCTTGTATCAACTTTGTCAAACTTTCCATGTTTGCTTTTAGATATTTCTTTACGTTTTCCATGTCGTATTTCATTTTTTCTTCCATGTCTTCCATATTAGCTTCCATCCAAAATTCCATGCCATCCATATTAGATTCCATGCCTTTTTTCAAAATATCCATCTTAGCTTCCATGGCTCTCTTTTTTGTTGCTCTTTGCGAGAGCGAAATTTGATGCAATTGCTCTTGTAATTTTGACATGTCATGTTGTAGTTCTTCATCTTCATGAGTCATAGTAAAGCCTTCTAAAGGTTAATGGGTTTTGAATTATTTTGAGGGGGGAATTTTAGAACCCAATACTTATGCCCTTGGAATCAATTCAAACTGAATTTTCACACTAGACTTATCCAATTCGAAAAAAATACACACCTTTTTATTGCTTTAAGGAGATCAATATTGAAACTTAATTATCTATGTGATTGCAGATCTTCAATATTTGAAATTATGCCCTGTAGTAGCCCTTTGAATCTTCTTTCGAATGCCACAGATCTGACCTGATTTGGATTCTTTGAGGCAAAGTTATGCCCAATCTCCCACAATGACCTAATTATGAACTTGTTCAGTAGAGCAAACTTGTACGGCGTGACACATGTCACTGTTTCCACCTTTGGATCTGAAATTGATATACAAGAAACTAGAGTCCATGTAATTGAGGACACTATTTACATAATTCCAATCCGATGCTTAGAGAAAGAGTTATGATTTTTTTCCCACGATCACCTCTTTAAGATGAAATTCGGGAGCCTGAAAAAACCCTAACTTCCACAGATCATATCTCTGAAAATATTACAAACCAAGGACTAAAATTTTTACATGACGTTTCTCAAGATTTCAGCTTCGTTTTGTAAAAAATTCAGCTTCTAAAACTTTGTAGAAAAAATGTTATAGTGAAAATTCCATGATGACCTTTTTAGGTGAAATTCGGGAGTCTGAAAAAACCCTAACTTCCATAGATCATATCTCTGAAAATATTGTGAACCAAGATCTTAATTTTTTACACGACGTTCCTCAAGATTTCGGCTTCGCTTTGTAAAAATTTCAGCTTCTGAACCTTCGTAGAAAAATAAATCATAGCAAAAAATCCATGATGACCTGTTTGGAGTAGAGAAACCCTAAAATACAAAGCTCTAATACCAAATGTTATGAAACCAGCTCCAAAAATAGAAGAAAAGAGAGATCAATGCCTTAGAAATCAACCACTTCCAGGGGCCACCTCCAATACATTACATAAATGAACAATTATTGGATGATAAAAATGACAAAACCTATAGGAGTCCATGGGGTCACAATATAATCTTAGCCGACCTAACAATAATAATGTAAGGGAACAATAATAACAATATTGGGTTACAGGGGTACAACAATAACAATAAGGGGGTTACAATAACATGAATAAGGGACTATACTAGTAATATATGGACCTAACAAATAGATTCCTTACCTTTCAATCCCATGGCTATGATTTTTGTTTCATCTCCTGAATCATGTCCTAAATCATGTTGTGCAGTTGTAGCAATATTTTGCTTTCCTTTGTTTTTAAATTGTTTGGTTCTCATATTAGGATGAAGTTTCCAACAATGGTATTCATTATGTCCTTCTTTTGAACAGTGTTCACATTTGATTTTTTCTCCCTCTTTCTTGATGGAAGCATTATTTTTCCCTTTTCCTTTTAATTTCCCTTTCCTTTGTCTCCACTCTTGAATGGCTTTTTGCTGCCGTATTGTGGAACATTGTTCACTCTTGCTTCTAAAGGTGTTTCTTGAACACAAACTTCATTTAGATTTGTAGGGTTAAATATGAGAATTGTGTGTCTCAAGTAACTATGTAAACCTCCAACATATTTGAGTAGAGTGTCTTGAAAGGATAAATATACACCAAAAATCAATGCTCTCCTTCTAAACTCTTGGGTATAACTTTGCACATTCTGACCCTTTGCTTGCCTAAAGTTTTTCCAATCCATTATAGCTTTTTTCATGTATGCTAAAGGATAAATTTGTCTTCTTAATGCAACCACAAAATCATTTGAAGAAGATATGATCTTACCTATTTTATTGATATCCACTTGAGTTTTGGCTTCCCACCAAATGAGTGTTTCACTTTCCAAACTTAAGGAAGCAAGCTAAATATTAGTATCATCATATTTGATCCTTTGTATCTTGCAATACACTTCAAGCTGACGAACCCACTATTTTCTCAGCATCTAATTCTCCACTATACATAGGCAATTCAAACTTTATGTCAAGTTTTAACAATAGAGTTTTACCATGTCCCTTTGGAGAATGTGGAGGTGTTTGTGAAAGGGTTAATTTAGAAGAATATGATGGTGAATATGAAGGTGAAGAGAAAGGTGGAGGTAGAGGTGATTTTTCACCATTTCCTCCATTCCCTTTTGGAGGTTTGTCTCCATTTCCCTTTGGAGGTTTTGAGCTCTCACCTTGCAACCTTGAATATCTTTCCTCATAAAGAACTTTCACCATTTCAATCATTTCAAAGAATGATTTTCTGAAATTATTCTCATCCTCATACATATTTTCATCTTCTCCTTCATGTGCCATGACTAGTGAGGCTTTGGGTGACATTGCAGGTCAAAATTGTTGTGAATATTGTGGCAAATATTCTCTCCTTGAACTAGATTGAGGACTTGTTCCCACAATATTTACTTCTCCTCTTTTGAGCTTCAACCTTGTAAGCATAAAAAAATAATTGCAACATAATTAAACCTTCAAAACAACCAAAGAAACAAAGATCTGATACCAAATTGATTTGTATTTGAAAACTTGAAGGTTTAATGAAATTTGCAAGTTAATTTTTATGTCTTTTAGGAAATTAGGAAATTTACAAAAGCACATAAATTAAATGTTTTAAAATCAGTTTGTAACATAAACATAGAGGCAATAATACCATAAACAGTAACACAAGACAACAAAATGATGAAGGAGCTCACCCCTCCTAGGCTACATCTCCAGGTCCAGCTTCCAATGTTGGGACTCTTTCATTAAGTGCTCAAATATGTGATTGCATGGATTTTCAGTGCTCATAATGAAAAAATAATGTATTCAATGGTTCAAGAACAATAAAAAAACCCTATTGGGGGTCTTGTTGGGCTCAAATTGGCCAAAAACTGAAGAAGTTATGATTTGGTGAAGTTTTGCTTCCAATTGATCTATAAACTACACTGGTGTTCTAACCATCCTACGAATCAACCATTTTTGGCACCATCAAGTGATAAATTCACCCCACGCCGAAGATATTCACGCCATATTGGGTGCATTTTTCCGCCTACTTTAATTTCCCATTGACCCCCATGAGTTGATTTTATGGGGCCAAGTGGCATTATCTCTGTTGTAGGATTCAATTGAATTAAATTGTGCACCAAATTTTTAACTGGGCTCTAAAATATGGTCAATTTATATACGAACCAGGGCCGGGTTTGAAATTTTGTGCCAAGAGTAACCAATTCACGAACTATGGTGTGTTCTGGTAAGGTTTCGTAACTGTCGGGGTTTACAAACTCCAGAGCTAGAATGTTCATAATGGTTGTGTTATGGTTTACCGACGGGGTTCTAACTGCCTTGAATTGTGGTTGTCATGGTATATAACTAGGGCATGGACCAAGTTTAGGCCCAAGCCCCTAGTACCCTAGTTGTGGTTTCGTGGGTGTGGGGCAACCCGTGACCAGGGCTCAACCTTGGCCCTGTCCCACAACCGTTCACCATATAAAATTTATATACAACTTCGGGCCCATAGATGTTAACATCCAGCTGACGGTATAGTGGTAGATAATTGTGTTTCCACTCCACAGGTCGCGCGTTCAAACCTCAGAGAGGCCCGTGTGGTTGATAAACAAAAAATCATCACACAGTTGGGAGGCCACGTGGCGGCCATCCATTGGCCCACGTGGCCTCCATTTATTGGACCATGAAATGTAACTAACAACCAATCAAAATGCAGAAGAAATTTTACCAATAAGATGGATTCACTTGGAAACCTATCATTTTCTCTATAAACACAATCAACCTGCCTAGTGAGCATACTTGACCAACCTGCAAATTTTTTTAGTTGTTTAGGAAAATGATTAGAACACGATATCAGGAGCATATGATATCGATTTTGAGAGATTCAAGTTGTGTAGGATTCAAGGTGACGCGTCGAACATTTTGGCAGTGGTTTCGAGCACTTTTTAACACTCTGAATTTTGAGTACTTTACTCCTGCACTGGATCAACAACAGTCTATTTTCATAATCGAAGTCCTCATAGGATTTTGGGCATGATTGCACTAGAGGAGGATTTCTTGGGGAAAAAATTAGATGTGTCACACTTTAAGATTTTTGGAGCCTTTGTTTACTGCAATGTCTCCAAATAATCAAGGAAGAAGCTTGAGCCGAAAATAAAATTGGGGGTATTTGTGGGTTACACAAAAGCTCTCCACAACTACCATGTGTACTTGCCATACCTCCAAATGAAATTTTTGTGAAGGGATGTAAAATTTGATGAGGAGAAGGCCATGTAGTGCTCTCTTGAGAGGGAGCTTCATACCCCATCATAAGAGGAGCTTTTAGCTCCAAAGGACGAATGCCAGGAAGTTATGGAGAAGCCACAAGTAGAGGAGAAAAGAGTGGAGAAAACCACTCAAGCAGCACCATCCAGAGAAGGAAGGAAAAGAACCAGGGAATCTAAAATACTTGTGCAAGATGCGGGGGAGAATGTGGGTGCTCCTGCAAATCAGCGCAGGCAGAGAAGGTCACCTAATTGGTACACTGGCTACATTTCTCTAATGAATGAGGCCGTAGATAATGAACCATCCTCTTTTGAGGAAGCGATAGAGAAACTTCTACGAGTTATTGAAATGGTGGAGGAATACGAGTCCATTGTAAAGACCATTTTATGGGAAGTGGTCCCAAGACCAACATATAAATCAGTTGTGTGTTTGAAATGAATCTTCAAGGTGAAGCAGGCAACAAACATAAGCGTAAATAAGTATAAGACCAAATTTGTGGCCAAGGGGTACTCTCAAGTTGAGGGAATTGATTATGAGGAGACCTTTACTCCTCTAGCAAGGTACTCATCCATTAGATCAATTCTTTATTTGGCTACGCATATGGGGTGTCACCTAGTTTACTCAATAAATTTGAGTTGTAGGAGTTAAGAGTTCAATTATGCATGTGTGATTGCTAATTTGTAGCAATCAAGGTCAGTTATCTCAAGTCATTTTTATTTAAACTAGTTCCAAATGTTGGAGGAACTAGCGAAGAGAAATTCGTGTAGTGAGACTTCAGTCAAAGTTAGTGATCATCTATTTAACTGATCAATAAATCCAAAATAGCTAGTGCATGCAGAGAATTTGAGTTGCCCAACTATGGTGGAGATTCCAAGGTAGTGTAACATTGTAGACTAGTCTTGAGTGTACATATGTTGCATGTAGTCCGATGATCAACCCTGAGGAATTGTGCAATCAATTTGAGAAATTTCCTAAATTATAGGGTCTCAATTTCTCAAGGAATTGCACAAGGAAATAAGGGCTCAAGCAGAGGCATGAATTGACTAATTTTGGGTCAGAGCTTCTCAGTGAGTAGAGAGATAGGTTATGCACTTGCAGGTTGTACTGAGTTGAGAAAAACAATTGTAATTCATCTCTATTCATCAAATTAATGCAAGCATACAATGGGGTGTTTAGCAGATTGTTTTCCCTAAGAAACTACTATTTGTATGTGTGTGATTTCTTATTGCATGTCTAAATTTTTTGTTCTAAATTGTGAATTAATGTTTGTAGAGCAGCAAAGTAGGCTTTTTTCTTGTGATTTTGATTAAAAATTCATGAGAAATTGAAAATATACAACATAATTTCTACAAGTTTATTAATCTAAGAGATCATATTCCTAGGGTATAATATTATTCATAAGGTTTAAAATATTATTCTTAAGCCTATGAATATTATTATTAAGTAGGCGGTTTCAGTGACTCTCCTATCCATCTGCATATGGTTAGGCCTATCGGTCAGGGTTAGGGTTTCCAATTCCACTGATCTCTGCTCCTTCCACCTGAAGTGCTCCTGCAGCCATTGTTCTGTCCTCTGTTTGTCTTGAGCATTGTCAGGTTTGTTGCCGACCATTTTTCGACCGTTTGCTGTTGATCTGACCATCTATCTTTGTTGGTAGCTATCGATGATGAGCTCATGGATTACACCTCAAATCTGATATGATATGGGTGGCTGACTTGTTATGCTATGCAAGCACCTCCCACTCAATTAAAAGAAATTAAGATCTTGCTTATACATGCATGTGCAGAATTGCATACTCGAATCAGGTGTATGTGTTTTAACTGTTTGAAGGCTTTATGTGTGAGGAATTAAAAATTTGTTTATGCTGATTAAAATCATGTAAACCAACAATAAATTGCAGCAAATTAATCATCAACACCTAACAAAAAACATAATAAAGCGGTTCACCCTCATGTCTTGGGCTATGTCTCCTTGAGCCTTCATCAATTGATTTGGCTCTTTGGGATTAAGATGGAAAATTTATTTTACAAGTTTCTACTCAAATATAATGGTTTTTTTTAACTATACCAATGGTTTTATAATACCATCATACCCCTGTATTGACTGCTAACTATCTGGAAATAGACCTAGGCTCCCTTGGGCTTAATATCTTCCATCGGTGTCCTTAAGGTTCCCTGGGCTTCTTTGTGGTAAAAAATCTCTTATAAGTCCCTTTCTCTTCCTAGAACATTTTCTACTATCTTCAACACATATCAGTCATCCAAAATAGGCTGTTCATTTGTACAAAATGAGCTCCGGCTTCCCAATCTATGCCTCCAACCCCTGGTGACTCTGAGCTCCCTGAAACTCCTTGTGGCTTCTTCGGCTCTAAAAGTCTCCAAATGGCTATGATAATCCCTCCATTGGATTTATAATGTCCAATATAGTAAAAAATTACTATTCACTTGCTGAAATTGGCCTCTGGCTACTCTGGTTATACCTCCAACAATTGGTGGCACCCTGTGGCTCTAGGCTCACTAAAAAATTCCTTGTAGCATCTTGGCCTTTAGAAGTCTCCAAATTATACTTCAAATCCTTCCATTGGATTCATAAGGTTCAATATATTCAGAATAGACTATTGGTTTGCTGAGAATGGTCTTTGGCTGCCCTGGCTAGGCCTCATTCTCCTGCTGGCTTTTGGCAGCCTTTGGAACTTCTCTCAAGCAAAATCACACTCACAAGTCCTCATCTGGCTCTACGAACCTCGCCAATGGCTCTAGAATGATCCAATTATCTAATAATGATGCTTCATTCATCTAGAATGGTTGAAAATTGAGTCTCCTACTCTTTTTCCCAGTTTCACCTATAAAACTCCACTAAATGTGGGGGAATCCACTTAACTGGAGTCAAAATAGTTAAATCTGCCCAAAAATAGGTGCGCTCTAAACCTCTATCGAATTAATTGTTTACATTAAATTCTAGCGGTTGGGGTGGCCACATGCACACCCTAAACCCGCAGGACTGACCATCGGAGGTTAGTGGAAACCAAGCACATAACTGTGGTTGCGTGGTGGGAAAATCTGGTTTGAACGCTGTGTTAGCGCTGACCATGCGAAAGAAATAACTGTTTGAAACACGACATGTGACATAGAGAAATATCCATCAATATGCCGGCAGTTGCGGGTTGACAGGTGGTTAACATAACCGTCGGTTGTAACAATTGTTGGTGCCATGTGACTCAAACACACGGGACCGTTGGCGGGTTGTGACCACCAGCATTCCCCAACCCCCATACACCATTGCGCTAAACCATAACATAAAGCCGCCTCCAATGATAGTTAAGAAAAAATGTGTGGCGTGTTGGAATGCGGGTGCGCTAGCCGGGGGGAGGTCTCACGGTCGATTCTTGTGGACCCAACCCAAATTTTAATATGTAGTCTCGGGGACATGTGGCAGCCTTAGGGCCAACCATATGTCTTTATTCAATTGGCCCTCAAAAACCCATTCAACCAATATAATCGAGACATTTTTCAAACATTGATTGGCCCAGAAGGAATATTTTGAGGGAATATTTTGAGGAATATTCCCTATAATATTCCTTTTTGTTGACTGTAAAAATGGCCAGTCAACCTTGGTCAACTGTTGAAATTTGAAGTTTACTGGACATTTTAAAACGTGATAACTTCTTCATACGGTGTCGGTTTTTCGAACTGTTCACGATGCCAGAATCAGGAAGACGAGATATATTCGGTCACACAAGTTTAGCACTCTTTTGAACACTTTGAAATTTGAGCTATCACTTAGGTCCTGATCCAATTCTGATCACTCCTCTCCAGTGGGAATATTTTGGACCCCAAAAGACTTGATTACCTATTAAGAGGATGAGGGTACAACTCCCACACCTTTCCAATCTCCATCCATCTTTCCTTGCTTGGCTTAGTGCCCTTGAGCCAAACTCGAAGGTAGTCAACACTTCCCCTCTTGGATGCTCTTGTCTTCCTGTCAAGAATTGTATCTTCCTTGAGTTCATAGAAAAATTTTGGCAAGAAATTTTCAATAGAAGGTAGCTAAACATCACTTCCTTGATCATCGATCAAAGGTGACTCATACAAACATAAATTTTCAACATTAACAATTGATTACATTTTCATATGTACAAAGGAATGTATGTCTTACTTGGTCAAGAAATCAAACCACTTCTTACCAAGCCACTTCCATGACGATTTTTCTTGTTGAATATCTTTTTCTTGTGAATCATCTAGACTCACATCAATGATGGAATCTTTGGTTCCATTCTCGCCATTCTTTTTATCCTCTTGCTTCAAATGCTTGGGATGATTGGTTGGATGCAATGTCCAACATTGGGCAATGAGATGTCCCTTCTTCTGGCAATGTGTGCAAATATTTTGCATCTTCTGTGCAAGTCGCCATCGCTTTGACTGTTTCCTGTATGCTTTCATTCTCTTCCAGCATTTTGAAACTTCATGGTTACACAAACCTCAATAGGAACAACAACTCTTTCTCCCATTCATGGATGCAGATTTTTCATGCTTAACATAATCATAAACAATTTGATTATGGGAAGAATTGTACCTTGAATGCTTCTTTGCATGTCCATATTTTTTACCTTCTTGAGGAGATAAAATTGTAGAGGTTCCACCTCTCTTTTTAAGACCAACATTAGTGTTCATGTCTTAGTAGCTGTCATAAAAATCTTGCTCGACATAAGTTTCTTGTCTACAAAAATCTTGCTGCAACATGGGTTTCAAACAATGGCATTCATCTTGAATACAAACTTGACATGTTTGTGGGTTTGAACCTACAACAAAAGTTCTTCTTGGAACTGTCTCAAGTGCCTTCATGGCTTTGGATTTTTCACCATAAGGTTGAACATTGCCTAGACCAAACTTCTTAGGCCTTTCCTCAACCATAATAGGCTCAATCATGCCTTGTGCATGTTTTCCTAGACCCTTGCCTTCATAGCCCATTTTTAACATCAATTTGGACCCCATACCTCTAGTGTGTTTTTCAAATGAACCTACACATCTATCTGAAGATGAAAATGAAGACAAATTTGAGTGATTTACCTCTGCTTCAAGCATGTGTTTAGTTAAGGCCTCTTGGGGATGATGGAGCCGAATCTCCATCTCATGCATTCTTTGAAGAAGTCCTTCTTTCTCTTGCTTCATGGAAACCAATTGCTCATGAAGTCTAGTGCTTTCCTTTACATATTCATATAGACTTTTCACCATATCCTTTAGGATGTAGAAGTCCTGCTTCATCTCTTTATCAAAGAGTCTTGCAAAGGAGAAGGATTTAGAAACCTCACTTGATAAAGTTGTCATCACTATGTAAATGAATTAAATAACTTCAACAAAAATTCACAAAGATTCAAAAACAATTGACAAAGATTCTTAACAATTTGGCTGTAGATTCAAGCTCTTCTCTGCACCTTGTATCTCTTCTTCAAGCAGCCTCTTTTGCAAACAATCCCTCTTGTGCTTCAAGGGTTGCCTTGAGGTCCTTTGGGTAAGGAGAATTCTTTTAGCCTTCTTCCTTCTTATCCTCTTCTAGAATTAGCTAGCAGTAGCTCCCCTTCACCTCTAGCAAACTCAAACTTGTAAGCATCAGTCAATTTTCAAAAAATTAAATTCTTTGCACTGTTAAACACCTTTCAAGTCAAACAAGCAACCTAGTGCTCTGTCAAGCAAGCAACCGAGTGCTCTGTCAAGCAAGAAACCTAGTTCTTTGTCAAGAAAGCAACATAGTGCTCCAATACCAAACTGATCTAATATGGGTGGATGAATTTTTGTGCTATGCAAGCACCTCCCACTCAATTAAAAGAAATTAAAATCTTGCTTATACATGCATGTGCATAATTTCATACTCCAATCAGGTGTACATGTTTTAATTGTTTTAAGGCTTTATGTGTGAGGAATTAAACATTTGTTTATGTTGATTAAAAGCATGTACAATAACCATAAATTTCAGCAAATTAATCATCAACACATAACAACAAACATAATAAAGGAGTTCACCCTCATGTCTTGGGCTATGTCTCCTTGAGCCTTCGTCAATTGACTTGGCTCTTTGGGATTAAGATGGAAAATTTATTTTACAAGTTACTAATCAACTCCAATGGTTGTTTGAATTGTAGCAATGGGTTTAGAATACCATCATACCCTTGGATTGACTTCTAACTCGCTGGAAATGGACCTAGGCTCCCTTGGGCTTGACCTCTTTTGTCGGTGTCCTTAAGATTCCATGAGATTATATGCGGCAAAAAATATCTTATAAGTCCTTTTCTATCCCTAAAAATTTTTCTACTATCTCTAGCACATATTAGAAATCGAAAATAGGCTTTTCATTTGTACAAAATGAGCTATGGCTTCCCAATATATGCCTCCAACCCCTATTGGCACTAAGCTCCCTGAAACTTGCCTATGGATTCTTCGGCTCTAAAAGTATCCAAATGGCTCTGAGAATCCCTCCATTGGATTAATAATTTCCAAGATAGTAAAAAATGACTATTCACTTGCTGAAATTGGCCTTTGGCTGCTCTAGTTATACCTCCAACACCTAGTGGCACCCTGTGGTTCTAGGCTCACTGAAAACTTCCCTGTAGCATCTCGACCTTTAGAAGTCTCCAAATGATGCTGAAAATTTGTCCATTGGATTTATAAGGTTCAATATAGTCAGAATAGACTATTTTTTTGGTGAGAATGATCTCTGGCTGCCCTAGCTAGGCCTCATTCTCCTGGTGGCTCCTGGTGGCCCTTAGAACTTCTCTGAAGCAAAATCAAGCTCAGAAGTCCCAAGCTGGCTCTGTAAACCTAACCAATCGCTATAGTATGCTCCAATTAGCTAATAATTAATCTTCATTCATCCATAATGGTCGAAAATTGAGTCTCCTACTCTTTTTCCCAGTTTCACCTAGAGAAACTCCACTAAATGTGGACGACTCCACTTAACTGGAGTCAAAATAGTGAAATCCACCCAAAAATAGGTGCGCTCTAAACCTTCGCTGAATTGAATATTTACATTAAATGCTAGTATTTGGGGTGGCCACATGCACACCCCAAACCCGTGGGACTAACCATCGAAGGTTAGCGGAAACCAAGGCACATAAATATGGTTGCGTGGTGGGAAACTCCGGTTTGAATGCTGTTTTAGCACTGACTGCGTGGAAGAAATAAATATTTGAAACATGGCATGTGACCTAGAGAAATCTCCACGGATATGCTGACGGTTGCGAGCTAGCAAGTGGTTAACATAACCTTCGGTTATAACAACTGTTGGTGCCATGTGACTCAAACACACGGGACTGCTAGTGGGTTGGGACCGCCGACGGTCCCCAACCCCCATACACCATTGCGCTAAACCATAACATAAAGCCGCCTCCAATGATAGTTAAGAAAAAATGTGTGGCATGTTGGCACATGTGCGTGCTAGCTAGGGGGGAGGTATCATGGTTGATTCCTACAAACCCAACCAAACTTTTAATATGCAGTCTCGGGGACACGTGGCGGCCTCAGGGCTAACCACGTGTCACCCTTTAATTGGCCTTCAAAAACCCATTCAACCAATAGAATTGAGACATTTGTCAAACATTGATTGGCCCAGAAGGAATATTCTAGTATAATATTCTAAGGAATATTCATTTTTGTTGACTGTACAAATGCCCAGTCAACCTTGGTCAACTGTTAAAATTTACAGTTTACTCGAATTTTCAAAAAGCGAGAAATTCTTCATACGATGTCAGTTTTTTGAACTGTTCATGACACCAGAATCAGGAAGACGAGATCTATCCGGCCGCTTAGGTTCATCACTCTTTTGAACGCTTTGAAATTTGAGCTATCACTTAGGTCTTGATCCAATTCTGATCACTATGAGGAGGTGTTGATCTAGACAACCTCCCCACCGCATCTTCCTCTGCCATCTGCCCCATTGTCTCTGATGATACCCTCCTCATCAAAAAGTGGCCCTCGGTTCTCAACGAAATCTACCCTCCCGTTTCTTGACTCCCTGTCACAGGTCAACCCTCTTCCATCAGAATGCCCCCCTTCTTCTTTGATTGAATCCTTTCCTATTTTTCCTAATGCCCCTCATTTTTCGGAACCACTTCCCTTCTCTCTGACGACTATTATGGTTCTATCCTCCTGACTTTAGGTCACACCCTCTCCTCTGCCTATGGACATCAGTTCTATTCCCCCCCTTGACATTTATTCTGGTCCTGAGCCCTCTTCTTGGTTCATCACTCCTTGGTTGGCTTCTTGCCCACCCTCCTCGGGATGCTTCGCGGGCCCATCCTCTAAGCCTCCTTTAGGAGAATGCTATAGGGTTTCATTTGTGCAAGGGTTAGAGGCAGATTTAGATCCCCCGGTATCAAACAATTCCAATTGGGGATCCAGGAAATCCAAGTGTGTCAAATATGGTTCAAGGAAGATTGAACTGGTTTTGGGAGACGTTCTTCACTTGAGGGGGGTCATGGAGACTGCGGATCGGGTTTGGGTGGGTCATTTTCATGGCTGAAAATACAACCTGGAATGCCTTAGAATATGGATTAATGAGATCTGGGGACAGTTTTTGGAGGAACTTCCCTTGGTTATCATTTTCCCCCGTGGATGGTTTGCACTCACCTTTCAACGTCTTGATCACGTGAATTGGGTTCTCTCTAGGTTTGTTCATATTGAGCAAGATCCTGTACTTTTGAAGAGATGGAGTCCACTTTTTGATCCAGAAAGTGAGCACCTTGGTCTAGGCCTGATTTGGGTTCGCCTCCCTGGACTACCTCTACACTTCTGGTCCGACGATATCTTCAAGCAGATCAGGAATTCCCTCGGCACATGCCTGGACCACGATAAATCCTACACGGCCACTGGAAACATGTCTTGGCTCAAGTTATGGTACACTTGGACACCAGAGAGAGTATGGAGGAATCAATTAATATTAAATGTAGGCAATTTTTCTGACTACAGATCCTTGACTACGAAGGGTTACCATTTCGTTGCGGAAGATGCCATGTTGTGAGATATCTTTATAAATATTTCCTTCTCCATCCATCTCATAAGGATAAGGTTGTCCCTGTTGCTACTTCATAGGCTGCTATTCCCATGGATCCACCCTCTTCCTGTGCTCCCTCCTCTGGTGGTCGCAGGAACAATTCTTCGTCTGCGGGCTCAGGGGTCACTCCTCTTCCTCCTCAGCCTCCGTCCCCTTGGATTTCTCGTGCACGTGTTGTAGCAGCTAATCAATCTTCCAATATTAATATGTCTCATCCTTTTGATTTTTCTCTGCATTCATGTGCATCTAGTTTAGATCTGACCATGTCACATATATCGCCCTCCCCCCTCTTGCTTTCCCCCATATCTCCCGCTCCCCCCTCCCTACCCCTTCCCGTTATTCATACATCCCTCCTACCATCCCTGATCATTCCCATCTTTGCCCGTCAAATGATACTTTTGATGACTCTAGGAGTAGTCGCTCCTATTTTCTTCATTCCCAGTCTAAATTATCCTCGGGTTCATCCGGTGGACTTGGTATCATTCCCCCTCCCTGTATCCCAAAATATTCGAGAGGTTGTCACTCCTTTATCTCTAAAGCCATCATACAAGCAGGTTAGGATGTTGCTGATGCCAGAAAACAAACACTTGATCAGGTCCTTATATCACAGTCGACCCCCCATGAGGTTTCCTCGTGAAGATTATGTCTTTCAACTGTCGCGGACTGGCTAGCTCTGCCAAAAATATTACCCTTAAGAGACTCTTTGATTGTCTACTGGTTGACATTATCTTCCTACATGAAATTCTTGGTCCTGCTGACTCCATTATTCGCTCTTTGCAAGCCCTTCGTCTGAGCTGGATTTTTCATGCATTAGATGCTTAGGAATGATCTGGGGGGATTGCACTTGGGATCAACCCTTGTTCGATTAATCTTCTCAATCTCTGGGGGGAGGGGGTGCATTTCCTTGGGGTAGACATTTTCTCATATGAATTCAGCCGGGAATTCCGCCTTATGAATGTCTATGGCCCTTGTACTGCTTGGTTACCCTTTTGGGAACATGTCTTCAATATTTCCTTCATGTTTGTAGATATTCTCATCTTAGGAGGAGACCTAAATTTCTCTCTCGGTCATGCTAAATCATGGGGCCACTTGGCCAAGACCGATCATTTATCTGATCCACTGGTGAATGTACTAGAGGATCATCACCTTGTAGATATTCCTTCGTTGCATATTCTCCCTACTTGGCGTAATCGTAGGGTGGGAGAAGCCTCATTTGCAAGAAGACTGAACCAATTCCTACTTCATGAAGCCCTTATGGATAGTACACCCGAGTTCCATCAGCGGGTTGGATTTGGGGGTATATCTGGTCATTATCCTATCTACCTGAAGCTTGCTGAGGAGGCCCATAAGCTGAAGAACCCATTAAAATTCAATGCAACCTTGTTACCGCATGCAGATTATATCAATTTGGTTACTCAATAATGGAATTCTCACCCCCCTTCCCCTGATTTATCCCCCTCGACATCATTTGCTTATAAAATATATGATTTTGAAGCAATTAACGATGAAATGGGCCAAGGAGAAAAAGGTCAGAGATGATCCGACCATTCGGGATATAGAATTGGAACTTGCATCCTTGGGGACCTCAGTGGATGGGGGATTCACATTAGAGGGTACCAAAGCTCTTCTTATACATATGGAGGCTAGAAGATCTAGGATTATGAAAGATCGTGAGGAAACATGGCACCCTAGAAGTAGAGCCACTTGGTTAAAATTTAGCAATGATAATACCAAATTATTTCAACAAATTGAAAATTAAAGGCGAGCTATAAATACCCTCTGGAAACTGGAAGACGATCTGGGGAACCAAGCTTAGACTTTACATCAATTGGCTAACATGGGCGTTGAGTCACTCTTGCAATATTTTTAAGGCACTACCCACAACTTCATTGGCCGAGATCATCAAGGTTGCGGGTTTATTCCCTCGTTTTGTGGATCAAGAAGAGGAAGAAATTCTTACCAGGCCTGTCATGATGCAGGAGCTACAATCTACCATGAAATGGTTCCAAAAGGACAAGAGCCTTGGGCCTAATGGATGGCCCATCGAATTCTATTTGGCCTTCTTTGATATCCTCAGTCAGAACATTCTACAACTTGTGGTTGAAGACTGCAGATTATTAGGTCACATGTATGATTCTTTCAACTCCACCTTCATAGCCCTCATTCCTAAATCGAACTCTCCCCAATATTTCTCTGATTACAGGCCCATTTCCCTCTACAACTGTATTTATAAGATCATTTCCAAGATCATTTCCGACATGCTCAAGCCCATCTTATCCAATCACATCTCCTCTGAGCAATTTTCTTTTGTTCACCAGTGATAGATCCATGAGGCTATTGGTATTTCTCAAGAAGATTTTAACTCTATCAAGCTCAAAAATCTCAAAAGACATCATTCTTAAAATTGACCTCGCTAAGGATTTTGACCACTCAAATTGGATCTACATCTGCATGCTCCTAAATCATCTAGGCTTTCCCATCATGTTAATTAACTAGATTATGTGTTGCATTACCAATGTCTCCTTCAACATTCTCATTAATGGGTCCACCTCTCCCTTTTTCCATTCCAAATAGGGTCTCCGTTAGGGCTGCCCATTATCTCCCCTGCTACTCCTCCTCATTATGGAAGCTCTCAGTCGTCTAATCTCCGAGGATAAAAGTCAAGGTCACCTTATAGGCATCAAGATCACAGAAGGATGAAATATTACACACCTCCTTTTTTTGATGATGTACTCATCCTCCTTAATGGATCTATTGGGGACTCCTTATCTTTCTCATCGGTACTATCATCATTTTTCCTAGCTACGGGTATGGAATGCAACAACCATAATTCCACTCTGACTGCCACTGTTTGCACTCAGCAGGAATTTGCAGTGGCCTTGAATAGATTTCCATATTTACTTATTGAATTACAAGATGATTTAAAATATCTTGGATTTAGACTAAAACCATTGGATTATCACATTGCAGATTGGTTTTGGCTCATTTCAAAGTTGGAAAAACGCATATTTATTTGGCACCACAGATGATTATCCAGAGCAGACAGACTAATATTGATTAAATCCATTCTTGAATCCACCCCTGTTTACTAGATGTAGTTGGCATGGATTCCTAAAGGCATCTTATCCAAGATACAATGACTTTGTTGCATGTTTTTATGGAAGGGAAATCATGATGGTCATACTTTTGAATGGATTCGATGGGATAGTATTTCTCTTCCCAAAAAATGGGGTGGCTGGGGCATCAAGAATCTAGAAGTTTTTGCTAAGGCTCTTGCTACCAAGCTCGGATAGAGGATCATGAATTCTCAAAACCTTTGGATGCATGTGATCACCGTGAAGTACATTCGGCCTATGCACCTCATTGACTAGATCTAATCCCCATCTTAGAACAAAAGGGACATCTCCACCATATGGAAGGCGATACTCTCCTCTCTCATCTACATATAGGGTGGACTATCCTAGCACATTCGATCGGGGAATCTTGCTAGAATTGGATTGGACCCTTGGTCGGGCTATGGTAATGCATACCACCTCCCCCGGGAGATTATTCACCATATATCCATCCGGGGAATTTCATATATCTCTCAGATTGATGAACCTGAATCATCCACTCCATTTCTTAATGGCTGGAAATCTGTTGACCAACTTGCTATCCCAGCTCCCCTTCACCATGCTTGGCTTTCATATATCACAGCTTTGTCTAAATCTCACAATCATAATTCCTCGATCGATGATGAATTAATTTTGTCCCATGCGGTTAATGGTCACTATACACCTAAGGATGGCTACTCATTTATATTCTCGGATCATCACCCACAACAATTATGCTGGTGGTGGAACTACCTTTGGAAGCTCAAAGCTCTCCCTCTCAATCGCCAACGACGTTGAAAGCTTTCGACGGATGTACATATAAGCCTTGCGATATATTTAATAGCCTGCATGTTGAACTAGGGGGAAAAATAATGAATGTTGAATTTGATGTTGTTGAAGGACCCCTTGACTACAATATTATACTTGGAAGGCCATGGGTATATGATATGACTGTGATCGTTTCTACATATTTTAGAATGATCGCCTTTCCACATAAAGGTATTATCACAGTCATCAATCAAATATCCTGCTTTGCCTCCAGTAACCAGGTAACTGGAAGTGTTCCGTTAGTTCACGTACCCCAACTCACACTTCAAAACATTGGTGTAGAACTCTTAAAGGATTACACTCTTATGGGAACCTTTTCATTACCCCCGCCTACGATGTCGGCATAAATTGCAAGTATAGAGACCTGCTAGATGATCTCTTCCACTCCATCTGGCTTAAAGAAGAGTATGGGTGACTCTGAAATTGTTACGTTGGATGAGTTTCTACTGTCCAGCCCTATTGAGCTGGCATAACAATCAATCTATTTGGCTTGGACGGAAAATCTGAAATCATCGTTGCTAGTCGTTTGGGTAGATCGTTCATTAGATTATGATACTCCATCTGATCCTTTTTCCTCAACTTTCTTGACAAATTAGAATATTTTGGAAACCATGATGTTAGAAGGAGAAGCATGGGAAGATTATCGTCATCGTTCCCATCTTCCAAATTATGAAGAAGATAATCTTAGTGAGCTATATCACCCATCGATCAAAAAATTATTTTCGAATTCTTTTCCTATTAATGCAATTGATTCCGAGCAAAATTTATCAAATATTGAAGAAACCATTTCTATCGATATTTCGATCAAACCCGACGTTGTGGAAAACATTCATGTTAGTGTGTCTTATTCTCCATCAGAAATCGAAACATGTCACTCTCTCTTTCATGAATTATGTGATGTATTTTCTTGGTCTTATGAGGAAATTCCAGACATAGATACTAATATCGTTGAACACACTATTAATATGTACCCTGATGTCAAGCCGGTACATCAACACCTTCGTCCTGTTTATCCGAAGAAGGTCACTGCCATTAAAGTAGAATTTGAAAAACTTTTGCGTGCTGGTTTCATTTAGCCCATTCCGCTAACTGAGTGGGTTTCCAACATCGTTACTATTATTAAAAAACAAGGAACCATCAGAGTGTGCATCAGTGATTGGGATGTCAATCTTGCTTATGCAAAAGGCAACTATCATACTCCCTTTATTGAACAGGTTATTGATGATTGTGCTGGATGCGAAATATTTTCGTTCATGGATGGATTTTCTGGCTACAATAAAATCAATATCCGCCGAGAGGACCAATATAAGAAAACATTCATCTGTCCTTGGGGCACATTCACTTACTGGAAACTTTTGTTTCATTTAAAGAATGCTAGGGAAACTTTTCAGAGAGAAATTGATTATACTTTCAATGACATCAAACACATTGTTCAACCCTATCTAGACGATTTACTCGCACATTCACAAAAGCAGACTGATCACCTGATGCATTTGAGAGCTATCTTTTTACGCTGCCAATAGTACAAAATACACGTCAATCCACATAAATGTGTGTTTTGTATTGGTTCTGGTTGTTTTCTAGGATTCGTCGTCTCAAAAGAAGGAATTCAAATAGACCCATTGAAGGTCTAGGCCATTCTTGATTTTCCTATGCCATCAAATTTTCTTCAGTTACAAAAAATTTAGGGAAAGGCTAACTTCCTAAGGAGGTTCATACCCAACTATGCTGAAATGGCTAAAGGATTTACTCGGCTCTTGAAAAAGGGAATTCCATTCCATTGGGACCAAGTTGTGCAAGCTTCTTTTGATGCTGTCAAGGATACTCTTGTCCGGGCGTCATTAATGTACCCCCCCAATTATCAGAGTGATTATTTCTTATATAATGCCGCGGCTGATACGACCATTGCTATGGTATTTTTCCAAGTAGAAAATCAGATAGAACATTCGATCTATTATTTTAGTTGTAATCTCAATGATACGGAAGTAAAGTATTCGTACGTAAAAAAGCTTGCCTTGATGGCTGTTCAAGCTATCCAAAGATTTCGCCACTATATCTTGTTCTGAAAGACCATTGTCATTTTGGATTGCAACCCCATGACTTACATTTTATCACGTCAATTTCTAGGGGAAATATTCAAAATGGATTATCATTTTGCAGGAATTTGATTTGGAATTCATCAAATCCAAGTCAAAGAAGTATTTAGTTTTGGATGAGCTTCTCTGTGACCTTCCCTCTGATAGTAATGTTACTATGTCAGAACCATCTATTCCTGATGAGTTCTGATCGGATCATATGATACTTGGTATGAGGATTTTATCCTTCATTCTTAGACCCAGTATTTTCAGCCTGATACCTCTCGCTCTGAAAAACGACGTATTCGATACCAAGCCAAATATTATCTGATCGTCAGTGATACACTTTATTGTCATGGTGTCAATACAATTTTAAGAAGGTGCATCACTCATGAGGAGGTCGAAAAGGTTTTAAATTATTGTCATGTTGGGGCTTGTGGTTTACACTTTTATGGATATGCTATCGCGCAGAAGATACTCTGTGCTGGTTACTTTTGGCCTACCATATTTCGTGACTCCATCCTTGTGGTCAGAATTTTTCATGCGTGCCAAATATTTGGTCGTAAAATCCTCAAACCGCTAGCGCCAATGCATCTTGTTTTCTTTGTGGGACCATTTTCGAAATGGGGCATTGAATTCATGACCTGTAACCCTCGTTATTCTGGGGGGCATGGTTATATTATTGTCGTAGTAGACTGCTTTACCAAGTGGGCTGAAGCGATGCCTACATTCAACAACACAGGAAAAACAATTGCATTGTTTTACTTTAATCATGTCATTACACGGTTTGGGGTCCCACAGGCTATAGTCACAGATCATGGTAAGCATTTTCGTAATCACATGATGACTGCATTGACTTCCAAGTTAGGAATGTCTCATGATAGTTCTACTCCTTACTATCCACATTCAAATGAACAAGTTGAGGCTATTAATAAGATTCTTAAAGGAATGCTTCAACGAGTGATAGGAGTTCATAAACGAAACTAACATTTGATCCTGTACTCGGCCTTATGGGCGTACCGAACCTTGGTGAGAAACACAACCGGATTTACCGCATTTCAATTGGTGTATGGTCTGGAAGCTATCTTGCTAGTCCAATGTGAAATAATGTCGTTAAAAATCGCAATTGACTTGTTACCTGACACCTCATATGAAGAAGTGCGTCTTTTTAACCTCATCCATCTTGATGAAACACGTCGTGAAGCCCAATTGGCCAACGAAGCGCATAAGAGATGTATAAAGGCACAATACGACAAGCATGTCTAGCATCGCGTTTTCTCAGAGGGTGAGTTGGTCCTTCTTTATGATCAAGAAGCTTATGTAATAGGTACAGGGAAATTTGAGCCATTTTGGCATGGCCCCTATATTTTCAAAAGAGTTCTTGCTAAGGGTGCCTATGAGTTGGTGGATTACGATGGAATTCCATTGGAGCAACCCCGAAATGGGTTGTATCTAAAACGTTACTATGCTTAATCATGAGGGTAGTAATTTTTTGTATTATATTGTATATATATGTTGTTGATTTTCATTCATTGTCTTAGTTTGTTTTTTAGATTTTTCTTGACGTTAGTAATCTACTTTACATTTCATTGCAGATGTCTGAATTTTTGGAAACATTTGTTGGGTATGCTGATGGTGCTAGTCGTAGTACACAGAACCTATGCTCTGCAACGTGGGCCATTTTCACTCTGAACGACAAGTTAGTGATTTTTCAAGGGATTTGTATCGGTAGATTGACAAACAATATTGTTGAGTATAGCGCATTGATCAAACTTCTCTCTGATTCCATTTCATTTGGTATTAACCACATCATCATAAGGTTAGACTCACAACTCATGGTATTACAACTTACTAGTGTTTATACTGTTATAAATCCAACACTGCATCGTATGTTCCTAAGAGTTTTACTTTTGGAAAGACACTTTGATTTTATTCAATATCAACACATTTTTATAAAATTGAACACATTGACCGATTCTCTAGTGAATTATGTTATAAACAGACATTTGCAACACATGTAAAAATACATTTACATAATTGAATAGGATTGCGTAATAAACATAGGAAAACATTGAAATCAAATAGATAGATAGTTATAGGTTTTTACAAAATTTTGTGCCCAAGACACATTGGTCATTTGACCTCAAAATGTATGCAACATGTCAAAAGTAAACTAGTGATGCTCATGGTAACATGCTATCGATCTATCTATCCTACGCTGTAATCACATCCAGTGGTTAGGAACACCAATAATGTGGCACTGCAGTCGCATGGGTAACTCTTTGATCTGGAAATCCAGAATCCCAAAGGTCAATCCCTCTATGTGCTATCGAAGCTCAGCAAGAGTCTCAGCCATGTCTAAATCCTGAAGGACTGCTCTCCCGACAACCCTCTCTGCTGGCTCATCCACTCCATGCTCTGGTTCCTCTATTGGTTGAGCTTTTCCCACATATTCATTACATTAAAACTTTAGTTTAGTCTTGGGAAAACATAAAAATATAAAAGCATGTATAAAACTTATAAAAGTAAAAAAACATGGTCAAAAAATTCTTATCGATTTCACTCCATTGAGCACCTTCTGGTAAAGCCAAGTCTAGATCTCCTCGGAAATTGATGCTTGCATATGCATACTCATCGATGGTGATAATCTATCGCCTGAACCAGGCAAAGAATGTAGTCGAGAACACGATGGAAAATTGGCCTGCATGTCTAGCCATAAGTTCTACCCATCTCTGCATCCTTAGATCTCTAGGGTTAGACACACCCAACGTCACATGCCGAGGTTACATCAGTGGAATCCACTCTAAGGAAAAATAAATGAGGATCGAACCATAACTGAAGTTTTCTTCCTTCCTCTCTTTTCCTTGCTCAGTTGTTCTTTCATTTGAGAGAGTAAAACTTCAACCCTGTTGAAAACTGTTGGTTCCATACACTAGTGCATACTGCATATAAGATCTGTTTGCTACATGTAGTGTAACCGTACCAGCAAGCTTTGCGATCATGAATAGGATGGTTCTCAATGGCAAATCACAAACATTACATATGTTTATTTTCCCATCCTTGCTAGGCTCTACCCCTAGATAACAATGCTGCAAAATATAGTCTCTCACCGTCTCTCCTTCAAGAGTAGAACCGGAGAGAGAAACGGGTAAGCCTCTCCTCGACAAGCTTTTTAGAAAATATATGTCCTCCACTATAATTGGAACCAATTTGTTCCTAATGTGAAATCCTCAATTTCTGAATCCCATGCACGAACAAGGAAATCCAAAAGTTGCATTTGTTGCCTCAAATCTGATAAGCGGAAGTACTTTAATAACCCACAATCTCTTAGGGCTCTTACAATACCCGGATCATTAAGGGAAATCATGTTTTGTTCTTCATGCTCTCTTTCTCTCCAAGTAATTGTCATTCTAGTCTGATGAATCCATGAAACATAACCATAAGACTCATTATAATCCTTTTCATGCAAAAAATTAGGCTTTGGGTAAAATTCAAGAATAAAAAATGTGAATTGCACCCAACATAGTCTTGGTCAATAGACAGTGTGTTGCATATGCACCTAGGCTTCATTTTGAGTGCATTCCAATGTAGTTTTCGAAGCCCAAGGGTGCATTGCCCTCTTTTGAAAAAGAATTTAACCTAAGGGGCTCAAATACTTAAAAATTTGAAATGAAATTACTATTGAAAGAAAGAGGGGGTTTATGGCACCAACTAGGATCAAACGGAGATGAAAACCGTCCACAAAATAGATCGTAATCAACAGCGGAAGTGCGGGGAAAAAATAGGTTCAGAGCTCCCAAAATGCAAATGGTAACTTTCAAATGGTAAAATGAATAGTAAAACTCTTTTAATTGGTCATTTGATTATTTGTAAAGAGTATTTATTGTTGTGACTATGGTTTTATTCAATTTTTATCAGGAAATAAGTATTTTTAATCCATTTGATGTTGTTCTGAACAGGTTTGCAACTAATGAGTGGATTAGTCATGCACATTTATTTCAAGAAAGATTTGACCACAAAGCATACTCTTATCCTTATTTTTCGAGCTTTGATAAAAACGAAAGAGGACTTGAATTGCACTTTTATCTCTTTTTTGAGCTTCGATAACAACAAAAAAGGAACCCTTGGAGTCTTCTTTTAGCTCTTTTAAGACTCCAATAATGCGAAAAGATTGCCAAGCACTTGTCTTTTCAAGCTCGTAAAATTAAATGAATTGATATCTATTCAGTATAAGTTTAACCCTTTTCCAGACTGAGATAGATTATTTATGAAAAATGAATGCATTAGTTGAACATGGCTAGGAGGTTCTCTCAAATATTATTTTACACTTTTTTGGATATGAGCGACAAATTTACGAAAAATTACCTATGGAGTTTTATTTTGTCATCTTTTTAAAACTCTCTAAATATGAAAAAGGACCGATTTTTCACTATCGTTAGGCTTGTTAAAACATAATATAACGACGGGCTTGTCGATCATGGAAATAATCGAGTTTCATTCATTGCTAGACTCATTAAATTATTAAATAGCGATACATTATTCGCCCAAAGGGTTGAATTATAGATCAAGCATATGTTACCCTCCTCAAGCTTGTTAAAAAATAAAGAGGTAATGGTCAAACAATGACCGGGGAAAATTTGGGAAAGTGAACAAAACTTTTACGGTAGTAGGTCGCTCTTGAACATGACACTTCACTCCATCATCGTGACTATTTGGGTTGGGTAATTTTCTTGATAGTTCATTCATACCTATGGTTCATCATACCTTCACTTCGGTTTTGGGTTAATGCTGCCAACTCATCTCAGTGTCGCCGATATGTTCAAGAGAAGTCATCCAGTGAATACTCATCCTTCTGCAATACTCATAAACCTTCATTCTCATGAGAGTCATCCCTGAAAATTGCTATATCAATTCAAATTTTGTCTCTGAAATTAGTAACTCCTGTCTCTCGATAAAGTGGCTTCTTGTCGACGTCAAATCATCATTCGAGAAGTTCACTTAGAAACATCATCTTCCAGTACCATGAGGCTTTACATCATTGACAAGATCATTGCTTCCGAAATTTTGACTAAAATATTTTGTTTGGCGTTCGACATCAAATCAACTATTCATGCCTTACGAAATGTACTATAGTACCTTGAGAGCCATTAACATAAATGGTGGTTCTCTTGAATTTGTTAAAAAATCACATCATTGGCTGGTAATCAAATGATGTCTTACCATGTTCGACTACAAATCATACATTCACATGGCTAGACTTGTACCCGAATGATCGAGTGAATGAGATAAGAAGACCCCAGATCTAGTTTCAGCCATCCGGGTTGTGATTTCAAGATTGTTGTACACATCATCTGTACAGTGAACTTACATATAGTTCTTCATCCTGACATGGGCCTATATCCGTAGGCATGTTTGTATTAAGCAACATTCCAATGTAGACGACTTTCTGCACTATGTACATGTTATTAGATAGTTTATGTGCTGAGCATGGGAATGCCTCCCTCAAAAATTTATGATCAAGAGGATATATCATGATGTAATGTATTGTAAGATTGATGCAGGTCGCCACTTCGCTTCAGTTCCAGCCCATCACATTGTAAAGCATCTCATTCAAAAAATATTGTTATTATTATGACTTCATGATTTAGGGGGCAGCTATTATAGGTCAATTTGGGCATCATTCCCAATGACCTGGTCAAACTGGAAATCATCCCTAGGACCAATGAAATAGGGTCTATCATCCCCTATCATTTCAGTTGCTACATACCTTAAGACAAGAAAAAACCATTAATGATTTTTATTGCAAGGTTTCCAAGTTTGAAGTATATATTATATCACTTATGAGCTCACCAACGCTGCCTCTCTAGGGACTAACTACGTTGCATATGCAGTTACCTCCATTCAAGGGTGCTTTGCAAAGCACTTCCCGACATTCAAGAGTGCGTTGGTCAAATGGGAGAAATTCTCATTATTCCAGAATCTCCACATGCCCAGTGCCTTTTAGAAGAGTCCATATGTGTCAAACTTTGAATCCATGTGTCCATATAACACCTATGAGCTTGGGAACAAGTTTTTCCTATTATTAGAAACTCATTGGTTGAGAAACTACCATCAGTTGCCCTATAAATTGAGCACAAATCCTAGTGCTAGGGAAGGAAGAATTTTGGTAAAGAAATGTTGTTGGATTCTCAATTGAGAGAGTGATAAGAGTGATATGCTGCTGGTGAGATGTTGATTGTGATGAGGCTGGGATGATGCTGGAGCTGGTGAAATCAAATCGATCGTTGGTTGTAACCTCCCCCTTCTACTCATTAATAAATATTGCTGCTTGTTTTTCCATATATGTATCTGTTTATGTTTCTGTTTTTCATATGATGGATTCTTAACTGATGTATATGTTTCATGTTCAATCGATTTAACTGATTAAGATAAATAGGCATCTATATATTGCAATATATTTGTTGTTTAGTGTTTATACTTGCAGGAAATTATTTGGCGATCTCAGTTGGATTGGAAGCTACGACAAGAGCGACAAAAGGAGAATAGGAAGTGCTTGGATTACAAGTAAGTTCCTCTATCGTTCTGTGTGTCTATTTACTCTTAGAGAAAGTGTTTGCAAAGTCTTTGATCTGTTGTTATAAATGCATAACACCACATTTATGGAATGTGTTTTATCTGTAATTCATAATTTCACATAATAAGAATGATTCTCCTAATGCTACTAACACAACCAAAGTAGAAAACAAAAGTATTTTTCTCTTGTTTTTCACTTTTTAATGAGAAATCTACAAATGTAAAAGAGTACTTTTCATTTCCAAATAGAGAGAAAGAATGAAATTTTTTTTCTTTTATGTGAATGAGAAGCAATAATTCAATGTTACACTAAAAGGAACAAACGAACACTAACTTTGAGCAACTCGAATGAAATTATCAAAACACAAAGATACCAATCCAAAGTGAATAAAAACACACCCAAAATTAGATAGGAATTCCTTCACGCAGATAAAGGACTTTCAAATTGACTTAATGAGAAATGTGATCTATGCTCAGGGTGACAGATGGAGGGTCAAACAGACAACAAGATGATGGTTCGAAAATCCTACAACATGTAGAATCGAAAGAAAAGACCACACAATCAAAAAATAAGCTGAAAAAATCAAATACTGAACTGGCCCATACACAACTTGGAAACTCAAAAAACATGTGGCCAAACAAGCAATCAGAGACACCTAGAAACCCTGGGATGAAAAAGGAACACTGATCAGATGAGGGACAATCAACAGAAAATAACGAGACAGGGAAGTAAAAAGCAATCCAAGTGGACTAATCAAGGGAGGAAAAATCAATATAGAGGGTAATATGCATTGGAAAACTCATGGAAGAGGCCTAAATCCAAACCTACAGGATCCGACGCGACTGTTTAGCTGTAATCTGTGCTGAATAGGGGAAATCACACCCGTAAAATAGGAAACCCGAACCAATCGGTGCGACTGTAATGAAAAAAATAATGCTGAGTAAGGAAACCCAAGAAAGGAGAAGAGGCAACTGAGAAAAGACCAAGCTTATCACTCTGAGAATAGATGGAGTGGCTTAAAAAAGTCAAATAAGAAAAACAAAGTAGAGATATGGCAATACGACTGAAGTCAGACAGACAAGAAAATTTCCAAAACGAATCAACAGGAGGCGACATGCACACTGATACCCAGTATGGTCGCCAACTTGTTGAGCAGGAAAATCCCCTCTATGGACAGAGGTATTGGGAAAAATATTGAGAGGGGGGGGGGGGTGAATCAGTATTTTGAGCTGACTGAAAACTTTTTACTTTTTCTTTCTCTAAAACCCATACGCTACTTTACTGAACCCAACTCGCATATACACGCAGATATCCTTAAGAGAACTTGCGTATGTGCAGAGATCTTATTATGAATTTAATTCTTAACTTAGATCATGGCATCATTCATTCATCAGATGTTGAGTAAGCAGTAAACATGTGCAGTAATAATAGAATAAATCATCACACATAAGAAACACACATGAACACCAGGATTTAAGGTGGAAACCCAATTTGGGAGAAAACCACCGTTGCCGTCGTCTCTGTCTTCAATATTTTATTATAAAGAAAACTTCTTACAACCATGTACTGGCGCAGACTCATACCAGTACGCAGGCACCTGCCTGCAGAAGGCTACAACCTTCTCTCATTCTCCAACCTCTCCTGGAAGGGAGAAACTACCCCCTGATCTCGTTTACTAGCCTCTCCTGGAAGGGTGCTACTACCCCCTGATCTCGTTTACCAGCCTCTCCTGGAAGGGAGCTACTTCCCCCTGATCTCTTTTACCAGCTACTACTGGAAGGGAGCTACAACCCCCTTACTAAAGGCTTCAACCCTTAGCACCACCATGGACCACGTTTCATCAATTTTCATACTGGATCCAATAGCTTCCACACACCATACCTTGTAGGCCACTTTTCATCAGATTTTCAGACTAGACCCACTCCACACATTTAAGATCAACATTCATCAAACTGAAATTTATAACCCCATCAATCCATTCATTGAATCATCAACCAATCAACCAACAACTTGATCTTTAATCAACATAATCAGCAATATAATCAACATTCAAACAACCCAGATCTGTATGAATACATCATTGAGAGATAGCAGTGAAACAACAAAAATGATCAGACATTTCATTCCACACACTTAAGCAAAACCCTATATTCCATATGCTCTTTTACTTCACTGAACCTGTGTATATACGCACTTTCACAGAGACAAACCTACGTATACTTCCGTGCATTTTATTCTTCAGAAACCCTAACTGCCATACGCGCTTTTCTTTAAGCGGACCCGTGTATACAAGTGCGTTTCATGAAACGAACCTGCGTATAGATCTGAAAATTTTCAGGACTGTGCAGCTTTTCAGATCAGATAAACAACTCAGATCTCATCCTTTACTTCAATAAAGATTCGCCAGATCACAGATCTAAGCATTCCATAAACATATCTAGAAAATACATAGTCATTTTCAGATCTAGAGATCCCTCTTCATCATTTTCTTCATAGGTGCATTATTAATTCAAATCCATCAATAAACTGTTTCCCATTCCATGCATATATTCTTTAGAGTGAAGTATTCATTCCAGATCTATGCACTAGATTTATTCATTTTCTTCAGCAGAATTGCGCCAGTTCTTCATCATTCCTTCAGTAGGTCATTCTAGAGATTCATCATCCTCAGATCTAGAGATCTTGAACCATCATCAGATCCATAGGTGCACCATAGATTCAGATCTATCAATTAAGAACATAGTTCATCCATGCAAACATTCCTTAGAGAAATTTATTCATCAACAACCCTTACACCTACACACCCTTTTCACTATGAACTTCTTCTCCTTAAATAGTTTTAGCCTTTACCAATACCATGAGTCAAAACCACTCAAGTACTGATGGTATTCCTGGATGGGATCAAATAGACAGCAGTAGCCAATACATGACATTATGCTAAGGTAAATGCCCTTGGTTTTCATAAATTCTAGGCAGCAAAATAGGTATCGTCTATTTTGGCACACTGCCAGCCGCAGTACCTGCCACTCTTGCTCACAAACCATGCTTGCAAAGGAAAATATCTTGCTATCATTCACTCTGGCACTTTGTGTTTCACTATTTCTATTACGGACTTCATCTTGTATTTTGTATTTTTATCTTATGTAGGTTGCTATCAACTTTTGCAACTCACTCAAGTGACTTTCATCAAGGATAACTATCAAGTGGGTTATGTCAGGACAACACATTGCATCATGGCAACAATATCCCCTTTGGACTGATGGCAACCATAATGGTATTTGATCACCACAACAGATAGATACATTGATTATAACCATTATTCAAACACCATGATACTCTCCCCCTTTGACATCAAGGGCAAAGGGCGGATCAAAACCAAAACAAGGTTTTTCTTCTCTTGTAGAAAGAAGAGCTTTGTAGATCTGATGTGCACTAAAGTTACCATGCTCCCCCTGAGTTCACGCTGAATCTTCAAACATATTTTTCAATGAAGTACATGACTCTATGACCTTCCCTATCACCAAGGACTCATACTTACATCAATGATCCAACCAAGTGGATTTACATATGTGACTCAAGTACCCAACCAAGTGGGTTTACACATTTTGACTCAACTACCCAACCAAGTGGGTTTACAAATTTGAACAAGTCCTTACATGAATGAATATTACAATTTTACATCATGTCCTTTTCATCAAACTACATAAATGAATTATACAATCAAGACCAAAGAATCTTAAACATGAGATCAGATCTCAAAAAATAAATAGAATTCCAACAATGCATCCTTTCCATATGACCAATGCTCCCCCTAAAATTGTGCTTCTGTCCTTGAGCTGACTCACAGTTTTTCTTATCAGAAAAACATATGCTTCTGTCTCCACTGGAACTCGCGTGTATATGCGGCTTTAGTTCACAAAACCCGCGTATAGGAAGTGAAATACAGAAAAATTTCACAACTCCATCTCCCCCTGAACTTATACCACTTGTACTTGTCTTCTTTACATCAGATGCACTGTTAGAAATAAACATAACCAGAATTACCGAACCAACCATGGGAATCACCATACATTTCTCCCCCTGTGATGATACATTACTGAATCCTATAATGTATCTCACATCACTCCTACAGTCATTATGATAAGTAAGCTTTAGAAGCGGAAGACTGCAGTAGGATTATTATCCCCTACGTTTTTGACCGGTCCTCCTTCTTTTTCCAGCTTTGCTTGAAATTTCTTATTGTGTGCTGGAAATTATCCAATTTCTCAGATCTATTCATCCTACATTATTTTTCTACATGTCCATACTTGTTACATGCATAACATCTTGTGTGACCAGAAAAGTAAGCATAGGGATCATAATGTTTTTTTCTATTCTTTCTTCTATTGCAATCAGCTGCTTTATGACCAAACTTGCTGCATGAAAAACAATATCCCTTAAAGAAACCTAAGTACCTTTCTGTGTAGAATTTGTTTGTTTGTGACTGAAATAATCTTCTTCTGCAATTGGCTGCAACATGCCCATAATTATGACATTTAAAGCATTCAACATTATTGATCAAAGGAGAGAATTGATTGATGCTTCTATAGTTAGGAGGGAATGATTTCTTTTGAGAGTTCATGATTGTCTGTTGACCTTTTGTTTCTTTCAACACTTCAGGTTTTGCATTGATGTCCTTTGAATATTTAGCACTTTCTTGTGAACTAGATTCTCCTTTAACAGTTTCATGAAAACCAAGACCAAATTTAACAGAAGGAGACCTTTGACTACTAAGAATATTGTCTAGAATCTTAGTACTATCTTGAAACCTCAAGAGTTTATCCTTTTCTTCTAATTTACCTTTTAAAATGTTTACCTCAACCTCCAATATTTGGCATTTCTTCTTCATACTTTCTTCGACCCTTCTTCCTTCTTCTACTTGATCATTCAATTTTAAAATCTCTTCTTTCAACCCATTTTCTTGTTCTTAAAAAGTTTGTAAAAGTTCTTCATTCTTCTTATTTGATTTTTCCAGATCTGTTTTGAGAGAGATGATTTCTGCTTCAAGTCCTTCTTTTTCAAATGATTGTAGAAGTTCTTCATTCTTATTATTTGATGCTTCGAGATCTGCTTTCAGAGAGATGATTTCTGCTTCAAGTCCTTCACTGTGATTGGTTACTTCATCGTACATCCTTTAATACTTGTTTATCTGTCCATTCATTCTAGAGATCATATCTTTGTAGATAGATTCTCTCTCATTAAATAATCTTTGTTGATCTTCAACTTTAATCTTGAGAACTTCTTATAGATCCATAACATTACTTTCACTATCTTCACCATTGCATCCACAAGAAAGTGAATCACAAGAACAACAATCAATACCTGTTTCATCTTCTTCATTTTCTGCTGCACATGTTTTCTGAGATATCTCCTTTCTTTGAGTAGCCTTCTTTTTTTGCTTCCTTCCCATTGTGACGGATCTCCTTCAAGCGATCAAGCTTCTACAGAAGGACCTGCTCTGATACCAATTGTTGGGAAAAATACTAAGAGGGGGGGGGGGGGGTGAATCAGTATTTTGAGCTGACTGAAAACTTTTTACTTTTTCTTTCTCTAAAACCCATACGCTACTTTACTGAACCCAACTTGCATATACACGCGGATATCCTTTAGAGAACTTGCGTATGTGCAGAGATCTTATTATGCATTTAATTCTTTAATTAGATCATGGAATCATTCATTCATCAGATGTTTAGTAAGCAGTAAACATGCAGATATCCTTAAGAGAACTTGCGTATGTGCAGAGATCTTATTATGCATTTAATTCTTTAATTAGATCATGGCATCATTCATTCATCAGATGTTTAGTAAGCAGTAAACATGTGCAGTAAGAACAGAATAAATCATCACACATAAGCAACACACATGAACACCAGGATTTAAGGTGGAAACCCAATTCGGGAGAAAACCACCGCTGCCGTCGTCTCTGTCTTCAATATTTTATTATAAAGAAAACTTCTTACAACCATGTACTGGCGCAGACTCATACCAGTACGCAGGCACCTTCCTGCAGAAGGCTACAACCTTCTCTCGTTCTCCAGCCTCTCCTGGAAGGGAGAAACTACCCCCTGATCTCGTTTACCAGCCTCTCCTGGAAGGGTGCTACTACCCCCTGATCTCGTTTACCAGCCTCTCCTGGAAGGGAGCTACTTCCCCCTGATATATTTTACCAGCTACTACTGGAAGGGAGTTACAACCCCCTTACTGAAGGCTTCGACCCTCAGCACCACCATGGACCACGTTTCATCAATTTTCATACTGGATCCAATAGCTTCCACACACCATGCCTTGTAGGCCACTTTTCATCAGATTTTCAGACTGGACCCACTCCACACATTTAAGCTCAACATTCATCAAACTGAAACTTATAACCCCATCAATCCATTCAATGAATCATCAACCAATCAACCAACAACTTGATCTTTAATCAACATAATCAACAATATAATCAACATTCAAACAACCCAGATCTGTATGAATACATCATTGACAGATAGCAGTAACACATCAAAACTGATCAGACATTTTATTCCACACACTTAAGCAAGACCCTCTATTCCATACGCTCTTTTACTTCACTGAACCTGCGTATATACGCACTTTCACAGAGACAAACCTACGTATACTTCCGTGCATTTATTCTTCAGAAACCCTAATTGCCATACGTGCTTTTCTTTAAGCGGACCCGCGTATACACACGCGTTTCATGAAACAAACCTGCGTATAGATCCGAAAATTTTCAGGACTGTGCAGCTCTTCAGATCAGATAAACAACTCAGATCTCATCCTTTACTTCAGCAAAGATTCGCCAGATCACAAATCTAAACATTCCATAAACAGATCTAGAAAATACATAGTCATTTTCAGATCTAGAGATCCCTCTTCATCATTTTCTTCATAGGTGCATTATTAATTTAGATCCATCAATAAACTATTTCCCATTCCATGCAGATATTATTTAGAGTGAAGTATTCATTAAAACCCATATCTATGCACTAGATTTATTCATTTTCTTCAGCAAAATTGCGCTAGTTCTTCATCATTCCTTCAGTAGGTCATTCTAGAGATTCATCATCATCAGATCTAGAGATATTGAACCATCATCAGATCCATAGGTGCACCATAGATTCAGATCTATCAATTAAGAACATAGTTCATCCATGCAAACATTCCTTAGAGAAATTTATTCATCAACAACCCTTACACCTACACACCCTTTACACTATGAACTTCTTCTCCTTAAATAGTTTTAGCCTTTACCAATACCATGAGTCAAAACCACTCAACTACTGATGGTATTCCTAGACGGGATCAAATAGATAATCCAACACTCAATACTGTGGGCCAATACCATGGTAATGCCCCTTGGTTTTATAAATTTAGAGTGAAAATAGGCATACGCTACTTGGCACATACTTGTCCGCGTATATACGCTACTTCGCCTTCACAAACCCGCGTATGCTTTGTGACATATCTTGTTTATCATTACTTTGGCACTTACTGAAATTTCTTTCTTCTGCTACTTCTGAATTGATCTGTAGATACATCATTTTTACATCTTTAACAAATAGGTTGCTATCAAAACGCAACTCATCAAGTAGGTTTTCATCAAGGACAACTTCATCAAGTAGGTTGCCATCAAGGACAACACATTGCATCATATTGCCAACAAGAGGCGATCCCTCTAGCCCTAGGGTGGGTATATCAACAAGGGAACATGTTGGACTCCTAAATTCCTAGCTTATAAATGAAATATGGACTAGTACATATATCCTACCTCTGTCCAATGCTTTTTTCGTGGCACGCGACAACCATCCTTCGATCTTTGTCTTCATGCCTTGTGCTCCATGTTGGTGACGATGTTCATGCATCTGTGTCAGTGAGAAAGAAGGTCTCTGAGCAAGACCCAAGTTCAGAAGAGAGGCCAACAAGGCTTTCGTAATAATCTAGCACAACGATGAAATTTTCACCCTACTTCAAGGAGTAGAGCGTCTCACCCGATGCATTCCGTGACCTTAGTAAGGTTAGGAATAGATCAGATATTGAACGATAAAAAATATAAAGCAGAACATAAGGTACTAAGAATAGAAAATAGATCTTACTATCGTGCATAAGTTATCACTCATTAAACATATTCAGGGTGCAGAATTAAAATTTAAAATGGGCCATACATTCACAATAACCAAGTGATTAACATATAACTTAGAACACCAACCATAGGTAAATCTATATTTCATTATCAATAACAACCAGCTACATTACTCTGTGTAGTATATTACAGAGAGACACAATACAACAAAATGACAGAACATAGCTCTTCTACGACTCTCTTCCTCAACCCTCTGCTGGACTAACTCCCCTGTCTACACTGGCTGGTTTCCTATTTTTTCTTTTTCCAGCATGACTATCAATCTTTCTGCTTTTCCTGCTTTTCTATTCACTGCTTCCTCCTGATCACTGAGAGTTCCTCTGCTTTTCCTTGTCTCCTGTTCTTGCCATCTGTTATGTTTCTCCGAACTACCATGCCACCTATTCTCCAGCTTTCTGCAACCGTGGAAACTCCTTGTCTATCGTGGTTGCGATCTGCCACCTGTTCTCTGCAACTCAAAACCGTTTCATTTTCAAAACGAAGGCCCCAACAGGCCCCGAATACATGCTATTGACTCGTCCCGAGTTAATTCTTTTATGATTTTTTGGTCCCCATTGGTTTGTCTGCTTCTTTGGCTGGCCGTGTCTTCTTCGTTTCCTCGCTTTGTCCAAACAATGGCCCCAACTTGGGAACATTTTCAATGTTGAAGATTTTAGTTCAGTGAAGTCGTTAATTTCCTGTTTCCAGTATTTAATGAGTTGTTCAGTTTATGTGGAAACTCATTCGGCCTCGGTCTCTCCTGCAACGGGTGACAATTTGCTGAATACCCCTTTGATTTTGTTTTCAGCCTCAACGGCCATCTGTTGCATTACCTCTACAGTATGCTTGACTGGTTGCCTCAACTCTCTGAGGACCTGCTTTGTGTCAGTATAATGTTCCTCTATTTTTTGTATTGTGGTCTCTAGTGCTTCCGCTTGATTGTATAACTTTGTTTTGCTGACGGGATCCGTGGCCTCCTTTATTTCTTGTGAAATCTGTTGTAGTTGTGCCGAAATTGGTTGTGATTTCATATTCAACGAGTTAGAATACTCGTGTAAATTTTTCAGGAGGTTGTAAGCCTCCCTTACTGTTGTCCCCGTGGTTTCTTGCATTTCGGTTGCGTGATTATGCTTTTCGGTCACCTTCTCGGCATATATCATAGCAGGATCTGGTAACGTCAGCCTTATTGTGAGTGCTTCCTTTAGCTCTTGATTTTCTTTGCTGAGATCCACACAAGTTAATTTCACATAGATAGACCCCTCGACTATGGTGCAAGACGATATGTCTTCCGACGTCATCCTGGGTCATTACTGTTGGCCAGAGACCCTTGAAAATATCCACTACTTTCTCTAGCTGTTACTGTAGACTTTCCTTCTCTCCCTTTAGCTGGTTGCACTCTTTAGTAAGCGCATTGATCTATCATTGTTGTTGTTAAAACCTCTGGTGGAGGTTGTTGTGTAGTCCTTCTGCCTACTGTGCTGCTCGCTGGATGAAATTGTACAATTGTCCCGTGCCCGAGGTCTACATACCCTCAGCACCAGACATATCATTGACTGATAGTCTCTCTCTGAAGGGTTGACCACTGGCTATTAACCTGGATGAGTGCTCATGCGGTGATGTGGGTGGGTTTTGTTGCATCAACTGACTTCCTGGGTGATTCATATTGGTGGTCGGATGAATCTGCTGGAGAATAAAATTAGCTTGATGGAAAGGGTTTAGTTCCTTTGGTGAGGGAATTGTGTCTGTCGTAAAAGATCTCCCCTGACCTAATAGGTCCAGGAAATTTACCTGTCCCACCAGAGGCTGGTTAACCTCGGGTACCATAGCCATACTTCGGTTAACCTTTGACTCAGTGTCCCCATTTGTCTTGCTTCTTGCCTTGACTGGGTTTGAAATGGTTGCTGATGTGGATGGAGTGTGGGTGGAACAGTCTTTTGAAATGAATGACGTATGAGGCAAGGAATGGTGAGTGCGAGGTGAAGAGGTATTAGTGTGGGGTGGAGATGAGGTTTTAACTTTCAAAACCGAGAATGGATTGAACACAGGTAGCTCAGAGGTGAGCTGGGTTGTCACCTCTGGCTCCTCTTGAATCGGCACTCCCGTATCCATAGGTTGAGTTTGGTCCTCCTCAGTGAAGTCGACTATATTCCTAGGCACCGTGACTCTTGCTTTCTTGGCTTTAGGCATGGCTACGGGTGGTTTAGGTGCCTTATTATTTCGGATTAGAACTACTATGGTTTCTGAGGGTGAATTAAACATGGTGGATGAAAGGGAAGTGACGATAGGTGTAATCATGGAAGGTGATGCAGAGCTTGAAGACTGAAATTCTGAAAAAGAAGGAAACACAAGAGAAAAAATTGTGAGAATTTGAACTACTCGATTAAAGCCCTTTACCTTTGTGTCCAGTTCCTCTAGTAGAGGAGTTAGCCGTAGTCATGACACTCTACTTGCTATCTCATCTGGTGTCTCTCCTGGTAGCGCTCTTGGTAGCATGCCCTCAAACTAATAGTGATGGATTCGATTCCCTATTTCCATTCCAACGCCCGGCCATGAACAGACCTCGGTGTGGAATGCCTTTTCATCAACCTTGAACTTTAACAGTCTCATCTTAAATGTTGTTTCAGCCACACAAGTAGGCCTGATGTATGTTTGCTTGTGAGTGACCCCGAACCATATCTGAGAGGAATATATGTCTAACATATTCCTCAGAACTCTTTGCTGCCTGGCCATTATATCCACCATCTACATGTACCAGAATGTGAACACCTCTTTATTTACTTCCTTTGTGCTGGGGTCCCCCGAGATTTTCTAGGGTGTAAACTTCATCGCCATTGGCTTACCATTTGTGATTTCCGTGAGCTGTCTCACCTTCGGGTGAGTCCATTTCCACATAGCAAATGCCATGATGATGTAGCCATAAATGATCCCAGTGGCTCTTTTTAAGTTATCTTTGCAGGCTTCAAACAGTTCATTCATAAAAAATGCGCACCAATTCAGTTGAGTTCCCTGGAGACAATGTTCCGCAATTGAGATGGTGTCGAGGGCACATTCACCCTTCGTGTAGTGCCTCATCGTCTTGCCTGCAATTAGAAAACAAGAAAATTTAATTGCTGGATTGTTTATAAGGTCTATCTTTTCCCCCTTCCCTCCTCTTTTAGTGTCGTATTTATTATAGTAATCACAATCTACTGCCTTCTTTGCTCTCTTAGACACGTTCTGGAATTCCATGGAGACATCCCTTCCTTCTGCTAATAATCCTGTGAGTCCGTGGATATCTTCTGCATGTATCGGTATCTCCCGCCCTAGCCACAATGATCCATTATGGAGTCTACTCAGTAGGAATTTCGTACACTGCATTGCTTCTCTTGTGGTTACGAACACTGGGAGGTTCCTTAGGTTCAGTATTGTCAACCACTGGATACCTCTGAACTTTGGATTCAGTCTCGCCGCTTCCTCTCCTCCTTTCATAGTGTAATTATCTATGTAGACCTACCTCTTCATAGCCAGAAACTGGCATGAATTTGTGAAATCTGTGTCGATCAGGATGCATTGTCATACTTTCCCACTAGCGGTTCCATTTTCTGAATTCTTTCATCGAGCTCAAGCTCAACGACTGCTGGTGCTACCTTCATCATATTTGATCTTCTTTTGTACACTTGAAGCTCTATGCCTGTTCTTTCCCTGTAGATTCCTGCTACTGGATTGTCCCTTTGAACTTCCTCTGATGAAGTTTCGTTGACTGCTACTGCTGTTTCTTGTTCTAACTCAGAATTTTCCAGCATTCTCATGCTTTCTTCTTTCATGTGGGTTAAGTAATGTAACTGACATGAATCAGGTTGATAAGACCTCATAACTAATTAATTTTTTCTACCTCCCCCGCGGCTATAATCATGTGATTAGTTACCGTGATGAGGTGTGTTATGACATGGCTGACTATGACTTCAGGATTTGGGTAGACATGATGGGTAATGATTATGGTCTAATATGGAAAATTTATTATGGTATGGTTGTTGCTAATTATGGCAATTAATTCTCAAATACGGGTAATCCTTGTTGTGTAGATTAATCCGTCTTGCGGACAAGACCGATCTCTCTAGTACTAAAAGTAACTAGCAACAAACAACCAATTATACTAATTTCTCTCTAAGCATATAGGATTCATAAAAATTCTATATAGGTGTAAGGCCTACCTTATTTCCAACGCTTGTTTGAAGTTGTTGTCGTCCCTCGTGCACTTGAAGGAGTGTTCTTCATAAACCTGCAGTCACAAACAAGCAAAAGATTACATAGCACCTGTATAGACATTATTATAAACCATACTTATCATAGTGATCAAGGAATCTATGAAATAAACCATGAATAGACAACTTATTGAGAAAAATGAGTATATTTGTATTAACTTCAAATGGAAGAAAACCTTTACAACCTGTGCCTTGATGTCATACAGGTCTTCCTGGGGTCCGAAGCAGGAATCTCTTCTACTTTGATAAGCTTTGAACTCTTTCAACCAAGACTAAAGAGGTATGTAATCTCTCCTCACATAAAGTCTTAATTAACAGATTTTGAATCTTAAAAGCAATTAACCTCAAATATCCTAAAACTTGAACTCCCTTTGAGGCTACCCAATGCCTCTTTTTATAGTGGAAAAGAGGAGATTTTTTGTTCCAAGTATGAAGGGATAGAATCCTCCTTCAAAGGGATTAGCTCCTTACATCAAGGGGTTAGCTCCATCAAGTAAGGGATGTATGAAATTTATCAAAGCGTATCCATTCCCGAAAATTTCCATCTAGAATCTTCTAGAATTGATCTGAAATCAACTTTTTAACTATACTTTCTCGCCTTTTTGAATTTTATAGAGGTCCGCACCTATAACACAAAGAACGTGTGGTATGGTTCAGCAGGAGAACTTAACTTTAGGTACGGGACCGCAGGTAATGAATAGAGAAAGTGCAATACCAAAGTTTAGGGGATTTTTAGGAATTTTCTTCTGATTTTCAAGGCTTGACATAAAGAACTGATATGTTAGACTTGCAAAAGGAGGAAGTATGAGTAACAATGAACTCATACTCATAGCAGAATGTTAGGATGACATTTTTTTAGTGTAACAATCCTACGGACTGACATCGGTATGATGGATTATTATGATGGAATTATGTTTGACACGTTTGGCTTTCTGACATGGATGGAACATTGGACACTACCCTCCCCCCGACCACAATTGGTTGCAATGCGGTCTCCGCAGCGCAACAGCCGATTCTCCTCTTGATTTTGGAGTTTTTTCTTTATTGTGATTCCTATTTTATGCTCTTCTCGGGTGCGAGAGAGTTATTGAATCAATCTATCAATATTATACCCTACTGACTCCTCTCGGTTGTGAGATTTCTTTGAAAAAGGAAATAATGAAAATTACTCGTGATAAGGCTTCAAGCGTGCACCATTCACCTATCTCGGTAATACTTGGCCTTCCAATTGTGCCAACCATACTGCTCCTGAATCTTGAATCTCAATTACATGGTATGGTCCCATCCAATGCATTCTGAGCTTTCCTGGGAACTTTTGAAACTTGCTATCATACAACAAAACTTTTCTGCCGACTACAAATGTTTTATGTTTGATATGACGGTCATGCCAAGATTTCTGCCTATATTTTTGGACCGTTTGATGGAACTCTACCAAAAATATGTCCTCTTCAAGCTCTTGTAGCTCATGGAGGCACTCCTTGATTGATTCTTCCTCTGTTAAATGTAGTTTTGAAGCGATTAGTAGACTCGGTATGATAAATTCAGCAGGTACCACCGCTTCCCTTCCGTACACCAGCTAGAAAGGAGTCTGGTTGTGCAGTCTTTTCACAGTTGTCCTGTATGCCCATAATGTTTCTGGTATGCACTCATCCCAATCATCTTGATTATCATTGAAAATTTTTGTGAGTCCTTTTTCTAGGATCTTATTAAATGCTTCAACCGTTCCATTTGCCTGGGGATGGTACAGACTGCTCTTATGATGTTGTACCATAAAATTATCTAACAGAGATTTGATTGTGTTATTGATGAAGTGTGTACCTTGATCACTGGTTAGACTTCATGGGCAGCCAAATATGCTAATGATATTTTCAAAAATGAACCTGGCTACTGTATCTACTGTGCAATCCTTCACTGGTGTCGCCTCTGCCCATCTGGTAAGATAATCTGTTGCGGTAATTACGTACCTTGCTTGTGAATGTCTTGCAATAGGTACGATTGGTCCTATAAAATCAACTGCCCATTTCTCAAATGAATGCAGTGATTTTACAGGTTGAAGTGGCATCTCGTCTCTGTGCGATGAACGTCCCGTTCTTTGGCAGGCGTCACATTTCTTTATAAATGCTTTACTATCATTGTGTACTGTGGGCCACCATAACCCTGCTTGTAATATTTTCTTGCGGTGGGTTTTGTGCCGACGTGACCCCCCGCAACTCCGCAATGAAACTCCCACAGTATATCCTCTTTTTCATGATCCATTTCACATCTCTGCAAGACTTGGTCTAATCCCATATTATACAGTTGTCTTGCTATTAACTGATACTCAGCTGCTTTTACGACCAAATGCCTTCTTTGAGTTGTTGTATATTTAGTTGGGCATTGTCCTATTGCTAGATAGGTTTCTATCTGATCCAAATAGTCTGGGATGGCTTCTACTCTGAAGAGATTAGCATCCAGCAGCTGATCATCTTGGGATCCCCCCTTCTCTCCCTTTTCCAGTCTTGATAAATGGTCAGGACCGACATTTAATCTTGCTGGTCTTACTATCACCTCAAAGGTGAACTCCTGGAACAGTAGGAGCCATCTACAGATCCTTCTTTCAAGGACAGATTTGTTAACTAGGTACTTTAATGCTGAATATTCCATGAAGAATTTGAACGTACCTCCTAATAGGTAATTTCGAAACTTCCGAAGGGAGTACACCATCATTAGGGCTTCTCATTCTGTTGTTGTGTAGTTCCTCTCAGCTGTCGACAATTTCCTGCTCGCAAAGTAGATTGGGTGATCGACTGAAGTTTTTCGTGGTTGAGCCAAAACAACTCCTAATGTAGAAGCATCAATATGGACGTGGAACGACTTTTCCCAATCAGGATGAACTAATATGGGTGCACTTACTAGCTTGTCTTTCAATGTATCAAGGGCAGTAGTACACTCGCCAGTCCAGTTGAATTGCTCTGATATCCACAATAGCTTCTCCAATGGGGCTGTTATCTTTGCGTAGTTACAGATGAATCTTCAGTAGTAGCTAGTGTGACCAAGTAGTGATCTTAACCCTTTCACAGTTTTTGGTGCTTCTAGGTTAGTTATGATTGCCACTTTTTCTGGATTCACGTAGACGCCTTGTTTGCAAACGACATGTCCTAGAAGCATCCCAAAAAGTACTACAAAGATGAATTTCTCGAGATTGAGTGAAATCTGGAGTTGCTTGCATCTGTCAAACATTATCCTTAATAAGGTTGCATGATTTTTCAAAAGGCGGTAAACTGTCCAGTCATCCATATAAACTTCAAGGAACTTGTGGATATATTCTCGAAATGCTTCTATGACGATTTGTGAAAAGACTGCCGGTGCATTTTTCAGCCCAAAGGGCATTACATGATATGAAAATGAGCCCCATTAAGTTGTAAAAGTTGTTTTCTTCTTGTCTTCTTCAACTATCCTTACTTGATGGTATCTTGAAAATCCATTTGTAAATGAATAAGCTTCATTCCCTGCCACATTGTCAAGCACCTCATCACTGAACGGAGTGGGGAATGGATCATGTATGCACGTGTTGTTGAGGCTTCTGTAGTCAACACATACTCTGATCTCAGACTTTTCCTTTTTTCTTTGTATGACCATGGGACTTACCCACTCTGCTTCTTCCACCGGAAAAATTAATCCTGCTTTTAGCATTTTATCTATCTCTACCTTGACTTTCTCTTTTACCCTTGGGTTTAGATGGTAGGGTCTGTGTTACTGGTCTTGCGTTAGGCTTCAAGATTATGCGCATTTCCCCCATGTCTCATTTTATTCCCTTTAGCTCCGCTACCGAGGATGGGAACAAATCTTCATATTCTTGTAGAAGGCTAAAGATCTCCCTAGTCGTTTCTGTATCCAAGTAGTCCCCGATTGATGCGATTTTGGGTTTTTCCAGGGTTCTAATGTTTAGATTTTTAGTCTTCAATGGTAGTAGATGTATTCCTTCTATTGTAGGTTCTTCTTGTATATCCCACTCTCCTTCCTTTTCTTCAAAATATAAGTGTCTCAGATCCTCTAGATCATCATCATCCATTTCACTACTATCCTCTTACATGTTACTAATTGTTTGATAATCTGTTATGAGAGCGGTTATTCCTCATCTTCCTGAATCTCTGGGAAAAATAGTACTCTTCTTATGGCCTGTAGTGCCTATGTAACTGGTTTTGTTTCTCCTTCATAAGAAAAACACTGCGTAAATTTTACCTCAGCTTCTTGCCATGTGTCAGTTCCTCTTTTATTTTCTTTAGTTAAGTACCATGCATGTGGAATTGTATCCAACGAATGTATAAAATTGTGCACCCAAAGATATTCTAGGTATCTTACTTCCTTCCAGTGGTACTCACAATTTTGTAAATATTTCGTGGGATCAGAATCCCCTTGGTACTTTTCAAAGAATTGTGGTCCTTCATCTTCTTTGAATCTAGCTCTTAATGCTGCTGCAATATCCTCCCATACCAACAGTGAGTTGTGATGATTGCTCCACCATCTTGCCGACGTGGATTGTAGAGCTACATCCATGAGTGGGACTCTATGTTCCATTGGTACTTTATCCTCTATTATTGAAATAAATGTATTTACTGCATTCATATTGAACAATTCGGATATCCTCTTACCTAAGCTCCAATCCAATTGAATCTTCGGATGTTAGCACATCTTCTTATATTGGTCTCGTATCCTCCCTGCTGCCAATCATCTTAGGCTATTTCTGAGCCTAATTCTGAGCTCTGAACACTTATCCAGCTTACAGTCCCCCCCGCTATTGGGTTAATGTAGTCTTCTCTTTTTCTTGTCGTCATATGATAAAGATGACTGAGAAGTTGAGCATCCTCTCTGTTGTCAACAATTTCTGTATATCGAGGTCCTTAATATGGGTCAAGTGGCTGAGTGACCTTGACTTCCCCGTCTTCAAATATCATCAGTTCCTTTTTCAAGTCAATTACTGCATAGTTCTTAAAAGCCCAATCTATCCCCAATAACGCTGGATAGGGATCCTTATCCCCCATGATATCCATCACTTCGAAATCTGTGTATGTCTTTACCCCCGCAACATCAACTTCGACTTCCTCCAACCTGCCTATGGGTACAATGCAGTACTGGTTTTCCATGCAGAGTTTTATTGGTGAGTATGTTAGCATTTCTCTTCCCAGTTCTTTCGATGTCTTTCTTGTCAGTATGTTGACATACGATCCTAGGTCGAGCATGCTGTCTTTGATTTGGAATCCCGCAACTTGAGTATTCACGCGAAATTCCTTTCCTGTTCTTCTCTTATTTATTTTGATCCTCCTTATGTATTTTTGGGTTTGATCATTTAATCCCTCTGGTTTTGCATTCTCCTGCACCACAATCTCCAGATTTTGCTTCAATTGTTTGAGCATTGGTGCATTGTTTACAATTTTCAAAAATAGTCGGAACCATTCTTCAATCATTGTGCTTGTATGGGTCTGCTTTTCTTTTGCTACAATCGGCTGTGGGAATTCAATGCCTTTGTTCCCCCCGAGTTGGGAAAAGGTTTCCAGTGCCTCTTTAAAATATTTATTTTATCTTTCTGGTTTAAAAATTGGCTTTGGAGATGATGGCTTGATCAACTTTATCGGGTCTATATTTTGTGCATCTTCTCCTGTTTTCTTTCCTGATCCCCGTGTTACTATGGCTACATTATGCATAGCCTAAGCCTCTACTATTATTGGTTCTGCGTTTACCAGATTTTCTCCTCTCTTTCTGGCTCTTTATTCCCATCTCTTAATTAATTCTAGACAGTCTTCAGTTGCGTGTGTATTGACTCTGCACTGAGAGCACCATGGTCTTCTAGGAAATGGAGATTCCCTTGCTATGTGGCATTCTTGGTCACAATTGTAACATCTTACAGGTCCTCTTCCTCTAGCTCTGCCTCCTCTCATTCCTCCTCCTCGTCCCCTTGGAGCCTCATTCACTCTATAGGATGGCATGTCCAATCGCTTTGCCAATGCACAGAACTCGCAATATGTATTGTTTGGAACGTTGGATTATTTCTACAGAATTGGGCATAGTCGCGGAGGATAACCAATGCCTTTTCATATCTCATAGTACTCAGTTGCTGTCTGATTCTGTTGAGCTACAAATCCTGGGAAGTGGTGTTGTGGTTGGTATAACCCCTGTGTGTTTATTTGTGCCACTCCCCCAACTAGTGGAGCCCCTTGTGTCCCTGCTGAAGTTCCTACATTTTTCCCTTGAAATCTCGAGAATTTTGTGGCAACGTGTCCCTCCATCAGACAATGGGTGCACCACACATTGGGCCTTGCAGGTCGTATTGGTTGGATATCTTTCAACTTTTATGTCAAACTGGCTATCTAGTGTTGTAGCTCGAGTATGGAAGGGTCTTGTACCGTTGGTCCTCCCTTGAACTCTTGCGGATAACCTGCCATAAACTATATCTTCATGGCTTTCTCCAAATCATATTGTGGTGTTTCAGATAGATTGGGTAACTCAGCTTCGCAATTGCATCCTTGAACCTTCTCATCAGGTCCCATGCAGTGTCACCCTCTCTCTGTTTAATTTCCCACAGCTAAGATAGGCCCTATTGATCTGTCTAGGGTAACTTAAATTCTTTGAAAAACTCTTTCTTTACATCGTCCATCACTGGGTTCTAATGAGCTTCGGACCATTTGATGAACCAGCGAAGAGCTCTCTCTCTTAAAGTAGTCTAGAACTCAATTAAATTAACTGCCTCTGGCATTTGCTGAGCCCTCCATATGGCTTTGCAGAGATACTAGTGCTGCTCCACGTCATCGTTGCCCCTCCCAGATAATTATGGGTATCGGGTAAACGATCCCGCCATGTTTCTTTGTATGGATGGTACTAGAATAAAACCCCTATTTCCTGGCTATGTAATTATATTACTAGCGCTATTGCTAGTAGGTATTGGTATTGTAGACTGAATAAAATTCAACTTGCTAAACTCTCGTAACTTAACAAAAATTTTACCTACTGGCTGATAGAGTACTAGGGGAAGGTTAGGGCTAGAGCTATTTGAAATTTGGGGAATAGAGTTACCTTGAGTTATGGGTGCTGACCTCTCTTGAAATAGTTGTTCCATCGCAGCATGCAACTCCACATTGGACATCTCCTCGAGGCGCGTGCCCTCTATATTGGACTTTCCTCCTTTTTCTCTTCGGGCTGGGGTCCTATACACCTATCTAACTTCTTTCACGGTCCTCCTATTCCTTGGGACCCCATGTGACCTTCCGTTTCTTCTGTCATCATTGGCACCTTCTCCTTGTCCTATCGTCTAATTTCCTGCTTCTCTAACTCCTTCATCACCCTCTCCTGCCACTTCTCAGCAATCTGCACCCTCCGATGTGCTTGTCACTCTCTCAACCTACTGGAAGTCTCGACATCCATATCCCTACTCCCCTTTCCAACTTACTTGTAGCATCTCTCCCTCAGCTCCTTCCCCCAGTACTAGAGGTTTAAGTCTCCATCTCAAATTTTTGGAACTCTATCAAACCTTCATCCACCATTAAATCTTTGATCCACAATGGGATTTCCTTCAACAACTCTCCCTGCAATCTCGATCTGAATATGTATTCTGCTTTTGAAAAAGACTGGTAACACTCAGATGAACATTCCACGACGCAATACAAGGAAAAGACCCTCTAGCGGATCTTTTTGAGGAACCCCACAGAAAAATGCCCCATACATCCATTTCTAGCGGAGGTTACTAGAGGAGGTTGGCGGGCGGAGGGTTTTACGGATGTTTTTCGCTCGGTGCGCTTATCATTAAACATCGCCCCAGTGCTTTGGAATCACGAAAGCACTGGTGCGCACAAACAAATTGGCACGCCGGACACTGTGCACTCTGTACACACACGCTTAGTGCATCGTATTATTCTATAGCACCCGTGCATCACAACGCTTCTGCGCCAGTGCATTATAAAACACCACGCCAAAACCGAAACCACCCGGTGCGGTAGAAAGAAACCGCACTGGTGCATCATAAAAAAATGCGCCAAAACACAAACTGACCAGTGCGTTTGTAAGAAACAGAACCGGTGCGCCTATAAACCACACACACCGATAAAGGGTTAAATAAAAAAAAATTACGGAAAAAACCCTAGATTTTTCATTTTTCCAGTGCTCCTGAGCTCTCAATTACCAGTGCGATCTACCATAGAATGTACCGTTCCCAGAAAAAATTGGCACACCGGACAGCTTGCGCGATGTACACACCCACCCGGGGCGTCTTATTACGGTAACGCACCAGTGCTTCACAACTCTTCCGCGCTGATGCATCATAAAACACTGCGCCAAAATAGAAACGTGTTGGTGCGTTCTTATCCAAGAGCACCGGTGTGCCTATAAAAATCATGCACTGGAATAGCGTTAAATTAAAAAAAAAAATAAGGCCAAAAAACCGGTGTTTTATGAATATTCTGCCCTGGTGCATCATCAAAACATCATGCAAAAACTAAAACATCCCGGTGCGGTGTTAGGGAACCACCTCGGTGCATCATAAGCAACACGCCAAATCTAACACTGCCCGATGCGGTTGTAAGTAAGCATACCGGTGCGCCTATAAAACCCCGTGCATTGGAACAGGGTTAAACAAAAAAAAAAATACGGCCAAAAAACCGCATTTTTCACTTTCCTCAGTGCTCCAGAGCTCTTAAGCACCAGTGTCATTTTCCCTTCTATGAGCCGCCCTGACGTCGGTGCTCTCATTGCACCTATTGCATGCACTACTGCTCTGCATTGGCCACCAATCTCCAGCTTTCATTTTGAAAAACGATGGGAAAATTTTCTTTTGCAAATTTTACAGCCAATATGCCTCGACGACGAAATGTATAGGTATTTTTCTAGTTTTTCCATCATTAAGCCTTTTAGCAGATTATAATTTGAAATAACCTTAAAAATAACCATTAAAAAAGAAAAAAAATGTCACGTGGTGCGCCTAAGCCGTTCGGCTCGCACCGTATAGCGGTGCTGCCTGTAAAATTTACAGGCCGCACCGCCATCGGTGCTAATGGTATCCGCACCGTTTCCGGGGCGGTACCAAAAGGCGCCCAACATAATTTAAAATTAAAATAAACTAAAATGTGGTGTGCTCATTTGGCCAGGCACACCATTGACCATGGGAATCGCAGTGCGGTGTGTTGACGGAATTATCTGCCCCGGTGTATGTTAGTGCACCACATTTGAAATTCTGAGAGGGTCAACGGCGCAGCTGGGTAAAATACCGCACCGTAGACTATGTAATTGTCATGAAGTCGGTGTGTTGACATGACTATACGCTCTAGGGCATATATTTCACTCAGCGCACCGTTATTCTGAGCTTAGATATAGTCAACGGTGCTTCTTGGTACACGAGGACGGTGTGTTGCTATTTCATTGGAGCACCCCACCGATTACTTTTCTGAAGCAAGCCGCCTTTGGAACCGATGCGTGACTATTTTTGTGGTGCACCAGCTGGTCTATTTTTTTTTTTAAAAAAAAAAAAAAAAAATATATATATATATATATATATATATATATATATGTATATTCCTAAATACATGTTTGTTTTAATAATTTTTTTTATTTAATATGTCAATGATTCAAAGAGAAGAGGAGGAACAACAAAATCAACAGGTGGAACAGTATGACATGATTCGCCAATGGAAGGCTCGAGAGAGGGAGAGAGATGCATACCCTCGCCCTATTACAGAAGATACCCAGGGGATCCTTAGGCAGGTAGGCCTCCTCAAGTTCTATGAGGAGGCTGCTTCCCTAAAGGCTCATAGTGTGTTTTTGAGATATCTTATCCGTAGGTGGAATGCCCACCGACAGGCTTTCTAGGTTGGTCCTGACCAGTGGTACACACCCACTGAGGAGGATATTTGTTTTATTACAGGACTATTGAGGAGAGGGGTGGATTTTCCCTCATTCCCAGAGGTGCTAGCTGGTTGTGTAGCAGGGAGTCAGTTAGTTTACTCCTAGAGATACATTGGAGCACATGTACTTTCTCCTTCGGAGTTTCGGGTACCTAGAGGTCAGTTACGTATAGGTGAATTTGGTATACATGACGTGCAGTGCCTCTCACTTATCATTTCAACCATTTCACACAACACCAGTGACGGGAAATGCATTAGATGCTCGCTTGTATATCATGTTGATTCTTTAGTACAACAACCACGACTTGTCAGGTGGTCTGCCATTTTTTTGTGGCAGTTTTGTACGGCCTTAGATAGATTTCGTGCTCATGCACAAGGGAGGGTCAACTTCCCTTTTTCTTCAGAGCTGTTTTGTTTATTTTTTGAGAGGTTTCCAGAGATGAGACCTAGTTTTGTTCTACAACCTCGTAGGTCGATGTTGGAGGCCCGGATGCACATGTGGGGGAAGATGATGCCTAAGAGGAGAGACACTATGTTTCTAGCCAAGATATCGCATGATGCACTAGACTTACTAGCCAGTGTTGATGAGCTGCATCCCTTCATTATGGTCCCATGTCCTTATGCTGGATTAGATTGGCGAGGGTGTCCCAACATCCTCTTCACAAATGATGAGCCGCTAGATGATAGAGGTAATATTATTGTTTTATTTATATTTATTCTAACATGTTCTTTAACTCGTTTTTATTAAATTATGTAATGAAATTGTCTAATTATTGTTGTGTACTTGTATATATTTTGCAAACATTGGCTCTTTTGATGGCGAGGAGATGCCGGATCCACCACATGATCTAGGTGTGGATCTTGATGACGATCAGGACATGACCGATGCCGAGGATCATGATCAGGATGAGGCCGGTGCAGCACAGAGACATGCTCCTGCTGGTGCACCGGTACTGTCTTTTTCTAGGCGTGGTCGACCTGAGACTAGATATAGGATGGAGTTGGGCAACCAACTCAGTGCATTAATTGTTGAGGCGGGCATCAGGCCCGCTCATTACAGAGACATACAAGCCAATGATAGGCTATTATGGATGTGGAGAGGCATGCCGCGTGACATGTACAGCCTGATGCAGCATGTCGTAGGAGCTACGACAACTGTTACGTGACTGAGGAGGACTGTCCATAACTATAGGCGTAGTCGAGCCGCGACACGTGATGGACAGTCCGCGAGCAGTGACTCATCATATCATGATCGTTCACCTCGCGCCGTGGCTGATGAGCATGAGGCTCCACTAGCAACATCTAGCAGTCATCATGGAGATGAGACTAGACCATCGGCCACGTCCAGTCAGCAGCCTACAACATCCATCAGTACTAGTCATGATCATGAGCAGGCTGGACCATCGACCATCGAGGCTGCACTATTGACTAAGCAAGCCTCCACTACTACTGCTTATATTGATGTTGTAATGCCACCAGTTGATGCCTCCATCAGTACTAGTGATCATGATCAGGAGCAGGCTTGACCATCGACTGTCGAGGTTGCACCCTTTACTGAGCAGGCCTTCACTTATACTACTATTAATGTTGTTATATTACCACCAGCTGATCCATGACATTTATATTACAGTTCTATATTTTTAACATTATTCAGTTGTATATATATATATATATATATATATATATATATGGTCCATGTATTTTATGTTCATGTTGCAGTTGTACTTAATTTACATGTTGGTGATCATCATGATGTGGCACATATTGTTAGTATGATGTTAGATATGTTGATTTAATGTTTAGCTTTTGGATAATAGATTTGTATATGTGATAGCATGAGTTATTTGACATGAGATGTATATTTGATGTTTGTGTTGTGATGATGTTAATATATAATGTTAATTTGATGTTTGAATGTGTTTTTTAGTTGAATATGATGTTTGTATGATGGTTATCATGATCATGATGATGTTTATTAATTAATTTAATATTAAATGACCATGATATTTATTAAATATTATGTCTTTGTATGTAAAATTGTATTTGTATTTGTACTAATTGTAATTTTAACTGTAATTGTATATAAAATATTTGATGTAAAATTTTAATTGTAATTGTAATATTTAATTTATTGTGAAATGATTGTAATTGTATATCTGAAAAATTGTAAAATTGTAATTGTAATTCTAATTGTATGTAAAATTCTAAAATTGTAATTGTATTTGTAATTGAATTGTATGTAAAATATTTGTAAAATTGTAATTGTAATTGTAAGTGTAATTCTATGTAAAATTGTAAATGTAACTATATGTAAAATTAAAATTGTAATTGTAATTCTAATCGTAATTCATGTATGTGAAATTAATGTAAAATTGTAATTGTAATTGTCTGTAAAATATTTGTAAAATTTTAATTCAAAATTTTAATTGTATTAATGTGAAATGATTTTATTAAAATATTTAAATTTGTAAATTTGAAAATAATTGTAAAATAAAAAATCTAGAATAATACGAATTTTTGTAACATAATAAAATTTAGAAAATAATGAAAATAAATTCATGTACTTTAGAATTATCTTTATTTTATTATGATCTTACACACAAAAAAAAAAACCTTATACAGTTCGGTGCGCTATCATCATAACATGCAACGGTTCGTCGTATTACGAAGATGCACCGGTGCTTCACAACACTTCCGCACCGGTCACGAATAAACACAAATAAAAAAAATGCAAATCTATTTTCTTTAAGTGAAAAAAAAACGGCAATTTGAAAAATGGGCGGCAAAATATTTTCGAAAATATAATTTCATAATATAATTTCATAATATAATTCTTTAAATACTAAACACTTTTCATTATTTTCACTATTTTTGCTAAAATTTTCAGCCAGATATTTGCAGGAGACAGACCTGGAGCAAGAGAGCAAGAGGGCACTATGGAGCAGTGAAATACATTCAAACAAAAGTATTCAGACAATCAGAAACCAAACCTTTGATGATTCAAACCCTGTATCATATAATTTCAAACCATCTTGTGATTAAATTTGATTATTTTCTTTACTTTTTCTGCAGTTTGTTTACTTTTTTTGTAGTTTTATCCATTTTTACCCTAAACCCTTCATTTTTTTTGTTTTTACCCTTTCTTCTCCCTGTTTCTGTGATTTCAAAATTAGGGTTTTTCATTTTAGATTGACATCCAACCCACGGGATGAATTTCATAGTCAGATCTCAATCCATTCGGCCATTGCATGAATTTTTGGAAAAAATGGATTTTTCTTTATCGGTGCGCCCTGCGTACACTACCGCACCGATACGCTGTATTATACAGTGCACCACGCAAGTATTGCGTAATAAAAAAATTGAAAACATTTTTTCTAAATCCGTGCGCCATATCTAAAATAGGGCATCGATGCTCCATTTAACGAGGATAGCATCGTACGGTGTATTACACTATTTTTGCGGTGCGTTTATAATACCCCATGCACTGTACAGTCTATTACACTATTTTTGCGGTGCGTTTATAATACCCAATGCACCGTATGGTCTACTATACTATTTTGCGGTGCGTTTTTAATATCCCCACGCACCGGCTGCGATACGTACCTCATGAAAGGCGCACCAGTGTCTTGAGATTTATTTTCTACCTGAAAAGTTGAGAATTTATTTATAAATATATTAATGAATGATATGGTACAGGTTTTAGATTGATAAAGAAATGACTGACAAGAGATCAAGTAACACAAATACTAATAACACATCAAGAAAAGAAAAAAAGGCAAGTTCTTTGTAAATTCTTTATAAAAAATATTATTTTTGAACTATACGTAAGTTTAAATAATATTTATTGTTTATTGTGTATCATGTAGAGCCACAAAATGATGAAGCTCGATATGATTATTTCTGATCTAGGACCAGAAGAGCGTAAAATTTTAATGGAAAAATTACAAAATGATGAATCAGGTGAATAAAAAATTACTATTGATCCAATATGAGTTTCTTTTTTTAATTATCATTAATAATATACTTAAAATTATTAGATAACATGTGTCAAATAGTCTACTAATTCACATCTGTTTAATGTTCTATAGGGACCAACAACTCAGAAAAGGAATGTTGCTCTAAGAAAATAAAAAAAATATAACATGCAAATGAAAATTAATTGCTCCTTAGCTCATTTGGAGTGGTGCTGGAAGTTAACGAAAGGGGGGAAATTTTTTACAAAATTTTGAGCGATTTAGTGGAAAAAATGTATAGAAATTATTTCCACTTACAATACAAAAATCAATCCAATGATTCCAAGAACCAAATTTTATCTAAACTACAGGAAGAGTTTCCAGAGAATTGGTCAATGAGACATGTCAGACTTTTAATAGAAAAAACGTACAAAAAAAGAAGAAGGAATGAAAAAGTAATATTCCTTTAAATGTTTATCTGGAATTATTTATAAATATCACTTTTTTTATATTTACTTTTCATATATCAATATAAAAATTAAATATTTTATTGTCATGTTACATGTTAGATCTAAGACTTTTGCGATCCATAATGTAGATAAAAGAACTTTCGGATTAATCACATCATTAGGATTAGGTCGACGTTTAGAACCAACTAATGTGGTTCATCCTCAGGACAAGGTGGAGAGACTAATCAATCTCAGTGAATAAATAGTGGAGATGCATCATTACCTGGAAATAGCCATTGAGAACTAACTGTTAAGAACTAGCCGCTAAAACTAGCTGTACAACTAGTTTTAACGGCTAGTTCTTAACAGTTAATTCTCAATGGCTACAACTAGTTTTAACGGCTAGTTCTTAACAGTTAGTTCTCAATGGCTATTTCTAGGTAATGATGCATCTCCACTATTTATTCATTGAGATTGATTAGCCTCTCCACCTTGTCCTGAGGATGAACCACATTAGTTGGTTCTAAACGTCGACCTAATCCTAATGATGTGATTAATTCGAAAGTTCTTTTATCTACGTCATGTTACATTTTCAGGAAGATTATGAAAATCTCAAAAGATGAATGAGATAATATTAGAAATATGCTAGTAGGAATGTCCAAAAATGTGTACAGGGAGATGGTCAAAGAAATGGACAAAATTGCATTACATGAGGAGCCATCTCAACAACAACGTGCTTCAAATGTAATATGTAATCATTGAATTTTTCGATCATTAAGTACAATAAATAAACAATTTAGCATTAAATATTAATTTTCAAGAATTTTCTTGCAGAAAAGAAAATAAAATGGAACCCATTCAGCACATAAAACAGGACGACAAGGAAGAAAAGGGTTGATCTCTAAGTTTGTGAGTAATTATTACTTTCTTATAACAACTTAACTAGATCTCATTTTTGTATTTTTTAAGTTGTTTTACAAAAGTCATCATTGAATGTCTTCAAATAGGTGCTACCATACAAAGAAGAACCATAAGACGAATTGCATGAAATTGGGTTAAATATGGGTTGTGAGTATATGTTGGCATATCAGAATTTAATTGTGAAATTTGTAAGCATCTATCGATCTTGTTTTACTTAGCTCCATCTATAATTAATAGAACAAAAACATCTTTTATATTAAATATATGATTTGTAATGGGGTATAAAACTTGTAGGAAACATAGTATGGAATTGCGCCAACAGATGAAATTTTGAAAGATGGCATGGTACATGGTTTTGAAAGAATGTGTATAGTTTATGAGTTAATTGTTGCTTTGGTACGTCATTTTTCTTTTCGATTTACATTGATGTATATTATTTAATATTTCAATTTTCATTATTCTCAGCAATGTATATACACTCATTTCAGTTTATTTTTATGTTTGTAGATGGAAGGTGAAGAAGAAGAAAACAATCAATGCCATGAACAAAACATTCCTGAAAATAACCAAAGTCATGGAAGTAGCTCTAGAAGTGACAGCAGTTCAAGTGAAGAATGATGATAACTATGTTTGGATATCAAAGCAAGGCATTTTATTATTTGAAATATGTTTGTGAAATCAGAGATTTTGTTTAATGTAATGGACAAGTGTCCCAATTGAAAGACAAAGGGATACGAATAACTGTCCCATTTTGTATGATAAAGATTGTCTTATTCATGTATATATATAATCATAATATATGTTTTAATTTATTCTATTGCGTTTTCCATTGTCGTTCTCAAATGCACTAATCAAAATTTAATTCATATGAATATTGTTATAAGATATATATGTGTCGAATTTTGATGAATAATGAATTTCTGATATGATATAAAAAATTAATCCAAACATCACATTCAAATGCATTAATAAAAATGTAATTAATATGAATATTGTTATAAGATGTGTCGAATTTTGATAAATAATGAATTTAAAACAATCACAATAATTGGACTGTCATAGGCCGATGTTTCTAAAAAACACAAAATGAAAACCGGTGCGTGTCAGTAACTGTCGATCAGTGCGTTTATGTGTCTATACGCACCTGTGCCATTGTACGATCTATGGGCACCACACAAATACCGATACCAGTTATAAATATCGGTGTGTTTGTGTGATACTATGTACTGAGGTGTTTATGTATCTATAAGCACTGGTGAATTTTAACAATCAATGGGCACCACACAAATATCGATACCAATTATAAATCTCGATGCCTTTCTGTGATATGGCGCACCGGTGCATCATAAAGGTATACGCATTGGTGTGTTGATACAAACTATGGGCACCGCACAAATACCAAGACCAATTAGAATGACCCTGTGCATTGTATGACCAACACTACGCCTGGTGCGGTTTTACACCTAAACGTCCCAGTGCATTCGTTAGACTGAGACCGCCCCGGGGCGCCGTCTTCAAGTACGCACCAACGTTAAATCCAGAGTAGCGCACTGATGAAAAAACATCTGTAATAACCTTCAACTACCCATTTTTTTTAGTTGTGTTGAATTTCCATTAAAAGCTCTGCCAAAACCTCCGTAACCATAAATTAATCTTGTAGCAAATGTTTTTTTTTACAATTTTGGCCAATTTTATAACACTAAAAACCTCCTTTATAACCTCCGCTAGAGGGTCTTTTCCTTGTAGTGATGTATCCTTCCAAGGTAGATTTCACCCAAAAATCTACGGCTCGGGTCAAATCAGTATCTAACCGATGGAGTGCTACTAGATCCACATGTGTCCACTTGCGACAGACCTTACGTGACCCTTCTTGGAGTGTCTTGACTTGTAGTCTCCGAAACCAATTATAGAGTTCTTCCCGAAACTTTCCCCAGAAAATTTCGTATAGATCACTCGCAGATTCAGAAAATAAAACTCGATCCTTGACATTTTTTTCCCTCTACTGTCGCAACTCCGCTTGCTGTGATATGAACTTATCTAAGTGGTTATCCCACCAGCTTCGTATTTCTCTCTCGTAGATCCGTGATACCATGATCTAGCTCCTAAATGAAATTTCAGGTCCTAGCAATGAAATAATTTTTTGGCGACAAAAGAAGGTCTCTGAGCAAGACCCAGGTTCAGAAGAGAGGCCAACAAGGCTTCCACAGTAGTCTAGCACAACGATGACATTTTCACCCTACTCCAAGGAGCATAGCCTCTCACCCGAGGCGTGCTGTGACCTTAGTAAGGTTAGGAACAGATCAGATATCGACCGATCACAAATATAAAGAAGAACAAAAGGTATTGAGAATAACAAATAGATCTTACTATCGTGCATAAGTTATCACTCATTAACCATATTCAGGATGCAGAATTAAAATTTAAAACGAGCCATACATTCACAGTAACCAACTGATTAACACAGAACTCAGAACACAAAACATAGGTAAAGCTATATTTCATTATCAATAACAACCAGCTACATTACTCCATAGAGTCTATTACATAGAGATAAAGTACAACAAAATAACATAACAGAGCTCTCCTGCGGCTCTCTCCCTCAACCCTCTACTGGACTAACCCCCTTGTCTACGCTGGCTGATTGCCTATTTGTTCTTTCGCCAGTGTGACTATCAGTATTTCCTCTTTTCCTGCTTTTTTGTTCGCTGCTTCCTCCTAATCACTGAGAGTTCCTATGCTTGTCCTTGTCTCCCGTTATTTCCATCTGTTCTATTTCTCCATAACTGCCGTGCCACCTCTTCTCCATCTTTCCGAAATCATGACAGCTCCCTGTTTACTGTGGTTGCACTCCGCCACCTGTTCTCCGAAACTCAACCATTTCATTTTCAAAACAAAGGCCCCAATAGTCTGCACAAATATCAAACAAGCGATGACGACATACAAGCATATACATTCATCTACAACTATTCAGCTAGTCAAGGAGAGCTAAACACTTTGTATATAAATGGAAACAAAGTCGGAACTAGAAACCAATCATGTATTATTGATAAATGAAAAATAAGTTTACAACCTTATGCCTTGACGTTGTTTATCTACTTCGACGGGTTCATTCGGGCGCGTCTCAGGCATTCATTCGACATTTTACTCGATGAGGCAATGGGCTTAAACTCTCTCTTGACAATGGATTCTTCTATACTTTCTTCAACACACCAACTATACTAATGATTGTTTAGCTAGCTGAATCAATGTGAGGAGGAATAATTTATAGGAGAGGAGGAGGTGGTTTGGGATCCCACATAAGGTGGAGGAGAGGTCTATCCCTTTGGGGAGTTTCACAATTGTAGGAACTAATAGGCCAAAGGGAGAAAATCGACGTGATTCAATTGAAAAAACATGATGACTCCACTCACGAAGCTGTTAAGCATGGAAGATTCACTTCTATTTTAAAAAAATTTCCAAAAATAGTTTGGCGCGGGTGCCCTTCTGAGACATAGCACCAAAGGGCACGGGGCCCAGTGTAAATTTCTTCATTGGTGCGAGATCATAACTGCCTACCAGCGTTGACCCAAAATCATATGCTTTTGAAGGTCTGCTTGAGGAATGATCAATAGAGATTATGATCTTGACATACCAAGGGATGCAATGAAATTTATGGCAATGTATGATGGTACACAGGGATCACTGAAATGGTCCTCTAATGTTCGGGATAGGGATTGCAGGGACGGTGAAAAAATACTGTGTAACAACCATGACATCCTATAATCACACTTAATGTGAAACACCTACAAATCATTGCTCCATCCTCAAGCTCCATGCTAGTAGACATGCCAAAGACAAGGCAACGCATCATCCATGTACAAGCCACCTACAACCATACATACTCATGCATAACCCACTCACTTGTAAACAAAGTAACCATTTTGACATCAATTCCAACTAACAATCACACTTGCAACACTGCAACACACATTAATGCCAACAATATCCCCCTTTGGCATTGATGTCAACCCCAACAGAAACAATCATCTAAAACTTTCTTATAAAATCTTATCAACATCCTCACATTCTCCCCCTTTGACATCGATGGCAAAGGGATAAATATGTCAAGGATGAATTTTATATACTCCTCTATATGCAAGGGGCTCCATCAACAAAATCATATAATCCACTCAATATCATATGCAAGTGATGAACAATGGAGTGCAAGACAAAGAATAACAACAACACTCCCCCACACAACTGAAAAATATGTGTAATTATCTCCCCCTGGACACAACCTATGCCCAAATAACAATACACCAGAGAAATAAAATACAACTCCTATCAGCAACAACAATAAACACTCTCACTCCCAAGGCAACATGAAAATAACCAACAGCAACAATAACTGGACCACATGCTCTCTCCACTGAGGCAAGAACAACATATTCCATGTCATAATAATAACAATAGATCAAATCAACAACATAATGTGAACAACTAGCAACAACAACTCTAATAAACTCCATAGCAACATCATTAAACATCCAACCAACTCTTAAGAAACAACAACAAATACATCCTCTCCATAATGTACTCTCCAGCAACTGAAAAACTCATATATATTGGTAGAAACAATGTCTATCTAGTAGCAACATTTCTCTGAAGTAGACATGGTAGTAGAAAATACATGATGATAGGTTAAAACGACATCAACAACCATACTCCATTGAATTCAAACATGTACACTGATATATATCTATGAATGCCTCCTTTCCATATGCAAGACTCTACTCCTCATGGACTAATGACTATAACCAAATGATATGAAAAAGAGTACATGGCATCATAGGCTTATTACATGGCTACAAAGGTGATAACATATGGTTGTAAAATTACATCAATAAGCCCATATATTCCGAACCAGGACTCACATGACTGAGTGACTCTCTCTCAATGCATACATGATTCAAGAATGTCCCACCATGATAAGTATGAAAGTGTACAAAAAAAATACATGAAATACATGGATGCAACAACAATACTAACAATCCTATTGTAGCAAACAACAACCCCCCATTTTTCTTTATCTCATAGGCATGATAAAGAATGGGGACACTTTACTTTTCATAATAGGACAAAAGGGAATAAGTTAGAAATCAATTTAGGTATGATTTTTAAGAAGGAAAATAAAAGTTTCCTTGATTGGGACAAATGCATCAAAGGTTTTATAACGAGACCCTTTATAATCAGTGTTACGAGAATTAGATTTCCTGAAATTAATATACCTGAGATTCTAATGGGAGTAAAAGCCCGAGGTTATTTTTCTAGGATTTCACATTAGGGCTATGTTTTATCGGTGCCTTCCATGTCGAGACCTTTTCTAAAAGCGTTACGAGATGTTGCCTTTCCTAAATTTAGTTTTCGGAGGGACCTTTCCTTTATATTTAAATATTCCTATCGAGATATTATATTTTGGGTGTATGCTATAACGTAACATACTTTTAATAAAACTTATGAGAAATCAACTTCCTAAAAGCTTTTGTATAATAAAATATTCATCTCAGATTTTTTGCATCAGGGCCTTTGCATCTTGGAGTATCTATATTGGGCCTCTCTATCTCGCAACATCAGGATATCGTAACTTCAAATTAAATTCAACCTCGATATCCGTGCTCCAAATTCCAACATGGCGATATTCACGTGGCCTACCAATATTTTCAATTAAACATTTTATGTCTTTTCACCAAGATATTTTAAGATGATAATAATGGTTCTTGATGTAGAAATTTGATAACTGATATGTTATACACGGAGATTCTCCTAATCACACACTATTAACTTCATGCACAATACAAAATCTCTTCTACCATTGAGCATTAATTGCGGAAATAAAACAATCGCATGCGCACATTGAAACCATAAACAATCACACATATGAACACAATGTTTTATGTGAAAGCTTAAAGTTGAAAACCCCCAACTATCTGTATATTATATGTCATAGAGATCATGTAACAATCATTATACAAAGCTCCTCACAAAGCTCTCAGTACAATCTCCAATTTCTACACACTAATCAATCCCGATCTAGAAAATCACATGCTCCAATCTCTGCCACCTGATATCCTGCCTCTACTGTGCAATCACTATTGAAGAATGGCTTTGAATGAACTCGAATTGGTCCAGCCTTGCTCATGCAATCCTCATTGGCATCTCCAATCACTGGTTGTTGCAAATCATGTAATAGTATAGTCACAACTCATAGTCACACTGCTCTTTCACCTACCTCTTCACTGGTCTCCACTGAAACTGTCCATGCACTGTAGTTAACTGATGTATTCTTTAGTTGATTAATGATTTAATAATTAGTGAATTAATTAATAATTAATTCACACCACTCTCACTAGTGTATAAACCAGTTAGACTAGATACAACTAGCTCAACTATGTTTAACTCAGTTAAACTGAACACAACTCGACCAACTACCTCAATAACTCCACCAAACTCTGTCACATGAGTTCTAATTGAAGTATCCATGCAATAGCTCCACTTAACCCTCAGGAATAGCGTAATTCCTTCGGCCAGCTCCTGTGCCACATTTGTGCACTTAACTGAAGTGCTCCAAGAGAATATGATAATGTTTATAGTCCAAATATTATTAAGAGCTAATAATATTCGACATATCTATTTTTAGACTGGAAATCTAAAAATAGATTCCACCCAATATGTCTAAAAATAGAATTCCATCTATTTTTTCTGACTTGACCAACCATCCACAAATAGCATCCTGCAACTCATAGAATATGATCGACATGTCTAAAAATATACATAGTCTAAAAATAGACTTGCGCCAAAAATAGCCTGCGGGCCCACTTAGTGAAGGCGACTCTTTTCACTAAGCTCATCATCTTGTTGCAATATCAACACTTGAATGGATAATTTTTTTTCATTTAATTATAATTCATTCATGTTTCCTTCATAAAAAGAAAACTTTAATGTTGAATTGAACTATCTTATGCCATTCAAAGTTACTGTTGTTAGTTCTCGTGCTAAAATTCTCCGCTTGTTATCATACAAGGAAATTCTGATCTTCGGTATAGTGAAGAAATGAAGAAGGGAAGCAAGAATAAGAATAAGACCCTTCCACAACAGCCCTCGAGACCCTATATGGAAGATGTGGAGGAGAAATCTCCAACAGCGGGTTTGTTCTTAGACAATGTGTGTACTAGAGATGTTGGGCTTCTGTCCTGGGAGGCGATTTATCAATATTTTTAGAACAAGAACCCCAAAGTCACTCAAAGGAAAGTTACAATCGATGATAGTGTCTTGGTTTCAAAAGCTACTCCAAGTGATGCTACTAATTCTTTCCTCCATAAGATTGCAGCAAGGCCAAGACTACTACCTTATGCGGATATGGTCCACTGGGTTGTGGAAAATTTGGACATTTCCGATAGGCGTATAAAGACTAAAAGGGCCAGAGTTATTGGGTCTTTCACAAGAAGATATTTACATAACATGTACCATTTTCCCAATACACAACATATATATAACAAAGAATATGTTGAAGCTTTTATAAAGGAGCATGGAAACCCATCATAACATATCAATCCTTGGAGACATGACCTAAATAAACATAAATCAGAGGAAAGTGGTAAGTACTTAATTAATTCTCTCGCTAGACCTTTTTCCCAAGTTGCTGCTATACTATGTAGGTTGCATGCATAGCCTAATGTGTCGAAATTTTTGGATGAATGGGTACCTCTTGTTGATGGGGCTTTAGAGGGATATATTTTTTATTGGGCTACCATGCTCTCCACTAATTTGGCTTCTCATATTTTAGTGTTTAGGAAAGCTAGGAATATTTCTGAGAATAAACTTCCTCCTTTTTATATGTCTGCCTATATTATGGATTCTCGGTGTTTAACAATGGATTTTCCTGCTATGGGGTGGAAATGGATTATCCATGATCCAAAACCCATTCATATTTATCATGAGGCTCTATGGGAGTCTAAATACCATGAGAATTTGTATCAAATTTGACATAGAGTGATGCTTCCTATTTATGAAGCCATCTTCAAGTCTCATCCTCCTCAGATGTCTCAGGAAGCCATGGATGACCTTCAAAAGGTTAGGAATTGGTTCGATAGCAGTTGTTTACATATATTAGAGTTTTTGGAAGCCTGTCTCATCCTCATGTTTTACCCCTGTATATTCCTAACAAGTTACTTAGCATAGAGGTATCATATTAAATTGTGGGCTATGATATTACCAAGGTTTTAAAGGAATCAAATAAAATATTATGGCCTATTTTTCCAGCCAAATTTGGTATTTCTGCATTGGCTAATTATTTCCATGTTGAGAAAGAGATCCTAGCCATTCAGGCTCTTAATATGACCATGGTTCCTAATAGATAGTATGATCCTAGCGTAGTTGTGAAAACATTTATAGTTTCTCAAGGTCTCACGCAGTTTGTCCATGAAGCAAATAAATTAAATGATCTTTTTGAACAGTTTCCTACTGTTGGCTTGAGGGGTCCTGACCCAGGTTTGAAGTTTATGGATAAACCAACAAACCCTCCAGCTATCGGCCCTTTTGGCAATGATTTTCTTGCGCGGACCAAAGTCTCACCCGAAGCAGTATGGGGGGGTGCTAGAACCAGGTTTCCACACCCTGAGAGAGAATTTAATGAAGTGGTCCTCGGAAAAACCCTAAGTGATATTCTATAGATGCGCGTAGTCAGTTTATAGAAGAATTGCAGATCTTGCGCAATCATTAACATAAATACTTGTCTTTCTTAGCACAACTAATAAATCAGACCCAAATCTCGATCTAATCACTGTAATACTTAACATATGTCAATACTCATGCATAAACATATCAATTAGCTCCGCACATTCATCAATAAGTAAACAGACAATGTAATCTCATTAAATCACAAACCGTAAGCATAAACAAAAATTATACACATAACACAGAGAGTTCATCAAAACTGTTCCTTCTATTAATTCTTCAGGTCTGTCAATACATCAAATTTCCTTAAAAAACCCTTACAAAACCTTTACAATCCCTTCTGCGCAACAACCAGCGGAGTCTGCACACAGCGAGGACTAGGTTTCCACGCACACAACTAGCAGGAGCCTTTTACCCAACCTAAAACCCTTACAGACACAAAATGCTATCAATATCACGCCAACTTTTCTATGACTTATGAAAATTTAGCTTATACATACTCTATCTATTTATAGTATGCTTAGCGTGCAGATACTATACAATTTACATTTAAGCTTAATTATATCCAAATTTTGGGCAAAAATCCCTTTGACTACATCTGCGCAGCGCACACATACAAACATACAAAAAAGATCGTTGGGACTTGTGCCTCAGGGGACCCTGCTCCAACATGCCCCCAACACAAACATGTGACTCATCCTGGGTCACTGAGGCGCTGTCGTTGTCTCCTTGGTTTTATCTTTGAGCGTCTTGACAGAAATATGGAGAGGGAGTAGTAACTCAAGGCTCTGCGCTGCTGCACCCTGCGCTTGTTGAACCATTTTATTGGTCATCTCCACAATGTGTTGGGTCTGCTGAATGATATTGACGGTATTTTCTAGCGTCTGAGAGAGTTGCAGGGCTTCCTTTTCCCATGGTTGCATACGTTCTTTGAGCACCTGCTCATTTCGGCGCAAGTCCGCAATTTCTGCCTAGAGTCTGTGACCTTCTTACATATGTGAAAGTCTCACCAATGTGGGTGCTACTGTGCATATTTATTCAAACTGATGCTCCTTGGTGCTGAGTGTGTCGTGCAACTGCTGCACGCCCAGATCGTTCTGGTGTCCATGGCCTCATTCAGGGAATGGTCACATTGAGTGACCACAGCAGCAATACTATCATGGGCCTTCTTAACCTCTGCTACTCTCTTTGTGCGAACCTCGGGCGGTGTCTCCAGCTGCAACTTGGTCTAGAGGTCTATGATTTGCTGCTCATATGCGGCTCGAATGGTGTGAGCTTCCGCACATGCAGCCTTGATGGCAACAACAAGTCCATCCAACTTCTCCGTAGGCACAGCGGTCGTCACGACAGCTAGAATATCTCAGCACACTTGGTTAATCTTGGCTTCCAGTGCAGCGCGTTGGGTCTCTGCTTCTCTATAGGCTGCTTCGACTTGTCGCTGCTGCTCATGCACTTTTGCAACCTGCTTCTATGCATCCTTAGTCTGTGTCTTTGCGATTACTTCTCGGTAAGTAATATAAATCATGCTTTTAATATATAATATATAAAGTTATATTTAAGAAAGAAACTAAATAAAATTCCAATATTTTTTTTTTAAATTATATATTTCTATTTTTTTTTAAATGTAAAAGATTTCAAAACTAAAAACCATTTCAATTTTATTTCTCATTAAATAGCTACTTCTTAAAAACCATTTCAATAACCGTCCTTTAAATGAATAAATTTAAAAGCCCATCCATCTTAATTCCACGCAATACCCCATGTGTGGGTAATGGCACAAAAATCTTAAGGGTCTTTCCATGATTGATGTGATTTAAATATTTAATAATTGACAGTGTGGGTACGTTTAACAACAGTTGTCGGCTCTGAAAACTGATTATATATATATATATATATATATATATATATATATATATATAACAACCTTGATCAACATTCCTCACAAAAAATTAAGTAACTAATATATATAGATATATAACGCAACCTTAATCAACATTCCTCAAACAAAAAAGTTACGTGTAGCACGTGTTGGTTGCCGGACTGAGTTCCATTTTTATATTATTCTTGAGTGCAGGAAATTGTACGCTAATATTTGGATCACAGAAGTCGTTTCTAAATAATGGAAGAAGTCTGGATCACAGATGCCATTGACAACGCGCTGCGGCACGGAGGTACAGAAAGGAACAGAGAATTGGTTCTCGATATTATGAGGTGCGTGGGAACCGTGGTAGGAAACCTAAATAATAATAATTTAGAGAACTCAACCCAGGTGTCAAGCGTGATTGTTAATAATGGGCGTGGATCTTCATTTTATGATTCGGTTCTCCTTGGCCCTCGGATATTACAGAATTTAACAGAAAATGTTAATTTACGCGATTTAGATGAGCGATGGCGGATAGAGGATTTACGCGACAGAATAACTCTACACGATGATGAAAATGAGAATGAGAATGAAGACTATCTCACAACATTTAGATTGCCTGAAGATACCATTTTAATTCGATACATACTGGACTTTGGTCAGCCCAACAATGGAGTCCGGTATTCGACCCAAATTATATGGAATTCCAGATTCAGTTGGCGTCAAATCAAGCAACATCTACAGGAGCATACATACACATTCAATTTCAATGCTGAAATTTTGGTGAATAACTTTGGAGAGGGAGTTGTAAGTGGCCGTGCAATAGTGGATGGGTTGCCGGACGTTATAATTCGCCCAGAAGACATTGCAGATTGTGATGATATGATGTGCGCAATTTGTTATGATAATTTTAAAAATGGGGAGACTGCAAAACAACTGCAATGCAACCATATTTATCATTCACACTGCATTGTCTCATGGTTTAGTCATAACATCTCCTGTCCCACATGCAGACAAGACCCAATTTCTCGACAAGGATGATTAGCTGAATCTAGGGTTCCTCGATTTATTCCTTTTATTTATTTCATAGAATTTGCATGGTTTATGGATCGATTTATTTTACTTATTTGATGCATTCTGTTGGCTCATTCTATCAAATATTGACAGAGTTTTGCAGCTAAGTTTGATGGGCTTCATTTTACGTAACTTCTCGGAAAGAAATTTCCAGTCTTCTGTTTTATAAAATTTCCTCCCAGTTAACTATAAATAGAAATTAGATTTGATAGGACTCACTCGTTTTCATGTTAAGGAAACATGTACAAAACTACGTTGAAATGTTGTTGTATCGTTTATAGGTTTTATTTGAATTATCATAACTCTTTTAGGAAATCACATTATCGTTTATAGTTTTTATTTCATTTATCATAACTTTTTCTTTTTAAGAAGATTAAATTATCATTCAAGAACTGATATGTTTTGAACTATTTAGTATACTTATTATCAAAGAATATTGATATGGCTGATATGCTGAAATGCAATGATCAATAAAATAACCACCACCAAGAATTAATGAAAAGAAAATTTGAAAAACAAATAAAATAATAATTAAATAAAAATTAAAAATTAAAAAACAAATAAAATAATAATTAAATAAAAATAAAATTAATGCAGTAATAATAAGTGAGATGTAAGTGAATTTGGTTTTAGAGTGTTTATATTATTTAAAGGTTTTAAATTGTATTTTTCTATTGAGTTTTTATACCATCCAACTATATTTTCATATTTGTTTTTGACAAGGGGTTGCTATTATCATTAATGAAGAGTTGTTAGTGAGATTTAGATGTAGAAGTAGTCTTTTGATAGAGAAAATATTCTTGAAAACCCTAGCTTCTAGTCTCATTTGGATATGCCAAATGGGATAAAGAAAGAGCCTGAAGATTTAGACTTCAATAGAATTACTTGTAGCTTGGCCAAATGAATTAAGGTTGGATTTGCAGGAAAAACCTTGATGCCACTCTCATAATCAATTTAAAATTTGAAAAAATGATTATGTATATCTTGAAAAATCTAAACTTGAAAATAGGTTGAATGTGAGGAGTGGATTCACATCAACTTAGGTTAGAAATAAATGACTTGCTTGATCAAAAGCTCAATATTTAGCTACAAATTGAAAGTGATAATAAATGCTTCAAACTAGAGCGACTGGATAGAGCTTGTCACTAGGATTCCAATGCAACTCATTTCATCAAAATCCGAGTTCCTATGAGTAAGTCATGGTCTGTTGCTCGTTTTCCCAAACAAGTAAAAATTGTGCATTAGAACAGTTATAGACTGATGACTTGGCAGTCCAGTAAGCACCTCAGGAATCTTCAGGGAATATTCTCCATTTTTCAGCTAATGACACTGTGACAAGTGTCATTACCAGATTCGCCAATGTTGCTTGGGGAAGTTAAATTTTTCCTCCTAATCCTAAGTTTGACATTTATCTATGGTGGCTTATTATTTTTATATGGTGAATTTTAGGCCAATGGAGAAGGGCCACGTGCCCTCCCCCATGGCATGTTATGGTTCACATATTCAAATTTCAAAGTGGAGGACTTAACTATAATTGCAGGCCAACTATCTAAACCGACAGACAGGTCAATTTAGTGGATAGTGGCAAAGTTAGTAGCAGAGGCACATTACGTATAACCCAAAGTTTTTAAAATTTGGTTATGGTCGAATATATATTACAACAAAATTTTTATGGCGGGGTTGGGGTGGAACCCACGACTAACCGCACGCAACAACCACGCCTTACCACCATACCATACCATGAGGTCCTTACCCCATAAGGATCTCAATGCCATTTGAATTAATACACAACGGGAGTTAGGGGTTCGGAGGGGGCCATCCCCCTCCCACATGCCCGAGTGCTGAGACCAGGAGCTAAGCAGATCCGACGAGAAGATTTAAACGAATATTTAAACGAGATTAGAACGTAATTAATTACATTAATGCATGGTTATACCACGATAATCCGAGATTAACGGTAAGTGCGGGTTAGCACTAAATGCGTCCATCAACCCCACTTTTTTCATAAAGGAAAAATTCGTAATTTTTCATTAATAGAGAAATTACATGTTACATTTTACTGATAAGCTAATATAACTTCTTGTATATCTGTCTTCCAAGATTAACCAGAGGTCAAGTAAAAACTTTGAGTATCAAATTACATAGAGTCCAAACTAGTGTCCAGGAGTAAGTTTGGTGCATAACTTACTGTGCAGATCGGTACCAAAAAAAATAAAATTTTATCCTAAGTAATATATGTTTAAATATACATAGTCAAAACATAGGAGATAAGAAAAACCAAAATAATCCCCCATGATATAAACAAAAACTTCTGTCATGTACCAACAGCCCACGGTTCCTGTGTATCATCAATGAAAGGTCTATGGAAAAATATGTACACCTGTTCGCCAACATGTTCTGTGATATGCCAGGTGCCCCATATCAGTTCCACGGCTTCTTTGGACAGTTTATCTGCCACTTTGTTCCGAGTCCTGTAAATATGTGTGACAAAAATGGTGTCAAATTGTAATTTAAGATGATAAACCTCCCTTAGTAGAGCAGACAATGTGTGCATGTAACATTGTGCTTGTAAATTGAACCAGTTTATCACAATGAGAGAGTCGCCAAAGATCTGAATGGTGTTGCAGAGTTTTTCCCAGGAAAATATCAGTAGATGTCTTAAGCATTGGAGCTTGGCATAGTTATTCGTTCTAGGGCCCAGTCCCATCCTAAGATGATAATGGTGTTGATCGTTTATATGGAGTATTGCGCCTCCCCCACAACCCTGTTGATTTTCCGCACCATCAAATTAGGCCCATGGTTGGGTGTGATCAATTTGTTCAGGGATATCCTTCCGCTCGGGTTTTTTGTGGTCATCATTAGGTAGCATACAGTAGGTAGCCATGATTTTCGAACATATGCGATCTGCACTTATCTGTAGGCTATAAAATATGAATTTATTGCAGCTGATCCAAAGTTCCCAAGAAAATATCAGAGGGAGATTACGCATCTTTGTGGTATTTGTGTTTGCCTGCCACCATGTAGTCCATGCATCCAGTATTTTGTTCCCCCTCCAGGGTAATTACAGCCCAGTCTATGAGTAAACTGATCCCATATGCACTGAATGGTATTACATTCCAAAAAAAGATGCAGTGTGTCTTCCTCGTGCATCAGGCAGAAGCATCATCTTGAGGGTCCTGTAATTGCACAGCGATGGAGAAATTCCATAGTGGGAATGAAGAGATGTAGAATGCACCAGAACAGAAGTCTCTGTTTGTGCGGAGCTTTTAGTTTCCAAATGTTCCCCCACTACCAGAGTTTTTGTTGTGGTTCCTTGAACTGGCAGAGCGTCAAGTAGCCCTCTTTTGGGGAATATTGTCCTTTTGGTGAGACAACCCAAATCAATTGATCCTCCTGCTTAGTTAAACGGATGTGAGATGCTTGTAATGCCCTAGTGTAGTTTGCCCAGGCCTGTAATCCAGCCCGTGGTATATCCAGATCCGCCCCCGATAACCAAGCTTGTGAATGCCAATTTGTGTGAGCTTGGTCAACAATTTGTGCAAGGTATCAAATACCCAAAATTGCCGAGTGCTCCAGAATCAAATCGGGTAACTTATAGTAGTCTCCACTCCCCGACCATGAATCGGTACCCAATCGAACAGATTCCCCAGAGCTAATTTTCCAGGAGAGTCCTTTTTGTATAAGTGGGGCAGCCTTTATGATAGCTTTCCAGATAATGGAGGCAGTAGTGGTAGGTCCAATGCTTCCTCTGATCCAGTCAAGAGTGTGTCTAGGAGCAATGTATTTCACAGTGATGACCTCCTTCCAGAGACTGTTGCCTGTGATTAAATGCCAACACATTTTGGCTGCCAGCGCTTTTAAAAAGAGATGGAGTTCTTTGATACCCCAACCACCCCACTGTTTTGGTATGCTGATTCAATCCCATGCAATTCAAGCAAATGTGCTGTCCTTTTCCTGATTTATCCATAGGAATTGTCTGCATATTCTCTTAATCCGGTTTGTGACTCCAAGAGGTATCCAAGCAAGTGACATCTAATAGACAGGTATGGCTTCAAGTAATGATTTTATAAGGACCAAACATCCAGCTCTAGAAATCCATCTATGTTACCAAACATTTATTCGGCGCTCCACTTTTGCAATGAGCTAGTTCCAATCTTTGCACCGATAATCGTTTGGTTTTAAGTGAAATCCCAAGTATTTCAATCCCTCCCCAATGCTGTTGGGTACATAAGCAAATAATGTTGAGGAAATCTACTGTTCCTGTGCCAAGCATCGTGTCATTATGATAGTGGACTTATTAGTGTTTGGGACCATACCAGTAGCTTTGCAAAAACTACTAAGTTTTTTTTCAAATTGTAGAGAGTCTTGTCCAGAGCCATCAAGAAATATTAGCACGTCGTCAACAAATAATAGGTGAGTGAGATACATAATCTCATTAATATGGAGGCCATGGATACTTCCCTCAGCTTTAGCTTTTTTAATGAGTACAGAGAGGCCCTCCATTACAAGGATAAACAATAGAGGCGATAGAGGGCATCCTTGTCACAGACCCCTACCAATATGGAAAAAATCCGATGCAGTTCCATTTAGGAGAATGATGAAAGATGCATGGAATGCATCCCATAATCAAATTGATGAAAGTGTGGGGGAAGCTAGTTTGTATAAGGATGAGGTGAAGATAGCTCCAGTTGACCTGATCAAATGCCTTTGCAAGATCAATTTTGAGGATGGTAGACTTGATTTTTTTGGTTTTGATCGAGTGTAAGGCTTCTTGAGCCGTACCAATAGCCTCATGATTCTTCCTATGGTGGAGAAATGCAAATTTTTCTTTGGCAATATGTGCAGATAAAAAGGGTTTGATGAAATTTGCAATAATTTTAGATATAATCTTGTATGTATAGTTGTAGAGTGATATAGGTCTGTAATCCTGAAAGCTGTTTGGATGATCAATATTTGGTATGAGAGTAATGAAAGTTGAGTTAAAGCCATCATAAACCCTACCTTGCACCTGACTATCTTCAACAACAAGGAGGAGATCATTACCCATCTGCTCAAAAAAATGGATGAAAAATTCTATAGGCTAGCCATCAGGCCCCAGACTTCTATCTTTTTTAAACCATTTAAGCACCCCTTCAATCTCATCCTTTGTGACTGGTGCATTTAGTTCTTCTTCCTGATCTTGTTCCACAAATATGTTAAAGGATCTAGAGATGTGCATAATATCTAGTAAGTCATATTGGAGTGGGGCTCGGTATAAGTTGGCAAAGTGTTGAGTGCCCATATCAAGGAGTTGCGAATGGGCACGAGCCATAAATCCATGTTGATCAGTAAGTTCCCAAATCATATTGCAATTTCTGCGACCATTTTCATGTCGTTGAAAAAACTTTGTATTTTCGTCCCCAGCATGTAGCCAAACAACCCTGCTTTTGAGCCTCTAATCCGCTTCTTTTTGGCGCATGAGCTTTGTTCTGGAAGCTTCAAGGGAAATCAGGTGCTCTTTTGTAACATCAGTCCGATACCCCAACAATTCAGAGTCATTTAGGTGGGCAATATCCAGTTCGATCCGTTTAAGCTCCTCACACTCCATTCTTCTTTTATCCCTCACCCATTTGACGGTCAAGATTTTGATTCTGTTAAGATTTTCATTGATAAACCTGGCTGGTTTTTTATCAGGATGTTGGTAGCAATGCTGCCACTCCGGAACCACCAGATCATGATATGCCAGGTCAAGTAGCCATTTGGAGTTGAATTTGAAGGGTGGGCGTGCTCTAATGGGACCAAACTCAAATTCCAAATAAACAGGCGAATTATCCGACATCCCCCCATGACCCACCAATTGTCGAGCTTTATCTAGGGACAGTAATAGGGGTTGCTTGATCAGGAATCGGTCTAACCTACGAGCCAAAGCCGCATCCCCGGTTCTTCGGTTCCTCCAGGTAGGCTGAAGCTTGGTTGTCTGAATGTCAATAAGATCAGCTGCTTCTAGTTTTGAGGTGAAGTAGTCCGCCAGTGTGTCCGGTGTTGGGGTTCCTATGTTTTGGCAGGTTTGGCTCTACCAAAAGATAAGAAAACATCAAAACCACTTTGGGACCTCAAGATCTAGCCCTCCTGGGTCCAGAGGGGTATCTCTCTATAAAGGCAAAGATAGATGTATCTTTGAAGCTTAGTTTTAAGATATTAGGCTAGTTATAGGCACAGGGGTTATTGTTTGTTTTGTTTGTTTGGTTGTTGGGAAACATGAAAGAAGGATTCAATGTAAGGTAGAGAAGTGAGTAAGGAGGATCTTAGGCAAAGGGGAAGATATTTCAGAGAACACTCGAGACCATTGGGCAATGGAGTCATAAAAGGGTTTACTTGCTATTCAGTATCCAAGGCTTTCAATTGGGCTAGTCATCTAAAACAAAGGATCTTTAAATATGATAGTGTGGTATGAAATGGTGAAGAAAGAAGGTGAATGAAAAGGAAACCTCCAAGGTGACCACTTAGGAAGCAGATCTAGGGATAGGGCATGCCTTAAACACCTATGATCCAACCCCTAAAAGGCTAACTCTTCAGACAACAAGAAACACTTAAGATTTAAACACAAAGGTGAAGCCGGAGATCAGAGAAAGGCTTTGAACTTTCAATGCTTCGACATTCAACTTAAGGGAAATTAGAAAGGTTCAATTGATTGAAAAAGACCCTAGTGAGACAGAATCAACATTCTAGACTCCCAGTATCCCAATTATTTCAATTAATACCAGACAAGAACATCTAAGAGCAGATTCACAAATTCATACATCAGTTAGCAGTGAATAAAAAATACTGCACTGGTTAAATTATCTTGAATTAGTTCTCAGATAGCACCTATAGTAGAAAACATTAAAGATAAGAAGAGTAGGAGCATTAGGGTACCATGCAAGGGTATATCCTAAGCCAGATTTATGATTCTTACCAGAGAAATGAAATGTAATGAATTACAGAAGGAAAACAGAGACAAAGATAGAGCACATCACCGCTGTTTTAAATCAGGATCCAAAGAAATGTGCTTGTCATATTAAAGAGCAACACCAATCATGTACAACTTTGTCCAACATCTTGATATTCGGTCTGAAATCATCTCCTCGGCCTATTTTACAACTTTACACACAGGACTATATCTCAAGAGAAACAGCTTAAAGTTCACAGATATCCGATCAACAACCTTTACAATGTGTTTTTCGTGAGTTTTATAGTTGAAAGAGTGGCAGAGGAGGTAGATGAAACTTTAAATGAAACATTAAAATATAAGTAGAAGAAGAGGGCTCGAGGCCCATTCTATCTTAATATCTATGCCTTGATCTTCAGTACTCTTTGGATGAAAGAGTGGTCTTCGACAGGCTAATATTAACTTCATGCGTATGTTCTTTGATGTACTTTCCGACTGCAGTACTCTGTAGTACTCTAGGACCAATAAGGCAGTTAAATGACTTTTAGGTCTACCATACTGCATAACAAATTCTTTGGCAACATTAGGAATTTCTATCAGGGTGGAGATCTTCTCTGAAGCTTGATGTAGAATAAAAACAGTATGGGAGCTTGTCCTTTCTCGGGAAAGAACCTTCTGCTGATGTGAGACACTGATAAGATTGCTTTTGTGCTTTAGGCCTCATTAGGCCTTCTGTGTTAATCATAAGGTCTTCAATCCGGTACATTCGCCCTTTAAACACTGAATTAGGGCTTAAAATCTTCACTAACAGGCCTTAAACCTCTTTAATTCTTCACTGATACTCTTTTCCGCTTCATTGACTGTCTTTGTCTGTGGAAATGTAATTTTAGTGGCGTTGGAGGTTTTACAGAGTTAAACACCAGTTCTTTAATGAAATATTTCGTTCGAAAACCTTCCTAGGTGTTTTTTTTGCAATCTCTGGCTCGGAAAATGGCCTTTTCTGCGCTCTGTGTCACTATGACAGTGACTGTGAGCAACAACGGTTTCCACCGTCTGCAACCCTGCAAAACACACAAACATGTTAAGAAAATCCATGCGGGGGTGATGGTGGATGCTGTGGACGACTGTGGAAATGGCAGCGCAGTAGTGATGGATGCGGTGGATGCAGTGGAAAACGGCTGGAAAATGCTGTGAAATGGTGAAAATTTGATTTGATGGTGGCTTGGTGGAGAAATGGTTCTGGGTCGTTAGATTAGGTGGACTGGTGATGATCGATGGTCGAGATTTACCATGGGGATTTCTTTTGGGAGGTTGGGTGAAAGAAAAAACTTTAAAATTATAACATAATGTTTTGATGTTGGGCGGAGAAAATGATTTTCAATGTAAAACATAAGGTTTTGACCTTTGGCGAAATACAAATAACAATTATGAAAATGCAGTGAAATCGGGCCTTGAATGGTGGGACCGACATGGGCGGAGGGTGATTGATCGTGGGCCGTTAGATCTCAGGAGGAGATCAACTGTTGAGGTGCTACGATGAAACTCTATGGTAGCCCAATGAAAGAAATATAAATGAAACACGCGATGTAGTATGAACCGTTGATCGGGATCAGATCAACGGTTGGGATTGGATGACAAAATTTCGAGGGAAGAAAAGGGGGGAAGTGGTTTTCGGAGAAAACAACTGTTTTCGCGCAGCAAAAGCGCGGTTTTGAAATTTTCCCAAAATAACGCGATATAGCTCACCGCTCGACACGTGGCGAAATAAAACCGCCCATATTGCGTGATTTCAAACTGTTAAAGTCAGGACGCCAAAGTTATGCGATATGGATGCTAGCCGTTGGATCTGGGACTGTGAGATCCGACGGTGGGAGATGGAGTGCGATATGGGAAAATGCACGGTCGGAAGCGGGGGGCCAAGTCAGCAGCGGTTTTAATGTGGGCCGTCTAATCTATGGGATGAACGACTGAGATCTAAAGAAGGGAAATGAAGGCAGAGGAGCTAGTGAGTGGGCGGGAAGAATATTAGCCATTGGATCAAGCAGGATGGACGGCTACGATCCAATCGCATTGGAGGATGCCAGGGGCCAAAAAGCTCCGATGGTTTGAACTTGCGATTACATGTGGACCGTCCGATTGGCGGAAGATCGACGGTCGCGATTGGATCGGGGATGGCCAATCAGGGACACAGGGGCGGTGAGAGATCAAATCCTAGCTGTTGGTTCTTGTGGGTTCAACGGCCAGGATCCAATCGGGAGTCGGCCAATCGGGGGAAACGAAAGTGGCACATTTGAAAATTTGCGATTGGCGATTGGGGCAGCGATGCGATGGCCGTTGGATTGTTTGAAGATCAACGGTGGAGATTGCCATCAGAGGGTAACAAAGGAATGAGGTGGGGCGCGGTGTGAAGTCTGCGTTGGCCGTTAGATCTGTATAGATCAACGACTGGTAATGCTTTCGAGACCAATAGACCAAATGCTCTCTCACATCGGAACTTTTTGATTAACAAAGGAACGCGCCCATGGGAAACTTCCGATTGCGATAAGTGCCCAGGGCCTTAGCGCTTGGTTCCGGCGCCGAGTCGCATGGTGGGGAAGTGGTTAGGGGCTTAGCCGAAAGGGGCTAAAGCATGTAATGAAAAATAAGTGTTTTTTAAGCCAAAAAGAGGGTTTTTAAGGCTCAAAGAAGGGTTCTGGGAGGGGGAAAAAGGGGGTTTTCCACCAAATGAAGGGATTTCACATGGTTTACAAAGGGGAATTAGATGGTTTAGAAGACTTAGGAATGGATTTTGGGGGTTAAAGGGGAAACTTTGAGAAGGGAAAAAAAGGGTTAAAATGGTGAAATTTGCAGGGATACAAGGGAGAAAATGGAGGCTTTCTAGGCATAATTCTTTCACAGACAGTGAGGATTTCTTGATGGAAACAACAGTGAAGATATTTTCAAAGGAAAAGGACACACAGAGGCTTCAAGAATGAGATATTTTCAGAGGAAATGTATCTCTTGGAGGCTCAGAAAAATATTTAGCCACTTGTTTGCTTGACAAAAATTTATAGGTGTCTAACAGTGGCTCCACATGGGGATGGCATCTTCTTGAAGATGTCAAGAACTTCATAAGTATTCTTTGGGAAGTAGGCCAGATGCCTGATCTTTGAACCATATTTTCTTCTTTGATTCAACTGCTACAAACATGATGGATATCAAGTCAGCAGAAAACAATCCCCAAACAATCTACCTACCCATCCTACAATCCTAACATTTTTTCTTCAAGGTGAATTTGAGTTTGCAGACCTTCTTCATCATATTTTTTTATTGAAAGAAGAAAACAAACTAGTCTAATTCTACCCTTATTCCTCCATGATACCAGATTAAACAGTTGGTCTCATAGCTTCTCTACCTACACTAATATCTGCTAGGATTAAAATTTCTAGTAGATTTCTTTCTCTACATTCTACAAAAAAAATTTAAAAACAGTAAAAACAGGATTAGACAGTCTGGTTTGCTGTGGATCCATGGCATAAAGACAGCTGCACATGAACTAAAATTGTAGAAACTTGAAAATAAAATTTTGAAGGCTTGAAATTTTGAAACTTTGAAGCATCCTTCTTTTCTTTGTGACTCATGTTTTGAACTTGTTAGAGTCATTTTATTCTTCACTTCAGCTCTGGTTTTGGGCTTGTTAGAGCTGATCCTTCTTTCTTCTTTGCTGGTTAAGATTTTGAGCATATTAGAACCAGCTTCTTTACATCCTTTGGCTCAGGTTTTGATCATGTTAGAGCCAATATTTTGCACTTCAGAGGTTCAAGTTTTGAGCATGTCTAAACCTCTCTTTCTCTCTTTTTTTGAAACATTTTCTGTTTTTCGTTGAAAACAAAACATAGCAATGGTATTTACAATGGAAATGAAAACTGTAAACTGGAAATCAATAGTAGTAATGCTTGAGCATCCTGCCATTGACAGGACCCCCAAAGAAATCTGTACCATCTAGCTCTTGCAGAAAAAAGGCATTTGGACCAATAGTGGATTGGATGATGTAAGGACCCTGCCACAAACTGTCAAATTTGCCATGCTTTCCTTTGTCTTCTCTCCTAGAGTCCCACTTCAGAACCTTATCTCCAATTTTGAAGTCACAAGCCTTTGTTCTTTTGTCAAACAAATTCTTTATATTTTCTTGTACTTTCAGAGCTCTATTATAGACTTGTTCTCTTGTCTGTTGGAGATGTATTGTTTGGTTTATCCTCCTTACCATGCTGTCCTCTTCTGACTGAATCTCTTGGACTAGTTTAATCACTGGTACCCCTAGGCTAGTGGGAAACACTGCCTCTGTGCCATAAACAAGCTGATATGGTGACATTCCAATGGACTTCGTTGTTGTTAGCCTGTCAGCCCACAAAGCATGCACTAACTTGTTATGCCATGATTTATTATTCTCTTCAAGCATGTTTTTGATAATGGTCACCAAGCTCTTGTTTGATGATTCAGTTAACCCATTACCTTGTGGGTAATAAGCAGTTGAATGACCGAGTGCTATCTGATACTTGTGACAAAAATCAATCATTTTCTTGGATCCAAAAGCAAAAACATTATCAGTGATTATCTTTCTAGGGCAACCAAACCTAGAGAGGATGTGATCTTCTAGGAACTTAATGATGACAGAATCTGTGGCATTCCTAGAAGGGATGGCCTCTATCCATTTTGTGAAGTAGTTTGTGGCTGTAAGAATCCACTTGTGTTGTGCAAAAGAAGCAGGGTGTATTTCTCCTATGAAATCTAGGCCCCATTGTTGAAAGGGAGCCTCAACAGTAATAGGTTGCAACGGTAAAAGGAAGAGCTTTATTTTTCCCTCAAAGATCTGGCACTTATGGCAGACAATTATCATTTTGTGGATGTCATTGAAAAGTGTAGGCCAATAATAGCTAGCTCTGAGTATTTTGTTAGCAGTGGCTTTCCAGTTTAAATGGCCTCCACATTCCCCTGCATGGAACTCATGTTTAACCCTCTCTGCTTCAGTTTCGGGCAGACATTTGAGCAGCAAACCATCTGCATTTTTCTAGTATAAGCATTCATTTAAAATGAAATAGTTTCTGGCTTTTAATTTCAGAAATCTGGCCTTGGTCTTTGATAATTCAGGAGGGGCATTGAGGTTTGTGAGTACATACAGGATATCAGAATACCAGGGAGAGTTTTGAAATTTTTCTTCAACAGTTGGATCAGGTAATCCTTCATGTTGATCCAAGGCATCTACCATGTTTATGTCAAGGGCTTGCAGGTTATATTCAGCCATTAGTTGAGCTAAGCCCTGACCTTTGATCAGTTTTGTGGGTTTTATTTCCAGGTCATACTCTAATATTACAGTAATCCATTTGCCCCTCTTTCCATCCGAATCTTGGGACAAAATGTCTTTTATCACTATGTTTTGCACGTAGGCAATGACGTGAGAGTGCGGTATATACACCCTAAAGTCCTTCAAGGCCTAGGCCTGTTTTTCCATTATGTTATATTTCAAGGGTGCATCCCTCAGAGCTTTGATGAAGAAAGAAATGGGTTGTTCCTGCCCCTCTAGATTTTTCTGAAGCAAAACTACAGCCACTGTATGCTCAGAGGCAAAGGAGAATATCAGGAAGTCCTTTGAGAAATCTTGGTTGATTAGGACAGGTGCCCGGGTGAGCGCAAGTTTAACCAACTCAAAAGATTTTTTGGCCTCTAAAGTCAACTTAACCCCTACATCCTTTTTTAGCATGTTTGTCATATCCCTAAGGTGCTCAACTAAGTTGGGAATAAACCTCCTTAAGAAGTTGATTTTCCCAATAAAGGACTGCAATTATTTTATGTTTCTCGGGTGACTAATCTGTAGTATTCCCTCAACTCTTTTCGGGTCCATTTTAATTCCCTTTTCTGATATAATATGGCCAAGGAGCTTACCTTCTTGCAGGCCAAATACAGTCTTCTTGGGATTTAAAGACAGACCAAACCTTCTACATTTCTCAAACACTCTTCTCAGATGTTTTAGGTGCTCCTCATCAGTCTTAGAATAGACTGTTATGTCATCTAGATAGATTAAAATGAAGTGCCCTATTTCCTCCGAAAAGGCTATGTCCATTGCTCGTTGGAAGGTTGCACCAGCGTTCGTTAGTCCAAAAGGAATTTTTACGTACATAAAAGTGCCCCATGGAGTGGTGAATGCTGTCTTGAGTTGGTCTTCTGGGAGTACTAAAACTTGGTTATAGCCTGAAAAACCATCTAACAGGGAGATCATTTTTGATCCAACCACCCTCTGGAGGATGTGTTCCATCTTTGGTAGGGGGTAATTGTATTTCAGTGAAGCTCTGTTAAGGTTTCTAAAATCAATGCATAGTCTGATCTCACCCGTCTTCTTCCTCACAGCTACAAGGTTGGAAACCCAATCGGAAAACCTCACAGGCACTATAATTCCTGCCTCGTACATCTTCTTGATTTCGTTTTCCACTAGAGGCAGTTGCATTGGGTTAATTCTGTGAAGTTTCTGTCTGAAGGGTTTTTGGTTCTCTTTCAAAGGGATTTTGTGCTGTATAATGTCTGTATCATAGGCCTTTAAGTCCTCGTAGCTCCAGACAAACACATCAACGAATTCTTTAAATAAGTCAATATATTTATTTTTCATGTCTGCTGGCAAGGGCTTAGCCAACTTAATCATCTTAGGCTTATCCATAGTTCCTATGTTTCATTCCTCGACATCAGAGTCTGAGTGTTCTATAGTGGGTTTTTTCTCTACATCGTTAAAATAAAAAAGGTCCTCTAAAGGTGCCAGTCCTCTCGGTATATTCTTATCTTTTGACTGCAACACCTCTATTTCCTCTTTTTCTGCGTTCTTATACTCTTCGGTTTGGGTTCTGTCAAACTAGGAGGTAACTCCACAAATCAGAATGTGCATTAGATGAAGAATGTGAATGTATTTATACATGGAGGTGAGGCTATTGGGATTCACTTCCTAATGACTCTTGGCCTTCCTTATTTCCTAATATAATTTAATATACAATATTAAATATCCTCACCCAACCCTTAGGATTAGGTGTCAACATTCCCCCCTTTAATCCGAAGGGATGTTGGTGAGTCCAAGCATCGATCTAAACTTTTCAAACTTTTCTCTTCCAAGTGCTTTGGTGAAGATATTAGTGGTTTGCTCATTTGTGGAACGATGATGTAGATGGATGGTTTTGGCTTGAACATGATGTCGAATTAGATGGTATTTTGTATTGATGTGCTTTGTTCGATGATGGAAATTTGGGTTCTTGGCAAACTTTATTGTAGAAGTGTTGTCGATCATGAGTGGTGTGGGATACATTTGTTTCATCTGAAAATATTCTAGGATTTTCCTGAGCCACACAATTTCCTTTGTTGCTTCAGCTGCTGCCACATATTCTGCCTTGGTCGTGGAATCTGCTGGAGCTGACTGTTTGCGTGATCTCCATGAGACAACTCCTGATCCAAGACTCATGGTGTAACCTATAGTAGACACCCCTGTTTCTTTGTCCCCATCAAAGTCTGAATCAGAGTATCCGATCAAGCTGAAGTTGCCTACCTGTGTATATTTGAGTCCAAAGTCTTGAGTCCCCTTCAAGTACCTTAACACTCTTTTTGCAGCAGACCAATGTCTTTCACAAGGTTTTTGCATAAACCTTGAGAGGATTCCAACAACAAATGAAATGTTAGGTTTGGTGGTGGTCAGGTAGATAAGACTTCCTATAAGCTGTCTATACTTAGTTGCATCCTCGAATTCCTTCCCTTCAATGGATGTGAGCTTCAAGTTTTGTTCCATTGGAGTGGTTAAGGGATTGCATTCATCCATGCCAAACTTGTTCAAAATATCTCTAATGTACTTCTTTTGAGAAAGAAATATAAATTTAGGATGTTGAATTACTTCAATACCCAGATAGTAATGAACATGACCCAAATCAGTCATTTCAAAACCTTTCTTCAATTCTTTCTTCATGGATGCAATATAGCTCTCATTGTTCCCTGTTATCAAAAGATCATCTACATATACCACAAGATATACAACTGCTTTTCCAACTTTCTTAACAAACAAAGTTGCATCATCAAGATCAAAATGTTTGAAGTCAAGTTTCAGAAGATGTGTTCGTTAATTTTCACATGGTGTCTGGGAAAGCCAGCTTTTCAGGAGTACAAGATTATGTTTGCAACTTGTATGTTTTGGCCTTACAAAGAAATCTTCCGTCGATAAAAACTTTCTCCTTAGATCTCCATTGTGTGCATACGCATCCATTTTAGACTCTTCCATCCATTCGAGCTTTAGGAAAGGAGTCCCAGATGGCACTCATTTGTCGTGGGGGAAAAAGTTTCTTCATACTCTGTCTTTCTTTTTATGCAAAACCCTTGCTACAAGCCCAAGCTCAGGTTGTCAAGAAAACATCTGCTTATATTGTTTTACATCCACCACAGTCAACAGAGTCATGGTTCCATGCGATCAACCAAATTTTCCGTGCCATTCTTTATCAAGGCATCATAATCCTTTTGCATCACTTCATTCCATTCATCATGAGAAGCGGCTTCTTTGAAGGAAGTTGGTTCATGATCTATAGACAAACTCAATTCACAATTATAAGCAATATCCATATCAACAAGAGAATCAGAATTATCTACATCACCTTCATTTTGTTTAGTGGAACTTCCTGTTCCTGTTTTTCCAACCTCATCGGGATGAAAATTCTCTAGTGTCTTTGTCAACCATTTGGGAGGACCTTTCTAAGATGGCCCAGGCTGCTCATTTGACTGAGTTGGGATTGAGTCAAGATTCAATCTCTCAATTCTGTCAATCACATCATTCAATGTGTCATCCGTGGTTGTTTCTTCATGTGCCAGGGGAGTGAGTGCTTCAGGAAATGATTCCACGGTTTGATTCAATATAGGAATCCCCCCTTCAAGGTGTGGAATTTTATTATCAAATTCTTGAAAATACTTTTCATTTGTGAATCTATCCAAGCGATCAAGCTGCCGCTCAACAACATTGTCTGTCTTGGAGGATTCAAGGAATATGAAATCTCTTGCTATTACAAACTTCTTATTGGCTTCATCATAGAGACGATATCCTTTGGAGGTATTGGAATACCCCAAGAAGATACATTTCCGACTTCTAGCACCAAGTTTATTCCTTTGTCCCTTGGGTATCAAGGCATAACAGGTGGAACCAAAGACCCTGAAATGCTTTACCGAAGGAATGTGGCCATGCCACATTTCAAAAGGAGTTTTGTTTATAATTGAACTTGAAGGACACCTATTCTTTATGTATACATCACATAGAACTACATCAGCCCAAAACATCAATTTTAAATTCTTGAAAAATAACATGGAGCGAATCATATTTAAAATAGTTCTGTTCATTCTTTCAGCTACACCATTCTGTTGGGGATTATACGGCAAATTTGTTTGATGTTTGATCCCATGTTGACGAAGATAATTTTCAAATTAGTTTGAAGTGTATTCTTTTCCATTATTAGTACGTAGAGAGCCAATATGAGTTTGTGCATCAATTTCAATCCATGCATGAAAATTCTTGAATGTTTGAAAAGCATCAGACTTGTTCTTCAATAAGTAAATCCAACACATTATGGTGTAGTCATCAATAAATGTCATCATATATTTATTTCCATTTGCAGAAGCAACAGGCATAGGGCCACATAAATATGAATGAATAAGCTCAAGTTTTGTATGTGCTCTGGAGTGTGAATCATGAAATGGCTGTTTGCTATGCTTTCCAAGAATACAAGCATCACATTCCTTAGGTTTCCTAGGAATTGTAGGCAGTCCATTAACACTATTTTTCTTCAACAAATGAAGGCTTTCATAGTTTAAGTTTCCAAATCTAGCATGCCATAAAAGACTTGATGGGAATGTACCTTCATCATGATGTGAATTGAATGGAAAGTTTTGAGCATGAGCAGATGAACCTTTCAGCTTCAAGAGTCTTCCTTCTTCTATTCCATCCATGACAGGTGAGTGATCTGATGCTTTTCTGACCTCTGCCTTGCCATAAAACAAGTGAACGGAGTGTCCTTGCTAGCGGATTTGGACCAGGGACAGCAAGTTTCTCCTCAACTCAGGGAGGTATAGAACCTCATGTAGAATATGATCTGGAAGACCAGGCAACTTAAGCCTGACTGTGCCAAGCCCTGATGGCTTGAGTTTGGATTTATCTGCGAAGTATACTGCTCCATCAACTTTGTCAGTAAATTCTTCAAAAAATATTTTCTAAATGTCATGTGACATGTTGCTCCTGAATCTAGCAACCAATCATCTCTCCATGAAGTAAATGAAACATCAAACAAGTCTTCAGTTACTCCATTGTTACAATGTGCTAGAACATAATGAGCAGATTCAGGTGCTTTACCTTTGTCTTTGTCATTATTTTTACCTTTGTCTTGATTTATTTGCTGCTCAATTTTATCCCAAGGTTTCCTGCATGTGGATGCATCATGCCCGTCTTTATTGCAATGTATGCAATGAAGATCGGATTTGTCAGATTGTCTGCCCCCCCTTCCTCTGGAGTTTCTTCTTCCTCTTCCTCTTTGGCCACCTCTTCCTCTGGAAGGATTTGGAGCATGACTCCTTTCTCTATGTGAAAAGTATGCAGCCTCTTCAGAAGACGAAGGGACTTTCATATTCCCGAAAGCTTTCTCTATTTTTGCAAACTTTTTCTCAAGGGAATCAAAGGTGATATGCTCAAGGTTTACACTTGCTTGCAATGACTCAAGATAATGTGAGTAAGTCGGATATAATGCCTTAACATATGCTATGAGAGATACGTCAATTTTTACAGTAGTGCTGTCAATGTCATGCATGATAGATCTTACTTCTGAAGCTAAAGCAAGGGGATCATCATTCTTCATTTCAAGACTGAACAACTTAATCATCAATTGAACAATTTCTAGTTCTGAATGTGAGTCATAAAGTTCTTTTAGCTTGCTCAAGGCTTCATAGGAATTTGAAAATGGTGAAATATGGAGACTCACCTCTTCATTTACGGAAGCTGCTATCAAGGCATAGGCCTTGCAGTTCTTGTTTTCCCAAATGGCGAGCTCCTTGTCTGAAGTGGGCTTTGTTGGTGAATTTCCTTCTTGTCCTTCACAAATTCCTTTCCACAACTCATTAAAAATGAGAGTGTGCTTGATTTTCTAAGACCATTCAAGATAGTTCTCCTTGCCGGAGAGAACCACCCCTACAATAGATATGAGAGAATGCATTTTTTTTTGAAGGGAAAAAAAAATTACTTTGCTGGAAAATTTCTTTTGAAAAAAAACTTTGTTAGAAATATACTCAATTCTACAAAAAAAAAAATTATATATATTTTTTTTGTTTGGGAAAATTTTTATGTGGGGGCGTGATTATGAATGACAGGCATTATGAATGGATGGTATTAAAAATTGGGTTCAGTGGTATTAAACGGAGGCGGTATTATCACTGGGAGGTGGTGGTATTATGTATATATGGGGGGGAGTATTAAATGGGGTTCGGTGGTATGAGTGTAGGGGAAGGGGAGAGCTAGAGGGCTGTGGAGTGTGTAGTAAGGTGGAGCAGGGACGGGGCTGTAGTGCGAAGGGGAGGGCGGAGTGATAAGGATGAGGGGAGGTCGTGAAGGCCGAGGGAAGGAGCGTAGATGAGTGGGGAGGCTGGCTGTGAGAGCCGAGAGGGCAGGGAGTAGGGTGAGGTCAAGCGTATGGAGACTGCACGACGGAGTGGGGAGCCGTGGGTGCACGATGTTTGAGAGGGAGGGGCCGTGGAATGATAAGGGCCGAGGGGGTAGGGAATAGGCTAGCAGAGTTAGGGAGGGGCGGTAGAGTGGGGTAGGCCGCGTAGGATTAGAGGGAGCTGTGAGGTAACGTGAGAGGGGAGGGCTCGAGTTGAGAGGCGTAAGGTGGAGAGAGCGCTGTTTAGGGAGGCGAGGGGACAAGTGCGAGTGGGGTTTACACAGGGAGTGATAATCTGTGCAGGGGAAGGGACGAAAGGCCACGTGATGGAGAGAAGGGAGACAACGTATGGGGAGTGGGGAGGCCGTTTAAAAATTTTAGAATTGGAGGATTTTTAACCACTGCAGAATTTGCAGGTACGTGCAAGATTGCAGAAATGCAGGAACTGTAAATTGTAGAATCTTCAGAAGCTACAAAAAATTCAGAACTGGGCAAAAATTGCAGACATAATTTAAAACAAATTGCAGAATTGCAGTATATAAACTTAGAATGGCATCAATCTAATGGCCAACAAAAAACTATATGCAGTGAACATAAAACTGAATGTACAAAGACTGTTAGCAGAAATGAGGGAGTTACACCACAGGCAAGAATGCTAATAGTGGGACTGGCTCTGATACCATGTCAAACCAGGAGGTAACTCTGCAAATCAGAATGTGTATTAGATGAAGAATGTGAATGTATTTATACATGGAGGTGAGGCTATTGGGATTCACTTCCCAATGACTCTTGGCCTTCCTTATTTCCTAATATAATTTAATATACAATATTAAATATCCTCACCCAAACCTTAGGATTAGGTGTCAAAAGGTTCCAAGTTGTTCAGTTAACACGTTTATTTCTACGTCATGGGGTGATTTCTCTTCATCAGGGGGCTCTTCACTCAGGCAGCTTTCATCAAATTTAGAGTCTGAATCGGAGAATTCAAACTCGTTCCTGCCAATCAGGAAATCCTCTATCTGCTTGTCACCCTCGAAGACTTGCCAATATTTTTCGTTATCTGGCACTACAGGTCTGTATTTCGTCTGAATGATAATTTGTTTGTCACTAGGTGATTTATGGTATGAACTAGCTATGCAGGCTAACCCATTCGCAATGATGTTCTGACTCCTAGGAACAAACACCAGTTCATATTATACAAAGGTTTTTAGTAAATCCATAGCATCATTTCTGTATGCTCTCAATCTAGGGTGCTTCACCGTATATTCTCCGTTCACTAGTTTAATGATTAACTCAGAGTCTCCATGTACAGCTACCCTTTAGGCTCCTAGTTTTTTCAGTAGATTCAAGCCTAGGATGAGGGCCTCATACTCTGCGATATTGTTTGTACATTTAAAGTCCAGTCTGAAGGCATGACTCTCAGCATAGTCACTCTCAGTATTATGTAACCAGACTCTAGCCCCTGCATTCTTCCTAGTGCAGGACCCATCGAAATTCATTCTCCACAAGGGATTGTTTTCGGGTTTATCATCATTTTCCTCCCCAAGGTCGGTTTCATTATTATGTTGTATTGTGGGGTCTTCAATGTGGTGTGGAATGTTTTGTTCTTCATGATGTGTATGGGGTTCAAAGAGATGACTGGTCAGCTATTTGTAGTCTTGGTTTTGTTCACTCTGATTTTTTGTTTCAGTGCACTATCCAAAGGTTTCTTCTTCGTTTTCTTCTATGTCTAGAGTGGCCATTATGTTGAAATCTGTGGGCTCTACTCTGTTGTTTGCATCTTTGTCTTCTATCTCTAGCTCATCTATGGATTCATCATTGAAAAGGATAAAGGAGTCTAGTTCTGTATGTACAGAGTACAGAGGTGAATTTTTAGGTTTTTCCAGGCTGCTCACCATAAACTTCATTTGTGCCTCTCTATACAGTCTCCTAAGCTGGAAAAAGACCGGGATTGTGGCATATGGCCCATCCATCTGCATTGTGCCCTGCAGCTTGGCTCCCCATGACCTTGACAAAAACATGCCATACTTAGGTGGCACATCTGCCACTACTACATCCATAACCATGCATTTTGCTGGGATCTGGGTTAGGTTCACACAGAGATCTTTGATTAAGCCAAGGCACTTCACTCTGCTAGAGTCAAATGAGTATAAATCCTTATAGGGACGAGTTATCTCTAGGCCTAACCTCTCCATAATTACCTTAGGCATTAGGTTGTGTGATGCCCTAGAGTCATGCATTGTGTTGTGAAGGATCTTGTCATGGATATTGAGGCTGATATAAAAAGGAGGTACTACCCCTTCCTGAAACTTCCCTTCTATCTTTGGACCAAATAGGAGGGCTTTTTGATCATCACTTAGATTGATAGTGTCACTGTTTTCACCTATATTCAAAGCTTTTAAAATCTGGCCTTTATATACATCCTGAGTGGCCAGCTCAGAGAGTGGGATAGAAATGTTAATTTTAGCAATCTCACTCTCCAAATTGAAGGGAGATTGATTCTTTGTAAGACTCAACTCTGTTTTGTTAGCCACTACTTTAGTGGCAGAATCAGGGTGCTGATTCTCACTATGTACAGTGTTTGCAGCTGTTTTATCAGGAGCATTAGCTGCAGTGATAGTGCTACTAGTTTGTTGACTTTGTTTATCAGAATTTTGGTTGTCTTTTTCTTTTTTCTTCCCAGAACTCTCAGCTACTGATTTTCTACTTTCAGCAATCACCTTAGGAGTTTTCTCAGGTCTTTTCTTGATGGTAATCTCAGAACCCTTTGTTTTGGGAGTGTCTAGGCTTTTCTTTCTTCTAAGTTCATATTGTTCCCTGACCTGCATGGTGGCGTTTTCAAATCCCAACCTATAATCCTCAGATTCTAATCCTTCCTCATCCCACTGGGAGTATGAGGCTTGATTATCTTCTGTGGGATAGGTATGAATCTGGCTGTCTACCTCCACCATGTTTATTGTAGTTCCCTCAGACTCTTCTATTATTCCCTCATATTCATCAAGGAAGTTCTCTTGAAATGGGGGTATGACTTGTTGATCAGAGTCTCTCTGTCTATTTGGGGGATTGTTCCTCCTAAAGTTTTGGTTTTGATTTTGGTTTCTGTTCTGGTTGCTGACATGGACAGTCAAATTTTCCACCATTTTTCCTAGTCTCTCCATTTTTTTGGCTAGGCTTTCATATTTGGCATCAGATGTCGAAGCTGATGTGTCATCTCTATATGTTACCTTTTTCTCAGTCCTCATTCCGGCTCTTTTTTCAATCAGGTTAGCTTCTACGCTCACTACTCCTTTTTGCATATCTTCCAATGTGTTGTAATCTCTCTCCCTAAGTTGATAGGCCATGTCAGCATCAAATCCTTCAGGGTATTTTACTAAGGACATCCCTTGGGGAGGTTTCATATGTGGTGGAAGGGCGTTGTAAACACCATTAAACCTTGTAAAATAGTCATGGACACTGTCTCCTACATTCCTTTTAAGGTTCTTATATTCAGCTAAGATTTGGAGAGGGTTGGTCTTGACTTCCCATTTGTTTATAAAGGTTTGGTGTAGTGAGGGGAGATCATGGATTGTATTAGGAGGTAAACCCTTAAACCACTTCTTCACATCTCCTCCTAGACTCTATGCAAATATCCTCATATTAATTGATTCATCTTTGATTTCCATGTAGTCAAAGGCATCTTCCATCCTGTCCACATGGTGTTGAGCAGTAGTGGACTCTTTTCCGGTGAAGTGAGATATTTTTGATTGATAATCATTGGGTAGTGGAGCCAAAGGCTATGGTAACACTAGAGGGGAATACCAGGCTGCCATGATGATGTTTTGTGCAGGTAAAGGATTGGTTTGGGTAGCGGGTATATGGATGACAGAAATGATGGGACCAACAACACACTGCTGAGATGATTTAGGGTGGTATAGGCCCAAGTTTTGAATGAAATGTAATTCAGTAGGTGTAGATGGAGGGGTCTCTCTATCCCTAATATGTTGACCACTGTGAGATGGTGAACCGGGAAGGTCGGGGTCTGTCTGATATAGAGCACTAAATGACCTAGTTCTTGGTAAATTGCTTTGTAAGTCTAAGTCAAAAAGAGTGTGTGATAGAGCTGTAAAGTCTTCTGAAGATGAGTTAGCTCTATGGATGTGTCTGGAAATAGTTGGCTTCCTAGGTGTAGGATATTTCCTAAGACAGTTCTCAGGGTTGTCAACTATTTCAGGTGGTTTTGGGTTAGGATAAGCTCTTGTATAGACTTTTCTTGAATCCAGTATGTCTATCTCTTAACAAAGAAGCTTAATCCTGCTGTTTTATTTTAATATGGTTGATGTTGTAATGCATGTTGGTCTCCCAGTGGAGTCTTGTGAAACCAAGATAATCAGCAGACCTACTGATCACCAGTGGAGTCTTCTTAATCATTAAAGAACTATGGAGTCACCAGGTGGAAAGTTTAGAATGTTTCAAGAAGGTTGCTGTCCACCACAGTGATTAACCACCAAACTAAGCCTACTATGGTCTTCTTTGAGTTTCTTAGAAGTGTTTAAAGGTGTGTTTTACTCAAAGTCCCCAATGGATTCGCCATTATGTTGGGGTTCCTATGTTTTGGCAGGTTTGGCTCTACCAAAAGATAATACAACATCAAAACCACTTTGGGACCTCAGGATCTAGCTCTCCTGGATCCAGAGGGGGATCTCTCTATAAAGGCAAAGATATATGTATCTTTGAAGCTTAGTTTTAAGATATTAGGCTAGTTATAGGCACAGGGGTTATTGTTTGTTTTGTTTGTTTGGTTGTTGGGAAACATGAAAGAAGGATTCAATGTAAGGTAGAGAAGTGAGTAAGGAGGATCTTAGGCAAAGGGGAAGATATTTCAGAGAACACTCGAGACCATTAGGCAATGGAGTCATAAAAGGGTTTACTTTCTATTCAGTATCCAAGGCTTTCAATTGGGCTAGTCATCTAAAGCAGAGGATATTTAAAGATGATAGTGTGGTATGAAATGGTGAAGAAAGAAGGTGAATGACAAGGAAACCTCCAAGGTGACCACTTAGGAAGAAGATCTAGGGACAGGACATGCCTTAAACACCTATGATCCAACCCCTAAAAGGCTAACTCTTCAGACAACAAGAAACACTTAAGATTTAAACACAAAGGTGAAGCCTGAGATCAGAGAAAGGCTTTGAACTTTCAATGCTTCTAAATTCAACTTAAGGGAAATTAGAAAGGTTCAATTGATTGAAAAATACCCTAGTGAGACAGAATCAACATTCTAGACTCCCAGTATCCCAATTCTTTCAATTAATACCAGACAAGAACATCTAAGAACAGATTCACAAATTCATACATCAGTTAGCAGTGAATAAAAACTACTACACTGGTTAAATTATCTTGAATTAGTTCTCAGATAGCACCTATAGTAGAAAACATTAAAGATAAGAAGAGTAGGAGCATTAGGGTACCATGCAAGGGTATATCCTAAGCCAGATTTATGATTCTTACCAGAGAAATGAAATTTAATGAATTATAGAAGGAAAACAGAGACAAAGATAGAGCACATCACCGCTGTTTTAAATCAGGATCCAAAGAAATGTGCTTGTCATATTAAAGAGAAACACCAATCATATACAACTTTGTCCAACAGTTTGATATTCAGTCTGAAATCATCTCCTCAGCCTATTTTACAAATTTACACACAAGACTATATCTCAAGAGAAACAACTTACAATTCATAGATATCCAATCAACAAACTTTACAATGTGTTTTTCGTGAGTTTTATAGCTGAAAGAGAGGCAGAGGAGGTAGATTAAACTTTAAATGAAACATTAAAACAAAAGTAGAAGAAGAGGGCTCGAGGCCCATTCTGTCTTAATATCTATGCATTGATCTTCAATACTCTTTGGATGAAAGAGTGGTCTTCGACAGGATGATATTAACTTCATGGGTATGTTCTTTGATGTACTTTCCGACTTCAGTACTCTGTAGTACTCTGAGACCAGTAAGGCAGGTAAATGACTTTTAGGTTTGCCATACTGCATAACAAATGCTCTGGAAACATTAGGACTTTCTGTCAGGGTGGAGATCTTCTCTGGAGCTTGATGTAGAATAAAAACAGTATGGGAGCTTGTCCTTTCTCGGGAAAGAACCTTCTGCTGATGTGAGACACTGATAAGATTGTTTTTGTTCTTTAGGCCTCATTAGGCCTTCTGTGTTAATCATAAGGTCTTCAATCTGGTACATTCGCCCTTTAAACACTGAATTAAGGCTTAAAATCTTCACTGACAGGCCTTAAACCTCTTTAATTATTCACTGATACTCTTTTCCGCTTCATTGAATGTCTCTCTCTGTGGAAATGTAATTTTAGTGGCGCTGGAGGTTTTACAGAGTCAAACACCAGTTCTTTAATGAAATTTTTTGTTCGAAAACCTTCCCAGGCATTTTCTCTGCAATCTCTGGCTTGGAAAATGGCCTTTTCTGCGCTCTGTGTCACTATGACAGTGACTGTGAGCAAAAAAAGTTTCCACCGTCTGCAACCCTGCAAAACACACAAACATGTTAAGAAAATCCATGCAGGGGTGATGGTGGATGTTGTGGACGGCTGTGGAAATGGCAGCGCAGCAGTGATGGATGCGGTGGATGCAATGGAAAACGGCTGAAAAATGCTGTGAAATGGTGAAAAATTGATCTGATGGTGGCCTGGTGGAGAAATGGTTCTGGGTCGTTAGATTAGGTGGACTGATGATGATCGATGGTCGAGATTTACCATGGGGATTGCTTTTGGGAGGTTGGGCGAAAGAAAAAAAATTAATGTTATAACAGAATGTTTTGATTTTGGGTGGAGAAAATGATTTTCAATGTAAAACATAAAGTTTTGACCTTTGGCGAAATACAAATAAAAGTTATGAAAATGCAGTGAAATCGGGCCTTGAATGGTGGGACCGGCATGGGCAAGGGTGATTGATCGTGGGCCATTAGATCTCAGGAGGAGATCAATGGTTGAGGTGCTACGATGAAACTCTATGGTAGCCTGATGAAATAAATATAAATGAAACACGCGATGCAGTATGAACCGTTTATCGGGATCAGATCGACGGTCGGGATTGGATGATGGAATTTCGGGGGCAGAAAAGGGGAGAAGTGGTTTTCGGAGAAAACAACTGTTTTCGCGTAACAAAAGCGCGGTTTTGAAATTTGCCCAAAATAACGCGATATAGCTCGCCACTTGACACGTGGCGAAATAAAACCGCCCATATCGCGTGATTTCAAACTGTTAAACTCAGGATGCCAAAGTTACGTGATATGGATGCTGGCCGTTGGATCTGGGACTATGACATCTGACGGTGGGAGATGAAGCACGATATGGGAAAATGCATGGTGGAAAGCGGGGGGCCAACTCAACGACGGTTTTAATGTGGGCTGTTCGATCTATGGGATGAACGGCTGAGATCTAAAGAAGGGAAACGAAGGCAGAGGAGCCAGTGAGTGGGCGGGAAGAATATTCGCTGTTGGATCAAGCAGGATGGACGGTTACGATCCAATCGCACCGGAGGATGGCAGGGGCCAAAAAACTCCGATGGTTTGAACTTGCGATTACATGTGGACTGTCCGATTGGCGGAAGATCAACGGTCGTGATTGGATCGAGGATGGCCAATCAGGGACATAGGGGCGGTGAGAGATCAAATCCTGGCCGTTGGTTCTTGTGGGTTCAACGGCCAGGATCCAATCGGGAGTTGGCCAATCGGGGGAAACGAAAGTGGCACATTTGAAAATTTGCGATTGGCGATTGGGGCGGCGATGCGATGGCCGTTGGATTGTTTGAAGATCAACAGTGGAGATTGCCATCGGAGGGTAACAAAGAAATGAGGTGGGGCGCGGTGCGAAGTTTGTGCTGGCCGTTAGATCTGTTTAGATCAACGGCTGCTAATGCTTTTGAGACCAATAGACCAAATGTTCTCTCGCATCGGAAATTTTTTATTAACAAAGGAACGCGCCCATGGGAAACTTCTGATTGCGATAAGTGCCCAGGGCCTTTGCGCTTGGTTCCAGTGCCAGGTTGCATGGTGGGGAAGTGGTTAGGGGCTTAGCCGAAAGGGGCTAAAGCCTGTAATGAAAAGTAAGTGTTTTTTAAGCCAAAAAGAGGGTTTTTAAGGCTCAGAGAAGGGTTCCAGTAGGGGAAAAAAGGGGTTTTTCCACCAAATGAAGGGATTTCACATGGTTCAAAAAGGGGAATTAGATGGTTTAGAAGACTTAGGAAGATATTTTGGGGGTTAAAGGGGAAACTTTGAGAAGGGAAAAAAAGGGGTTAAAATGGTGAAATTTGCAGGGATACAAGGGATCAAATGGAGGCCTTCTGGGCATAATTCTTTCACAGACAGTGAGGATTTCTTGATGGAAACATCAGTGAAGATATTTTCAAAGGAAAAGGACACACAGAGGCTTCAAGAATGAGATATTTTCAGAGGAAATGTATCTCTTGGAGGCTCAAAAAAATATTTAGCCACCTGTTTGCTTGATAAAAATTTATAGGTGGCTAACATCTGGGACAACATGTGTGCCCCAAGATTTGCAGATACCCAATGAAAAATTTAAATCACCTACCATGATGATATGTGGATGATTGATTAGGGAGCAGGTCAGCAAGGAGTGCCAATAATCCTCCCTATTAGTGCAGAGCCCATATACATTTATCAGGGTGTAGGACTGCGCATTGTTTCCAAAGTTAATGTCCATGCCAAGTACCCCAGGCTGACTCCAAAAATTGTTCATCTGGGTGGTTTTGAGATTTATGCCCAAAGCACTACCACCCGATCTGCCTCGAGCATCCACAGTAATGAAAGTCTAGTTTGGAAGAAGAGTATTAAGGATAGAGGTAACCGAGGCTCCATCCCCCAGAGTTTCCTGAATAAATAATACATCAATGGGTCTCTGAGCCAGAATCTCCTTTAGTGCCAATCTCTTATCGGGGTTAGCCAGTCCCCTGCAGTTGTAGGTCAAACAAATCATGGGGGGACCCCAGATTTGGGTTGCCTTGCTCTAAGGACGCGAATAAGGGAAGACTGTGTACCAGCTTCCACTTCGAAATTTGCACACTTGATAGCTTTTGCCAGTGCTGATGGTCTGCCTCTTGATTTGGTAAGGTTACTGCATTGCCTCGGGCCGATCCCAAATACATCACCCGGGATTGGGTTGGAGGTAGATATGAGAAAGTAGGAGTGCCCCGAATATGCGGAATCAGTATTGTTAGTGGCGTGGCTTTGTGACAGGTCGACAGATGTATGAGGAATGGTAGGGGAAAAGGATGGAGGGGCCTGTGCGATGGTGCAACATATAGATGGGGTACTATAAACAGATAGAGTAGGAGAAGATGACATAATAGGAGATATCATGGAAGATAAATTAGGTGAGATATGAAAATGCATAGAGTCAGGAATAAGTATAGTACCCGGAACAGTAGTGGTGCGATGCAGAGTATTCAGAGTCAACGGAGCATGAGATTTGGTATGTGTGATGGGCCAGGTGGGAAGCGGTTGAGTCTACGTCGTCGCGGAAATAGTCTGATGTTCCGGCCCAACCCGAGTCGTCCCCGCCAAAATCTAGCTTTGACAAGTGTTAGATTTAGTTTGTGTAGCCACAGTGTTTGCCTTCTTGTGGATCGACTTGGAAAACCCCATCATAGGACAATATTTATACAAATGCCCCACCTCATGGAATTTTCTACACCTGAACGAAACCCCTTCGTAATCAAGGACTTTTTGCCACATCATGCCCTCAAAGAGCATGTTATAGTTGTCATGCAGGCCATCCCTAGTATCAAGGAAGATCAAAATGCGGGCCACAACTCTGTTACCCGTAACAAGGTATGATCGATAATGGCCAAAATATTCTCCGATGTTCCTAAAAGTAGTTTCATTCCAAAATTGGAGCGGTAAACCTGGGAGACGCATCGAGATGGGTCCAACCCCCGCATTTTCTTTGTTTAGATCAAATAACGGGGACCATTTCTTGAGTAGCACAGGGTGCCTTTCAATGTGCCAGTATTGTTTGAGAACCCAAACTATCTGTTCCGGCAAGGCAAATGTGAGTGAAAACCATCCTCGGGTGAGCAGAAGGACTTCCGGGAGTGTCTCAAGTAGGTCGCCCCAGATCTCTCTGGTCCATTGTATAAGCCTCGTAGTAGAATATTTACGGCTCTGCACTTTTCCAACTAGGATAGTGGCAGTATTTTTCTCCAAATCCTCCATGCCTCTGTCTCGCCCAAAGTTTGAAAATCTGCTGAACTTTTTCTTGGTCGTTTTGTTCTTCTTGCCCTTGTCAAGTCGCCCCAGTGACCGGTCACCAGAGCCCTCCGAGTCTGATGCAGGTGGATGCTTATGAGCACTAGTAACATCTGCAGGTATGTTGGAAAAGACACCCGATACCTTGACTGACCCTCTCCCCTCGGCCATAGTGCTAGGCCCGTTTCTGCCGATGGTGAGATGTTCAAATGTCTGGGTCATGGCACCTATATAGTTATATACTGCCTCCTCGAAAGGCTCCGAGGTTCCCAGATCTGCTTTAGGGAGATTAGTATTACCTAGCGAAGATAAACCCCATAGTCCAATATTCGATGGGGAGGGGGCAACAAATCTGACGGGTTTGAAACAGTCGCTATTGGGTGAAGAGATGTCAGCCACAGAGATGTGTTCATTCCGAGAAGGTGCCGAGATTTCGGGGACAGGAACCATATCAATCATGTCAAAAACTGCCACTTGTTCCCTGTGACCCCAAATATCAACTCCCACCAATGGGTCGTCAGTGTAATCCACATACTCCTCATATGCACTCATACTGCTTGGTGACTGTGGTTGCCCAGATAGAATAACGTCAGTCCACTGGAAGTCCGTCAGTATTGGAGAGGATGTAATACAAGGGCCCACGCCTGTGATATCTGCAGTCGAGGCACCTGAACCGTAAGCAAACAAAGAGTATCCCAGAAAATGAGGTTGTCAGGTAAAGTTGTGGACCAGCCAGGGCCCGCTCCTAATATAATGTATCCCGTGCCTTAACCAGGAATAGCAGTCAGACACAAAGGGTCATGCCATAGTAGGATGACTCCACCCAGCTGCGGTAATACACAAGGGCCACGAGTATTCGATGGGCACCAAGAAAAGAGGCCTTTGTCGGAGGGAAACCAAAGTAAATGCTGTGCGATAGGTCAAAACAAGTAAGACAAAAAAAACTTAACCAATAGAGGTTCTGTGCCTGTCATCAACGAAGTATTCAAAATGAAAAACACAGGTATTGTCCACAAAATCTCGCCACAGTAACTAGTGGAGGTCGGCCGCCATGGCTAGGGTTCCTCCATGCCATTCTCAGACATAGGAAGAATGATTGTCCTCTATTAGACCATTATCCATAATTTGGTCAATATCTTCATCAACCCCACTTAACTGCTGCTTATCGATAATTAATTGCGTACTTACCTTGGTGGAAGGTTTAGTGGACCCGCCAAATGCGAATAAGCTCCACATTTAGTGGATTTAACTAGTAGACTTACAGAATTAGTGGAGAAACAATAGGAAAAAATGGTTTTTCCATAACTGAGGCAGAATCGTGAACGTGCTTCTGATGCATTTGAGAGTCATGAACATGATTGGGTTAAATCGTGCACGTTTGGGTCGAGTCGTGAAAGCTAAAGCAGGTCAAGTCATGAACGGGTCAAGTACTCTACGAACAAATAGAAAGAAACGAATGGGCACGACCAAAGAAACAAAGTCGGCAAACCACAACAAGGGAGTAGTGAGGACCTTTGATTTGAGCATCGATCAATGACGAAGATTAAATCGCAATCACAGATTGCAAGTTTTGCAATATAATCACAAAGGGTAAATGTTAAAGTTTCTAAAGTGCGATGTGCGACAACGGTGGGACCCATTCACCTGCCACACTTCCTTTTCATTTTATTTTCCTTTAAAAACATTAAACTTCACCCTTTTTCTCCTTTTCGCTTTATATTTCTACTTTACCTTTTCATTACTATATCATTGATTCACCTCCACCTTCCCATTTCCCCAAATGCGATTAAAGTGGGTCCATTCTTCCTGAAACATCACCTTTTCCCCCACCATCCATCATATTTCGCAAATTATAACTTATTCCATTTCGCCAACCCTTAAAACTCATGATCGCCGATTTGTGATATATCACATCACACATTTTATAACTTACTGTTAAGCAGCCACAATGTATTTTTTTTAAGTTGCACTGCGGTTGGCCCCACAACAGCTCCGCCTCTCACTTCAAGCCGCTTGAAATACCTAGAAATCTCATAAACCTTACCTTACCCAGAAACCTTTCGTCGCTTTAAAAACTCCGCCGATGCAGTGGGCTCCATCTCCTTTCTACCACATTATCCTCCGATATCACAACTAACCCTTTGCAAGTTTTAGTATTTAACCCCCGCTATCATAAAAAAACCTAAGATTTTTTATTTGCAATGTGGTCGGTCCCACCTTACCTGCCATGTCACCTCCCTCTTCGCATCACATCGTCGATCCATTTTTGATTATCATAAATTGTAAAGCATGCGATGTGCGAATTTTTGCGGATGCGATAAAGTTCATAACTGAAGTCTACATAATTTCAAGTCCACGTAATGAGTTTTTGTGCCATCTTATGAATAAATAAGGCAAAACATGACATAAAAGTACTTTTGGTGGAATAAGCCCCGACAAGGAACACAAGAGATTGAGTCAAGAGATTTATTAAGAAACAGGCTGAAACATGATAGAAAGACTCGTGTAAGGACCCGACAATGGGAAAAGGGCAGAGCAAGGCTGAACGTCATAGTAGCAAGGAAATATACCGAAAAGGTTGAGTCGGGCAAGGCGTTTTTAGAAAATTGTTATGTTATAAGGACAAAAATGGAAAATGCAATAGAACACATCAGCACTGTCACCAATCAATAAAAATTGGCAAACACCACACCATATTTGATTACCCAATGCCGGTTTTCTGAAAATAGAGCCACATGTCAGATCCACCATTGGTTGCCTCTTCGTGACCATCACATCCACCTCCAGGCTTATTGTTTGATCTTATGAAGAGCCATCGAAGCATTTGGATCTACGAATATTTGCCTAGAATTAATTCCAGAGGTGGTGTTTTTGTCAGAGAGGTCTGATCAGGCCTTGCATGGCCATACTTTTCCATTTTCTGCTAAATTGTAAATAATAAAAGGTTGCCTAGATAAATACTGCATGCCTTAGTAGTATCAAGGGTTGAAAAATTGGACCTTGCTAAAACTTGTGTTGTAATAAGTATTGGAGCACTGTAACTGCTTGAGCTAGGCTTTAATAATAAGAGAACATTCACGAGATCCTTGAGCTATGTTAATGGTGATTTTTTTCCTCTGTGTTAATGTTTTTCTCTGACTTTTCATGCTGTGCATCAATTTATCTGATTTCAAAACAGAAAATTTAGATTAATATTTTCTAAGAGAGCACCTTAATTATGTTTGTGTTTGTTATCTTAATGTTTTCCTTTGAGACCTGAATGTAGAATTCAGAGACGATCTTCTCTGCATTCACGTTGAACCTTAATCTCCTCCTCCTTTCCCATTTCACACTGCTAGTAAGATCTAGTGGCATATTTAGCTTTCCATGTGAATGCCCTTGAAAAGTTGATGCACAATTCAGCCTTTTATGACTCCATAGCCCAATGGATTAAGTCTCACAGCTCCATCTGTCCAACCACTCAATCAATCAAAACCAATACTAGCATCACTATAACTAGCCTAATATCATCATTCATAATGATCAAGTTAAATCATAAAAACAGAGAGATCCCTCTTTGAGTCTAGGAAGGCTAGGTCCTGGAATCCAAAGTGGTTTGATGATGTCCTTTTTCAGTTTTTCTTTCCAATATTACAAATTACGGAGTGATAACATGTTGTAGGATTGTCAAAATGTCATCCTGGTGTCTGTTTGACCCTTCCTCCCATCACTCTGAGCATAGATCACATTTCTCATTGAGTCGAATTGAAAGTCCTTTCTCTGTGTGAAGGAACCCCTATCTAGTTTTGAGTGTGTTCTATATTTGCTTTGGATTGGTCTCTTTGTGTTTAGATCATTTCATTCGAGTTGCTAAAAGGTAGTGCTTGTTTTTTCCTTTTAGTGTAACATTGCATTATTTGCTTCTCATTCATACAAAAGAACAAAATTTGCATTCTTTCTCTATGTTTGAAAATGATAAGTACACTTTTGCATTAGTAGATTTATTTTTAAAAGTTAACAACAAGAGAACATCCTTTCGTTTTCTGCTTTGGCTGTGTTAGTAGCATTAGGAAAAATTCATTCTTACATTCGATTGATTACTGCCGTGTTGTGAATTTCTATCCCTCTCTTAGCTAGTTGTTCATCGAATTGAAATCTGCTTTCTCTCATATAGTTGTGCATTAGATATTTGAGATTACATTTGGTAAGGCCTTGAAATTGAGTATAACGCTGAGTATAGTGCGTTGATCAAACTTCTCTCTGATGCCATTTCATTTGGTATTAACCGCATCATCATAAGGTTAGACTCACAACTCATGGTATTACAACTTACTAGTGTTTATACTGTTAAAAATCCAACACTGCATCGTATGTTACTAAGAGTTCGACTTTTGGAAAGACGCTTTGATTTTATTCAATATCAACACTTTTCTAGAAACTTGAACAAGAGTCCCAACCATGTATAAATCCTGAAGGACTGCTCTCCCGATAGCCCTCTCTGCTGGCTCATCCGCTCCATGCTCTGGTTCCTCCACTGGTTGAGCTCGACCCACATCTGCATTACATTAAAACTTTGGTTTAGTATTGGGTAAACACCAAAATACAAAAACATGTATAAACCTTATAAAAATAAAAAAACATGGTCAAAACATTCTTACCGATTGCACCCCACTAAGCACCTTCTAGTAAAGCTAAGTCTAGATATCCTCGGAAATCGATGCCTACATATGCATACTCATCGATGGCGATAATATTTTGCCTAAACCATGCGAATAATGAAATCGAGAACACGATGGACGGTTGGCATGCATGTCTAGCCATTAGTTCTAACCATCTCTGCATCCTCGGATCTCTAGGGTTAGACACACCCAACATCACATGCTGAGGCTGCATCAGTGGAATCCGCTCTAAGGAAAAATAAATGAGGATCAAACCATAACTGAAGTTTTCTTCCTTCCTGCCTTTGCCTTGCTCAGTTTTTCTTTCATTTGAGAGAGTACAACTTTAGACCAGTTGAAAATTGTTGGTTCCATACACTCTAACGCATACTGCATATAAGATATGTTCGCTACATGTAGTGTAATGATACCAGAAAGCTTTGCGATCGTGAATAGGATGGTTCTCAATGGAAAATCACGAACGTCACAGATGTTTATCTTCCCATCCTTGCTAGGCTCTGCCCCTAGATAGCAATGATGCAAACTATAGTCTCTCACCGTCTCTCCTCTGAGAGCAGACTCAAAGAGAGAAACGAGTAAGTCTCTCCTCGAAAATCCTATTAGAAAATATATGTCCTCCACTGTAATTGGAACCACTTTGTTCCTAATGTGAAATTCTCAATTTCCGGATCCCATGCACGAACAAGGAACTCCAAAAGTTCCATTTGTTGCCTCATACCTAATAAGAAGAAGTACTTTAATAACCCACAATATCTTAGGGCTCTTATAATACTCGGATCATTAAGGGCAATCATGTTTTATTCTTCATTGTCTCTTTCTCTCCAAGTAATTATCATTCTAGTCTGATGAATCCCTGAAACATAACCATAAGACTAATTAGAATCCTTTTCATGAAAAAATTTAGGCAAAATTTGGGTACAATGCAAGAATAAAAAATGTGAATTGTACCCAACGTAGTCTTGGTCAATAGACAGTGTGTTTCATATGCACCTAGGCTTCATTTTGAGTGCATTCCAATGCAGTTTTCGAAGCCCAAGGGTGCGTTGCCCTCTTTTGAAAAATAATTTACCCTAAGGGCCCCAAATCCTTAAAAATTTTCAATGAAATGAAATGATCAAACCAGGATCAAACGGAGATGAAAACCATCCACAAAATCAATTGTAATCAATAGTTGAAGTTCAGGGGAAAAAATAGGTTCAGAGCTCCAAATTGAAAATGGTAACTTTCAAATGGTAAAAATGAATAGTAAAACTCTTTTAATTAGTCATTTTATTATATGAAAATAATATTTATTGTTGTGACTATGGTTTTATTCATATTTTATCATGAAACAAGTATTTTTAATCCATTTGATCTTGTTCTGAACAGGTTTGCAACTGATGAACAGATTAGTCATGCACATTTATTTCAAGAATGATTTGACCACAAAGCATACCTTTATCCTTATTTTTCGATCTTCGATAAAAATGAGAAAGGACTTGAAGCACACTTTTACCTCTTTTTCAAGCTCCGATAACAACGAAAAAGGAACCCCTGGAGTCTTCTTTTAGCTCTTTTCAGACTCTGATGATGTGAAAAGATTTCCGAGCACTTGTATTTTCAAGCTTGTAAAAGTAAATGAATTGATATTTACTCAGTATAAGTTTAACCCTTTTCTGGACTTAGATAGATTATTTATGAAAAAGGAATGCCTTAGTCGAACAGGGCTAGGAGGTTCTCAGATATTATTTTACACATTTTCAAATATGAGCGACAACTTTACAAAAAAGTACCTATGGAGTTTTATTTTGTCCTCTTTTTCAAACTCTCTAAATATGAAAAAGGATCGGGCTATCATCGTCGTTAGGCTTGTTAAAACATAAAATAGCGACGAGATTTTCGATCATGGAAAGAATCGAGTTTCATTCATCGCTAGACTCGTTAAATTATTAAATAGTGATACATTATTCGCTCGAAGGGTTGAATTATAGATCAAGTATATGTTACCCTCCTCAAGCTTGTTAAAAACTAAAGAGGTACTGGTCGACAAATGACCGGGGAAAATTTGGGAAAGTGAACATAAATTTTACGGTAGCAGGTCACTCTTGAACATGACACTTCATTCCATCATCGTGACTGTTTGGGTTGGGTAATATTCTTGACGGTTCATTCATACCTATGGTTCATCATACCTTCACTTCGGTTTTGGGTCAATGCTACCAACTCATCTCAGTGTCGCCGATATGTTCAAGAGAAGTCATCCAATGAATACACATCCTTTTGCAATACTCATAAACCTTCATTATCATGAAAGTCATCCCTGAAAATTGCTATATCAAGTCACATTTTGTCTCTGAAATTAGTAACTCCCATTTCGCGATAAAGTGGCTTCCTGTCGACGTCAAATCATTATCCAAGAAGTTCACTTAGAAACATCTTCTTCCAATACCATGAGGCTTGTTACAGCATCGACAAGATCATCGCCTCCAGACTTTTGATTGAAAGATTTTGTTTGGTGTTCGACATCAAATCATCTATTCACGCCTTATGAAATTACTGCAATACCTTGATAGCCATTAACATCAATGGTGTTTCTCACGCGTTTGTTAACAACTCACATCATTGGCTGGTAATCAAACGATGTCTTACCATGTTCGACTACAAATCATATATTTGCATGGATAGGCTTGTACCCAAACGATTGAGTGAATGAGATAAGAAGACCCCAGATCTAGTTTCAGCCATCCGGGCTGTGATATCAGGATTTTTGTACACATCATATGTACGGTGACCTTCCATACATATCGTCATCCGAACATGGGCCTATATTTGTAGGCATGTCTATATTGGGAAACATTCCAATGTAGATGACTCTCTGCACTATGTACATGTTATTAGATATTTTATGTGCTGATCATGGGAATGTCTCCCTCAACAATTTATGATCAAGAGGATATATCATGATGTAATGTATTGTAAGATTGATGCAGGTCGCCACTTCACTTCAGTTACATCCCATCACATCGTAAAGCATCTCATTCAAAAAATATTGTTATTATTCTGACTTCATGCTTCAGGGGGCAACTGTTATAGGTCAATTTGGGCATCATTCCCAATGACTTGGTCAAACTGGACATCATCCCTAGGACCAATGAAATAGGGTCTATCATCCCCTATCATTTCAGTTGCTACATGCCCTAAGACAAGAACAAACCATTCATGAATTCTATTGCAAGGTTTCCAAGGTTTGAAGTTTATGTTATATCACTTTTGATCTCACCAACGCTGCCTCTCTAGGGACTAACTGCGTTGCATATGCAGTTACCTCCATTAAAGGGTGCTTTGAAAAGCACTTCCCGACATTCAAGAGTGCATTGGTCAAATGGGAGCGAAATTCTCATTTTTCTGGAATCTCCACATGGCCAGTGCCTTTTAGAAGAGTCCATATGTGTCAAAATTCGAATCCATGTGTCCATCTAACACCTTTTAGCTTGGGAAAATTTCTTGCCTATTATTAGAAAGTCATTGATTGAGAAACTACCATCATTTTCCCTATAAATTGAGCACAGATCCTAGTGCTAGGGAAGGAAGAATTTTGGTAAAGAAATGTTACTGGATTCCCAATTGAGATAGTGATAGGAGTGATATGCTTCTGGTGAGATGTTGATTGTGATGAGGCTGGGATGATGCTGGAGTTGGTGACATCAGATCGATCGTTGGTTGTAACCTCCCCCTTCTACTCATTAATAAATATTGCTGCTCATTTTCCCATATATGTATCTGTTTATATTTATGTTTTTCATTTGATGGATTCTTAACTAATATATATGTTTCATGTTCAATCGATTTAACTGCTTAAGATAAATAAACATCTGTATATTGCAATATCTTTGTTGTTTAGTGTTTATACTTGCAGGAAATATTTTGGCGATCTAAGTTGGATTGGAAGCTATGAAAAGAGCGACATAAGGAGAATAGGAAGTGCTTGGATCACAAGTATGTTCCTCTATCTTTCTGTGTGTATATTTACTCTTAGAGAAAGTGTCTGCAAAGTCTTTGAAATGTTGTTCTAAATGCATAAAACCAAATTTAGGGAATGTGTTTTATCTGTAATTCATAATTTCGCATAACAAGAATGATTCTCCTAATGCTACTAACACAACCAAAGCAGAATACGAAATGATTTTTCTCTTGTTGTTCACTTTTTAATGAGAAAGCTACAAATGCAAAAGAGTACTTTTATTAGGTCCCTATATTACTAGTATAGTCCCTTATTGTTGTTAGTGTAACCCCCTTATTGTTATTATTGTACCCCTGTAACCCCCATATTGTTATTATTGTGCTCATAAATTATTATTGTTAGGTCGGCTAGGATTACATTGTGGCCTCACTAAGATTACATTGGGCCCCATGGACTCTTATATATGGAAAGGAGGTTTTGTAATTTGTAGCATCCAAAAATTGTTCATTCATGTAATGTATTGTAGGTTTCCCCCTCAAAGTGGCTTATTTCTAAGGCGTTGATATCTCTTTTCTTCTATTTTTGGAGCTTGTTTCACAACATTTGGTATCAAAGCTTTGGATTCTAGGGTTTCGTTGCTCCAAACAGGTCATCGTGGAATTTTCACTATAACATTTTTTATAAAAAGGTTCAGAAGCTGAAATTTTTAGAGTGCGAAGCCGAAAGCCTGAGGAACATCATTGCAAAATTTCAGAGCTTGGTTCGCAATATTTTAGGAGTTATGATCTGTTGAAGTTAGGGATTTTTGCAGGCTCCTGAATTTCACTTATAAAGGTCATTGAGGAATTTTTTCTATAACCTTTTTTCTATGAAGGTTCAAAAGCTAAAATATTTAGAGAGCGAAGCTGAAATCCTGAGGAACATCTTCGCAAAATTTCAGAGCTTGGTTCGCAATATTTTCGGAGATATGATCTGTGGAAGTTAGGTCTTTTTCAGGCTCTCGAATTTCATCTCAAAGAGGTGATCATGGGAAAATATTCATAACTCTCTCTCTGAGCATCAGATTGGAATTCTATAAAAACTGATTGGAATTGCACGGATTATAGTTTCTTGTCTATAAATTTCAGAGTCAAAGGAGAAAACAGTGACACGTGGAAAGTCGTACAAGTTCGTTCTACTGAACCAATCCATAATTAGGTCATTGTGGGAGATTGGACATAACATTGCCTTGAAGAATCCAAATCAAGTCAGACCTGTGGAATTTGAAAGAATCTTTAGAGGACTACTATAGGGCTGAATTTTTTAGATATTGAGGATCTGCAATTATAGAGATAATTCAATTTCAATATCGAGCTCCTCAAAAGCAAGTAAAAGGTGTGTATTTTTTTTTCCCGAATTGCATAAGTCTTGTTTGAAGAATCAAGTTGAATTGATTCGAAGGGCATATTGTAGAATATATTTCAGTATTGGGTTCTGAAATGCCTCCTAAAAAAAATTCAACACCCATTAAGCCTTTAAAAGGCTCTACTATGACTCATGAAGACAAAGAATGGCAACATGACATATCAAATTTGCAAGAGCAAGTGCAACAAATTTCGCTCTCTCAAAGAGGAACAAAAAATAACATGGAAGTTTTGAAGAAAGGCGTGGAAACTAATATGGATGGTTTGAAGAAAGGCGTGGAATCTAAGATGGATGGTTTGAAGAATGGCATGGAAGCTAAGATAGATGGCATGGAAGCTGGCATGGAATCAAAGATGGATGACATGGAAGCTAAGATCGATGAAAAAATGGAAAACATGAAGAATGATATAAAAGTAGACATGAAAGGTTTGAAAAAGTTGATACAACAAATGTTTCCTAATGGTGAAAAGATAGTAGAGGAAACTCATGATGAGAACAAAATAAATGTTAATCGTGATTTCATAAACTCTAATGTTGGTAGGAAGAACCACCATATTCCAAAAATGGATATGAGGAAGTTTGATGGAAAGGATCCTATAACATGGATACTACAGATGGAGCAATATTTTGATCTCCATAATGTGCAAAACACACAAAAGGTACGCATTGCAACTTTACATTTAGAACAAAATACATTTGTATGGTATCGATGGCCTTGCTCCCGTAAAAAAATTGTCACTTGGTCAATTTTTATGGAGGAAATGATAGCACATTATGAGGATACAAAGAGCAACACCTTCTTTAGCCAATTGACAAATCTCAAACAAAAGGGTTTAGTGGGGGAGCACATTGAGGACTTCCAAAAATTGAATATAAGGGTAACTGATATTCCAGAGGAACACAGGATTGATCTCTTCATAGGTACTTTAAAGGATAACATCCAACATGAAGTTCACTTTTTGGAACCTGATTCATTGGAGAAGGCATTCAGGTTGGCAAGAAAAATTGAATGCAAAATTATGGCAACAAGGAAGCCTACCACTCACTTCTATAAAGAAGGAAGTGTTGCTACGCCTAGATTTCCACAACCTACAAGGTTGACACCACAACAATTGGAAGAAAAAAGAGCAAAAGGGCTTTGCTACAGTTGTGATAGCAAATACACTAAAGGTCATAAGTGTGTCGAGAAGAAATTATTTTACATAGATTGTGAAGAGGAAGAAGAAAATGAACAAGAAGAGGATATACACCAGGAACCAACCCAAGAAGAGGAAGAAATGAGTCCGACCATATCGTGTAATGCATTGGCAGGAATTACCACTCCTCAAACTCTCAAGATAGAAGGACATATCAAGAAGAAAAGGTAATAGTGTTGATTGATTCAGGTAGTACCCATAATTTTATTCATTGTAAGGTAGCCAAGGAATTGAATTGTTTCCTATACCCAGCACCAGAATGTCAAGTGATGGTTGCAAATGGAGGAACTATAAATTGCTCTCGAAAATGTCATAATATCAAGCTAACCATGGGGGAATATGTATTGAATAGTCTAATGATTTCCATTCCTATGGGAGGTGCTGATGTTGTACTAGGAGTATAATGGTTACAATATTTGGGGACGGTAGCTTTTAATTTTCAAGAACTTTTCTTGAAATTTTTTTTAGAAGGAAAGGAAGTCGAATTACGAGGTATTGCAGGGAAGCCAGGAAAGATAATAAGCTCTAATGTCATGACAAATCTTCTAAAGAAAGAACAACGAGGTGTAATTACACAATTATTCTCACTAGAAGTTCCAACATCAAAATCATCTATTTCTGCAGATCTCCAAAAAGTCTTGGACAATCATTCCAAGGTTTTTGAAACTCCCAAAGGACTCCCACCTATTCGTGATCATGATCATGCTATTCATTTGATTCCAGGAAGTGTTCCTCCAAACATCAGGCCTTATAGATATCCTTATTTCCAAATGAGCAAAATTGAATGTATGATTGCAGAAATGTTAGAGGCTGGTATAATTCAACCTAGTCAAAGTTCTTTCTCTGCTCCTGTAGTATTGGTAAACAAGAAGGATGGATCATGGCGCATGTGTCTGGATTATAGGGAGCTCAATAAGCTCACCATTAAAGATAAATTTCCCATTCCTGTGATTGATGAATTATTAGATGAATTACATGGAGAAATTTATTTTACCAAGTTGGATCTTCATTCAGGATATCATCAAATTAGAATGAAGACTGAAGATATTCCAAAAACAGCATTTCGAACTCATGAGGGTCATTATGAATTTTTGGTCATGCATTTTGGCCTTACCAATGCACCTTCTACATTTCAAGGGTTGATGAATTCCATTTTCAAACCCTTCCTTAGAAAATTTGTGCTAGTATTTTTTGATGATATACTAATCTACAGCAGGTCTTGGAAGGATCATGTCGAACATGTTGACAGGGTGCTCAAACTATTGTAGGAGAAACAATTATATGCAAAAACATCCAAATGTTTCTTTGGAGTACAAGAGGTGGAATATCTGGGTCATATTATATCTCACAAGGGTGTTAAGGTAGACCCTAACAAAATTAAAGCCATTAAATAATGGAAAGTCCCCACAATCATAAAGTAGTTGTGAGTATTTATTGGGTTAACAGGGAATTATCGCAAGTTTGTTAAGAATTATGGGAGAATAGCAGCACCTCTAACAACATTATTGAAGAAAGATGGATTTTCATGGACTCCTGAAGCAACTAAGGCCTTTGAACATCTTAAAGAGTCAATGTGGCTAGCACCAGTCTTAGCTACGCCAGATTTCACAAAAACCTTAATTTTGGAATGTGATGCCTCAAGAAATGGAATTGGTGCTGTTTTAATGCAAGAAGGAAGACCCATTGCTTTTGAAAGTCGTCCAATCAAAGGAAAGTATTTACAGAAAGCTATTTATGAGAAATAAATGTTAGCAATACTGCATGCACCAAAGAAATGGTGAACCTACCTAATGGGAAGACACTTCAAGGTAAGCAGTCATGAGTAGCGAATGCACTTTTTGGAACAAAGAATATCTTCGGAAAAGAACGTATGCAAATGGGTCACAAAGATTTTGGGTTATGACTTTGAAATAATCTACAAAAAAGGGAAGCCAAATGTTGTTGCAGATGCACTCTCAAGAAAGGATGAAGAAGTGGAATCATTGCTTTGTGCCATTTCTATTATCCAACTAGACTGGATAATTGAAGCAAGGGATGAATGGAAGAAGGACGAAGAAGTGTGGACACTCATTCAAAAGTTGCAGCAAGATCCTATTACATCTTATACATTTAGTTGGAAAAAATATTCCTTATGGTACAAAGATCGCTTATATATTTGTAAGAATTCCCAACTAAAACAAAAGATTCTTTTGGAATTGCACACTTCTCCTTTAGGAGGACACTCATGATTTTTAAAAACTTACCACAGGGTGAAGAAATAATTTTTTTGGGATGGCCTTAAATATGATATTCAAAATTTTGTGACGGAATGTTTGATTTTCCAGCAGAATAAAGTTGAGACAATTAAGACCCCGGGTCTTCTACAACCTTTATCCATTCCAAGTCAACATTGGGAGGGGATTTAAATGGATTTTATCACAGGTTTACCTAAGTTCGAAGGAGAGAGTGTCATCATGGTGGTAGTTGATAGACTTATCAAGTATGCACACTTTTGTGCATTATCTCATCCATTCAAAGCAAGTATAGTTGCTACTACATTTATGGACACAATTCAAAAGCTACATGGAAACCCAAGGGTTATTTTGAGAGACAAAGATCCCATTTTTACTAGAAAATTTTGGACGGAGTTATTTTCTTGTTTGGGTACTCAATTAGCTCATATATCATCTTATCATCCTCAATACGATGGTCAAACTGAGATAGTAAATAAATGTTTGGAAGGATATCTTCGTTGTTTTGTATCTGAAAAACAAACACAATGGGTCAAGTGGTTACCTCTCGCTGAATGGTGGTATAACACTTCCTTCCATATTGTAGCAAAAATGACCCCATTTATGGCACTTTATGGATATCATCCACTGTCCATCACATCATCTTTAAGAGAAAATTATAAGGTTCAAGCAGTGGAAGATCACATCGAGCATCAGCAAGAAGTTCTCCAACTCTTAAAGGATAACCTAAATTTGGCACAAAATCGAATGAAACAACAGGCAGATCAACATCGCAGCGAGAGAAGTTTTGATGTAGGAGATTGGGTATTTTTACGGCTACAACCATACAAAAAAATGTCCCTCAAGAAAGATAAGAAGGATAATAAATTATCACCAAAGTACTATGGTCCTTACAAGGTGTTGCAAAAGATTGGTACTATGGCATACAAATTGGAGCTTCCTGCTTCTTCACGAGTGCATCCAGTTTTCCATGTTTCATGCTAAAAGAAGGTTATAGGTGAAAATCTTCCAGTTCAAACAATATTTCCAAAACTTGATGAGGAAGGAAAAATCATGTTAGATTTCAAATGATCCACGGAAAGCCAGACTCGATAGCTAAATGATACCGCCAGTTGAGTATCTCATCAAGTGGAAGAACTTACCCATTGAAGATTCTACATGGGAGGATGAGAATTTTATACAGAAGCACCCAGAGCTACTCAAGCATTGGGGACAACACTTTTTTGAAGGAGAGGGGCATGTTAGGTCCCTATATTACTATTATAGTCCCTTATTATTGTTAATGTAACCCCCTTATTGTTATTATTGGACCCGTGTAACCCCCATATTGTTATTATTGTGCCCTTAAATTATTATTGTTAGGTCGGCTAGGATTACATTGTGGCCCCAATAATATTACATTGTGGCCCCATGGACTCCTATATATAGAAAGGAGGTTTTATAATTTGTAGCATCCAAGAATTGTTCATTCATGTAATGTATTGGAGGTTTCCCCCTCGAAGTGGATTATTTCTAAGGCGTTGATATCTATTTTCTTATATTTTTGGAGTTGGTTTCACAACAAATTTTGATTTTCAAATAGAGAGAAAGAATGAAAATTTTGTTCTTTTATGTGAATGATAAGAAATAATGCAATGTTACACTAAAAGGACAAAAAAAACACTAACTTTGAGCAACTCGAATGAAACGATCAAAACACAAAGAGACCAATCCAAAGAGAATAAAAAAAACACCCAAAATCAGATAAGCATTCCTTCACGTAGAGAAAGGACTTTCAAATCGACTCAATGATAAATGTGATCTATGCTCAGGGTGACAGACGGAGAGTCAAACATAAAAAAAGATGACGGTTCGAAAATCCTACAACACATAGAATCGAAAGAAAAGACTAAGCAATCAGACAATAAGCTGAAAAAATGAATGACTGAACTGACTCATACATAGCTCGGAAGCTCAGCGAACATGTGGCTGAACAAGCAGTCAAATACACCTAGAAACCATAGGATGACAAAGCCACACTGATCTGATGAGTGATAATCAACCGAAAATAACGAGACAGGGAAGTAGAAAACAATCCAAGTGGACTAATCTAGGGAGGAAAAACCAATCTAGACGGTATGATGCACTAGAAAACTCATGGAAGAGACCTAAATTGAAACCTACAGGATTCGACGTGACTATTCAACTGTAATCCATGCTGAACAAGGGAAATCGCACCCGTAAAACAGGCAACCTAAACCAATCAGCGTGACTGTAATGAAAACAACAATGCCGAGTAAGGAACCTAAGAAAGGAGAAGAGGCAACTGAGAAAGGACCAAGCTTATCACTCTTAGAATAGGTGGAGTGGCTTAAAACGGTCAAATAAGAAAAACAAAGAAGAGATATGGTAATACAACCAAAGTCAGACAGACAAGAAAAATTCCAAAACGAATCAACGGGAGGCGACATGCACACTGATGCCCAGTATGGTTGCCAATTTGCTGAGCAGGAAAATCCCCTCTGTGGACAGAGGTGATCCCTTTAGCCCTAGGGTGGGTATATCAACAAGGTAACACGATGGAATCCGAAATTCCTAGCTTATAAATGAAATATGGACCAAAACAGATATCCTAACTCGGTCCAATGCTTTTGTCGTGGCACGCGGAAGCCATCCTTCGATCTTTGTCTTCACGCCTTGCGCTCTGTGTTGGTGACGATGTTCATGCATCTACACAAAGATCAAACAAGTGATGAAAACATACAAACATATACATTCATCTACAACTATTCAGCCAGTTAAGGAGAGCTAAACACTTTGAATATAAATGGAAACAAAGTCGGAACTCGAAAACCAGTCATGTATTATTGATAAATGAAAAAGAAGTTTACAACCTTATGCCTTGACGTTGTAGATCTCCTTCAACGGGTTCAGTCATGTGCGTCTCAAGCATTCGTTCGACATACGAATTGATGAGGCAATGGGCTTAAAACCTCTGTCGACAATGGATTCTTCTCTGCTTTCTTCAACACACCAACTATACTAATGACTGTTCAGCTAATTGAATCAATGTGAGGAGGAATAATTTATAGGAGAGGAGGAGGTGGTTTGGTATCCCACATTAGGTGGAGGAGAGGTCTATCCCTTTGGGGAATTGCACAATTTTAGGAACTAATAGGCCAAAGGGAGAAACTCAATGTGATTCAGTTGAAAAAACCATGATGAATCTGCTCACGAAGCTGTTAAGCATGGAAACTTCACTTCTATTTTAAAAAGCTTTCCAAAAATAGTTAGGTGCAGGTGCCCTTCTGAGACAGAGTGCCAAAGGCCATAACTGCCTACCAGCGTCGACCCAAAATCATATGCTTTTGAAGGTCTGCTTTAGGAATGATCAATAGAGATTATGATCTTGACATACCAAGGGATGCAATGACATTTATGGAAATGTATGATGGTACACAGGGATCATTGAAATGGTCCTCCAATGTTCTGGATGGGGATTGCAGGGATGGTGAAAAAATACTGTGTAACAACCATGACATCCTATAATTGCACTTAATGTGAAACACCTACAAATCATTGCTCCATCCTCAAGCTCCATGCTAGTAGAAATGCCAAAGACAATGCAACACATCATCTATGTACAAGCCACCTGCAACCATACATACTCATGCATAACCCACTCACTTTTAAACAAAGTAACCAGTTTGACATTAATTCCAACTAACAATCACACTTGCAACACTGCAACACACATTAATGCCAGCAATATCACCCTTTGGCATCGATGTCAACCCCAACAGAAAAAATCATTTGAAACTTTCTTATAATAACTTATAAACATCCTCACCTTCTCCCCCTTTGACATCAATGGAAAAGGGATAAATATGTCAAGGATGAATTTTATATACTCCTCTATATGCAAGGGGCTCCATCAAAAAAATCATATAATCCACTCAATATCATATGTAAGTGATGAAAAATGGAGTGCAAGACGAAGAATAACAACAACACTCCCCCACACAACTTAAAAATATGTGTAATTATCTTCCCCTGGACACAACCTATGCCCAAATAACAACACACTAGAGCAATAAAATACTTCTCCTATCAGCAACAACAATAAAAACTCTCACTCCCAAGGCAACATGAAAATAACCAACATCAACAATAACTGGACCACATGCTCTCTCCCCTGAGGCAACAACAACATAGTCCATGTCATAATAATAACAATAGACCAAATCAACAACATAATGTGAACAACTAGCAGCAACAACTCTAATAAACTCCATATCAACATCATTAAACATCCAACCAACTCTTAAGAAACAACAAAAAATACATCCTCTCCATAATGTACTCTCCAGCAGCTGAAAAACTCATATATATCAGTAGCAACAATGTCTATCTAGTAGCAACATCTCTCTGAAGTAGACATGGTAGTAGCAAATACATGATGATAGGTCACAACAACATGAACAACCATACTCCATTGAATTCAAACATTTACACTGATATATATCTGCGAATGCCTCCTTTCCATATGCAAGACACTACTCCTTATGGACCAATGACTATAACCAAATGATATGAAAAAGAGTACATGGCATCATAGGCTTATTACATGGCTACAAAGGTGATAACATATGGTTGTAAAATTACATCAATAAGCCTGTATATTCCGAACCAGGACTCACATGACTCTCTCTCAATGCATACATGACTCAAGAATGTCCCACCATGATAAGTATGAAAGTGTATAAGAATAATACATGGATGCAACAACACTAATAACAATCCTATTGTGGCAAACAACAACCCCCCATTTTTATTTATCTTATAGGCATGATAAAGAATGGGGACACTTTACTTTTCATAATAGGACAAAAAAGAATAAGTTAGAAATCAATTTAGGTATGATTTGTAAGAAGGAAAATAAAAGTTTCCTTGATTGGGACAAATGCATCAGATGTTCTATAATGATACCCTTTATAATCGACGTTATGAGAATTAGATTTCCTGAAATTAAAATACCTGAGATTCTGATGGGAGTAAAAGCCCGAGGTTAGTTTTCTAAGATTTCACATTATGGCTATGTTTTATCGACACCTTCCATATCGAGACCTTTTCTAAAAGCGTTACGAGATGTTGCCTTTCCTAAATTTAGTTTCCTAAGGGACCTTTCCTTTATATTTAAATATTCCTATCGAGATATTCTATTTTGGGTGTATGCTATAACGTAACATACTTTTAATAAAACTTATGAGAAATCAACTTCCTAAAAGCTCTTGTATAATAAAATATCCATCTCAGATTTTTTGCATCAGAGCCTTTGCATCTTGGAGTATCTATATTGGGCCTCTCTATCTCGTGACATCAGGATATCGTAACTTCAAATTAAATTCAACCTCGATATCCGTGCTCCGAAGTCCAACATGGCGATATTCACGTGGCCTACCAATATTTTCAATTAAACTTTTTATGTCTTTTCACCAAGATATTTTAAGACGATAATAATGGTTCTTGAATGGATAAATGTTTTTCATTTAATCAGAATTCATTCATGTTTCCTTTATAAAAAGAGAACTTTAGTGTTGAATTTCTATCTTATGCCATTCAAAGTTACCGTTGTTAGTTCCCATGCCAAAATTCTCCGCTTGTTATCATACAAGGAAATTCTGATCTTCACTATAGTGAAGAAATGAAGAAGGGAAACAAGAATAAGAAGAAGACCCTTCCACAATAGCCCTCAAGACCCTACATGGAAGAAGTGGAGGAGAAATCTCGAGGAGCGGGTTTGTTCTCAGACAATGTGTGTACTAGAGATGTTGGGCTTCTGTCCTGGGATGAGATTTATCAATATTTTGAGAACGAGAACCCCAAAGTCACTTAAAGGAAAGTTACAATCGATGATAGTGTCTCAGTTTTAGAAGCTACTCCAAGTGATGCTACTAATTCTTTCCTCCATAGGATTGTAGTAAGGCCAAGAATACTACCTTACGCGGATATGGTCCATTGGGTTGTGGAAAATTTGGACATTTCCGATAGGTGTATACAGACTAAAAGGGCCAGAGTTATTGGGTCTTTCACAAGAAGATATTTACATAGCATGTACCATTTTCCCAATCCACAACGTATATATAACAAAGAATATGTCGAAGCTTTTATAAAGGAGCATGGAAAACCATCAGAACATATCAATCCTTAGAGACATGACCTGAATAAACATAAAACAGAGGAAAGTGGTAAGTACTTAATTAATTCTCTCGCGAGACCTTTTTCCCAAGTTGCTGCTATGCTATGTAGGTTGCATGCACAACCTAATGTGTCGAAATTTTCGGATGAATGGGTACCTCTTATTGATGGGGCTTCATAGGGATATAATTTTTATTGGGCTACCATGCTCTCCACTAATTTGACTACTTATATTTTAGTGTTTAGGAAAGCTAGGAATATTTCTGAGAATAAGATTCCTCATTTTTATATGTCTGCCTATATTATGGATTCTCTATGTTTAACAATGGATTTTCCTGCTATGGGGTGGAAATGGACCATCCATGATCCAAAACCCATTCATATTTATCATGAGTCTCTATGGGAGTCTAAATACCATGAGAATTTATATCAAATTTGTCATAGAGTGATGATTCCTATTTATGAAGCCGTCTTCAAGTCTCGTCCTCCTTAGATGTCTTAGGAAGCTATGGATGACCTTCAAAAGGTTAGGAATTGGTTTAGTAGTAGTTGTTTACATACATCAGAGTTTTTGGAAGCTTGTCTCATCCTCATGTTTTACCCTTGTATATTCCTAACAAGTTACTTAGCATAGAGGTATCATATCAAACTGTGGGTTATGATATTACCAAGGTTTTAAAGGAATCAAATAAAATATTATGGCCTATTTGTCTAGCCAAATTTGGTATTTATGCATTGGATAATTATTTCCATGTCGAGAAAGAGATCCTGGCCATTCAGGCTCTTAATATGACCATGGTTCCTAATAGACAGTATGATCCTAGCATAGTTGTGAAAATATTTATAGTTTCTCAAGGTCTCATGTAGTTTGTCCATGAAGCAAATAAATTAAATGATATTTTTGAACAGTCTCCTACTGTTGGCTTGAGGGGTCCTAACCCAGGTTCGAAGTTTATGGATAAACCAACAAACCCTCCAACTATCGGCCCTTTTGGCAATGATTTGCTTGTGCAGACCAAAGTCTCACCCGAAGCAGTATGGGGGGTGCTAGAACCAGGTTTCCACACCATGAGAGAGAATTTAATGAAGTGGTCCTCGGAAAAACCCGAAGTGATATTCTATAGATGCGCGTAGTCAGTTTATAGAAAAATTACAGATCTTGCACAATCATTAACATAAATACTTGTCTTACTTAGCGCAACTAATAAATCGGACCCAGATCTCTATATAATCATTGTAATAATTAATAGATTTCAATACTCATGCATAAACATATCAATTAACTCCACACATTCATCAATAAGTAAATAGACAATGCGATCTCATTAAAGCACAAAATGTAAGCATAAACAACAAATATACACATAACACAGAGAATTCGCCAAAACTATTCCTTCTAATAATTATTCAGGTCAATTAATATATCATATTTCCATCAAAAACCCTTACAAAACCTTTACAATCCCTTCCGCGCACACAGCCAGTAGAGTCTGCACACATCCAGGACTAGGTCTTCGCGCACACAACCAACAGGAGCCTTTTACCCAACCCAAAACCTTATAGACACCAAATGCGATCAATATCTCGTCAACTTTTCTATGACTTACGAAAATTTAGCTTAGACATAATCTATCTATTTATAGTATGCCTAGCGTACAGATACTATACAATTTACATTTAAGCTTAATTATATCCAAAATTTGGGCAAAAATCCCTTTGACTACATCTACGCAACACACACATACAAACATACAAAAAATATCGTTGGGACTTGTGCCTCAGGTGACCCTGCTCCAACAAGCCCCCAACAAAAACATGTGACTCATCCCGAGTCACTGAGGTGCTGTCGTTGTCTCCTTGGTTTTATCTTTGAGTGTCTTGACAGAAATCTGGAGAGGGAGCAGTAACTCAAGGCTCTGTGCTGCTGCACCCTGCGCTTGCTGAACCATTTTATTGGCCATCTCCACAATGTGTTGGGTCTATTGAATGATCTTGAGGGTATTTTCTAGCATTTGTGAGAGTTGCAGTGCTTCCTTTTCCCATGGTTGCATACGTTCTTTGAGCACCTGCTCATTTCGGCGCAAGTCAGCAATTTCCGCCTAGAGTCTGTGACCTTCTTGCAGATGTGAAAGTCTCACCAACGTGGGTGCTACTGTGCATATTTCTTCAAACTGATGCTCCTTGGTGCTGAGTGTGTCGTGTGACTGTTGTACGACCAGATCGTTCTGGTGTCCATGGCCTCATTCATGGACTTGTCACATTGAGTGACCACAACGGAAATACTATCATGGGCCTGCTTAACCTCTGCTACTCTCTTTGCGCAAACCTCGGGAGGTGTCTCTAGCTGCAACTTGGTCTGGAGGTCTGAGATTTGCTGCTTAGATATGCGGCTCGAATGGTGTGAGCTTCCGGACACGCAACCTTGATGGCAACAGCCAGTCCATCCAACTTATTAGCAGAGGCATATTACGTATAACCCAAAGTTTTTAAACTTTGGTTATGGTCGAATATATATTACAAATTTTTTTTTATGGCGGGGTTTGGGTTGAACCCACGACCAACCGCATGCAACAACCACACCTTACCACCACACCATACCATGAGGTCCTTACCCCATAAGGATCTCAGTGCCATTTGAATTAATATACATTGGGAGTTGGGGGTTCGGAGGGGGCCATCCCCCTCCCACATGTCTGAGCGCCGAGACCAGGAGCTAAGTAGATCTGACAAGAAGATTTAAAAGAAGATTTAAACGAGATTAGAACATAATTAATTACGTTAATCCATGGTTATACCACGATAATCCGAGATTAACGGTAAGTGCGGGTTAGCGCTAAAAGCGTCCATCAACCCCACTTAACTACTGCTTATTGATAATTAATTGCGTACTTACCTTGGTGGAAGGTTTAGCGGACCCTCCAAATGCGAAGAAGCTCCACATTTAATGGATTTAACTGGTGGACTTACAGAATTAGTGGAGAAAAAATAGGAAAAAATGGTTTTTCCATAACTAAGGCAATTTTTGGCCAATTTTGGCTTAGGAAGGGTCATTCTTAGTAAATTTTGATGTTTTGGAGCCATTGGAGCAAGTTGTGTAGGCAACAAGAGACTGTAAACAAAAATTTTGCACAATTGAAGCTAATACAAAGGCCCACACTATGAAGTTGGACCAAGGAGATGTAGCCCAGGAGGGGTGAAATCCTTCATCAAAAACTTGTGTATTTGTCTTTGTTATTTGTGCTTGTTGTGTTTAATATGTTGTTGTTCATCACTAATTTTCCATGTTTTTAAGTTCATGAAATACACTTAATCTCATCAATTTTAATGAATTGTCAATCATAAAAACATGTATAAACCCTTGCATAAGGTGTTGGCAATATGATTCTTATGATTGCATATGTTGTCCTTGATGGAAACTCACTTGCAAATGCTGAAGTATATGACTTCTGGAGAAGTATAGTGGTTTAGCGGAAGGCTTAAAAATTTAAAGGTATAAATCCAACAATATATGGTTAATATTCATATTGAAGGTTCTATATGCGAGTTCGTGCAGGCCAAGTCGCGTATACACGCAGAAAAGGTCGATCCAAGTCGCATATGCCTTTTTAACTTTAAAATTATGATACTAGGGGGCATTACCATGGTTTTAGCCCACAATATTTAGTGTGGTGTCGTCTATTTTATTCCATCCAAGAATACCATTGACACTTGTGTGGTTTTGGCTCATGGTATTGGTAAAGGCTAAACCTATATAAGGAGAAGAAGATTGTAGTGAAAAGGGGGCATGAGTAAGGGTTTTGACTGAATACTTCTCTTTGGAATATATCTGCATAAAATGGGTTATTTTTTATTGGTAGATATGAAATTATGATGCACCCATGGATACAATGATGGATCAGGATCTCTAGACCTAAAATGACTATGTATTTGCTTGATCTATTAATGAAATGTTTAGATTCGTGACCTTTCACAGGTTTGCTAGAGTGAAGTGGGTAAGTCTATAGATCTTAAACTTTCTGTAGGCTTAATATTTACAAATCTATACGTTGGTTCATCATGGTGAACACGCGTATACACGCGGGGTTGTTTAAGCAAAAGCGCGTATGGAAGTCAGGGTTTTCTAAAGCTTGAAGGAGAGGTTATCTGTTTATTGCTGCTATATTTCTACTATATGTCAATGAAATATTCATGTAGATCTGAGTTGTTTAAATAAAGTATATGTTGCTAGTTGAATATATACAAATATGATCAATGAGTGATTAAATATGATTAATGATGCTGAATGAATAAGGGTTCTGCAAACCTGAAAAGACATGACTGAAAGCCTCAGATATGTTTCTGAGTCTGATCAAATTCTGGAAATTCAGTATTCACAGATCTATACACGGGTTGGTGTGAAGGAAAGCACGTATACACGCAGGTTACAGTAAAGCGAAGTAGCATATGCTTTTAATGAGATGAATGATCAAGGTTGAATTTGGTTTTGCATGTTGATTCATAAGTCTGGGTTTATTATTGTGTTCTGGTTACAGTGATATAACTGTTCTGTTTAAAGTTTCGGTTATGAATGTTAATGTTGATCTATATATTGAGTTGTGTTGAAGCTGTTGGATCAATTGTGAAAATTGATGAAACATGGTTTGCAGGAGGGTTGAAGCCTTCAATATGGAAGTAGAAGCTTCCTACCAGTAGAAGCTGGTGTTCTGTTCAGGGGGTTTTATCTCCCTTCCAGTAGTGGCTGGTAAACATGATCAGGGGGTTGGTGCTCCCTTCCAGTAGCAGCTGGAGAACGAGAGAAGGTTGCAGCCTTCTGCAGGTAGTTTCCCGTGGACTGATATGAGTTTGTATCAGTACAATATTGTAAGAAGTTTTCCATATAATAAATATTGAAGATAGAGACAATAGCAACGATGGTTTTCTCCCGAATTGGGTTTCCGCCTTGAATCTTGGTGTTCTTGTGTGATGTATATTTTGTTATTTATGCACATATTTACTGCTTAACTATCTGATACATAACTGATGATTTGGGCTGTTACACAGTATTTTGTCACCATGCTTGCAATCCCCATCCAGCACATTGGAGGACCACTTCAATGACCCCTGTGTACTGATATACATTTCCATAAATGTCATTGCATCCCTTGGCATGCCAAGGATATAATCTCTGTTGATCATTCCTCAAGTAGACCTTCACAAACCTATGATTTTAGGTCGGCGCTGGTAGGCAGTTATGGCCTCACGCCCATGAAGAAATTAACACTGAGCCTCGCGCCGATTGGCGCTCTGTCTCAGAAGGGCACCCGCGCCAAGCTACTTTTGGAAAGTTTTTTAAAATAGAAATGAAGCTTCCATGTTCTAACAACTTCGTGAGTGGGTTCATGATGGTTTTTTCGACTGGATTATGTCAAGTTTCTCCCTTTGGCCTATTAGTTCCTACAAATTTACAAATACCCAAATGGATTGACCTCTCCTCCACTTTATGTGGATCCCAAACCTCCTCCTCCTCTCCTATAAATCCTTCTTCCTCACATTGATTCAGTTAGCTGAACAATCATTAGTTATATCTGGTGTGTTGAAGAAAGCAGAGAAAAATCCATTGTTGAGAGAGGGTTTAAGCCCTCATTGAGTCAAATGCGTTGTTGGAAATATTGTCATTGATGGCAAAGGAGCACACAGGAGCAGGACCAAGACAAGGGAGCAGATCAAATTCATAAGGAATTGTTGCAGAGATGTCACACAGGGTTTAATGTATCTGTGGGTTGCGGCTACCCATTCGGGGTTTTACTGTAATGGAAAACGATGGATGAGAACCACATAAATTGAATATAGAGGTTAAACCATAGAAGAATTGATTGTGAGGATTTTGGCCTCTGTTTTATAAATTGAAGAATTTTGTGTATCTGTATATACTTGGCAAATTTCCCGAAGGGTTCATCTCTTCGAATTCATCGAATTTATGGTATTTCTGTGTAGATTGTGAAGTGTGTAGAATTAAATTCTATATAAAGGAGTGGAGGAGGATTTGAATGTGTATTAGCCTCTGTGTACAGATGAAGAAGGAAGGTTCTAGAGAAATCGAAGTTAAAACTAAAATCCGGCGGAAATTCGGCTTCAAATGCAATTTAAACAGAGTTTGCAAGTTAAGTGGTTTTGAAGGAAACCGGACACTGTTGTCACATAGCCTTTGAGTTGTGAGTGGTTTTTCCCATTTCGAACGCGATCTAATGATATTGCGACACGTCAAGAGCACAATACCACCCATTTCGCATTGCTTTTGGGTGATAAAGTTCCGGGGTCGATTGAACGAGATTACCATCCGATTAGATCTGTGGAAGATCCGATGGAGTTTGCATTAAAATTTGTGTGGGGGTTAAAAAGGTGTGGGACCAGTGAAGGCAACAGTAAAGGCTAAACCTCGTGCACATCAGCTGAGCACGGTAAACGTTGATCTGGGATCCACGGTACTGCAGGGGCACAAACAGTCCGATGATTAACCCAAGGGGGTGCCTCCGCATTTGACCTGCCCATCGGGCATTGACCACAGATCGATGGTTGTCATTAACTGCGGTTGCACAAGCCCGATGATATTTCCATACCAAGGAGTGCCTCCGCAGTACCGTGATTCTAATTTAATAATTCGAGCTCCTTTTGAGGTCTGGTGCCATACATATTGTGGAGCCAATACATTTTGTTAACATGATTTGTTTTAAAGCAAATAATATATAAAGAGTGGAATGATCAAAGGTGTGGGACCAGCGTAAACAAACAGATGAAATTAAAGGAATGCGATGCGATGTGATGTGATCGCATATCGCAATCGGGGCAGGAGAAAATCGCACAAACACAGTGGTCACAGAAAATGCGAAGTGCAATATGATGACATGGAAAGTGACATGGAAAGTGACGTGGCAGATGACGTGGATCTGACCCCACAAATCGAAAATAAATGAAGATGATGTGGCGATGATGCAGCAAGGTGACGTGGCACGATGACATGGAGATGACGTGGATCTGGCCCACATATCGCAAATCGCAAGATAGGAGGGGTGAATATCGTAAGAGAAAAGTTGCAATGCGATGGATAGTGGCGATGCGATGCGATCGCATATCGCATATCGCACATGATATGGGTATGCACGGTATGAAAAATGATATTGCGATAGCCGATATTGCGATGCGCTGAATAGAAGCGATGCGATGTGTCGACGTAAAGAGACACGTGGCAGCCTAGCGCTACATCGCGCATCGGAGATACAAAGTCCTTCTCATATCGTGAAGTGTAAAGGAGTCGAATGCGATGCAGCTTAGAATCATTATTTAAAGAGATTTCAAGTCTGGGTGTAAGTGTTTTTCCCTTGTAAATCGTTTCGAAGAGCAAAAGGAGGATTATAACGTAAAACATAAGGAAAGTATGAATGTTGGTAGAAAATCTCGGGTAAGGACCCGACACAGAGAAAAAGGCAGAATCGAGTGTTTAGAAGAACAGTGAAGGCTAAAAACTGTGGGCATGAGAAAGAGAGGCAGAGTCGGGAACAGAAGAATATAGTGGCACTGTTGGAAACAAACAACTGGGTCAAGTTAGGACAAAATGAGCAGTTATACAGTAGAGCTAGACTATAACAGCAGAAATGGAAAAGGCAGTGATAGTAGCAGAAAAGACAAAAGTATGGCGAACCAAGCTCTGAAAGGGCTGAGTAAAATGTATTATTGTATCTGTAAATTTAAATGATTTAATTATTTTTATTGTATGTGATGCAAAGGCAAGTCTCCGTAGGCAAGGCAAAAATCCATTGTAATACATTCTGTTATATTATTTTGAAAGTGCTAGACAAGAAAATGAGAACGGGGAAGGCAAAGAGTCATATCGTTCATTTTGAATTCCCTATGGAATGCAAACAGTTATGAGGTGATCCCTATAAATAATTTAACTAGAATATGCATATGGAGGTTGAGAGAATGAAGAACTGACTGAGACAGTGTGAGAAGAAGAAGGAGCAGAGAGAGGATTTGTGAAGATCCAGAGATGATTGAAAGCTAATTTGAAGGCTGAAAGGACAGCAGTAAAGAAGGAGGAAAACAGAGCTGATATCCAGGTAAATTAGCATATGATTTTATTGTACAGTGAGGAAGTTGGTGCTTCCATGTCAAGTTGTAGCTTGATAGAAGTCCAGTTGTAGCTGGTTGAGGTAGGAGCCTCCTGTAGGTTGTAGCTTGTAGAAAATAGATGGGATTTGGAGCTTCCTTGCAAGTTGTAGCTTGTAAAATTTAGGTAGTAGCCTCCTGTAGGTTGGAGCTTACAGAAAATCAGTGGTGAGAGGGAGTTGGAGCATGCCTTTGCATAACAAAAATAATAAGATGTGGTTTTCTCCCTTATGGGTTTCCACTTATATCTGTTGTTTATATGCATGATGATTATGTGTTGAAATTCTGTATTTAATATGCTTAATACCTGCTACGCACTTATTATGATTGGGCTTTCTTTGTATATTAAGTTGACCACGAAATGAAGATGTAAATAAATATAAAAGAAAGTTTTACAAGACCATGACTGCATTAAACTGATTCACTCCCCCCCTCTCAGTTTAAACAAGGGTTCAACATGCGTAACGAATGCTTGATACACGCCCGACTTAACCCGTTGAAGTAGATATGCAACGTCAAGGAATAAGGTTGTAAAATTCTTTTTCATATATCAATAATACATGACTGGTTTTTGGTTCCAACTTTGTTTCCATTTATATTCAAAGTGTTTAGCTCTCCTTTACTAATTGAATAACTGTAGATGAATGTATATGCTTGTATGTTGTCATCTTTTTTTTGATCTGTGTGCAGGTGCATGAACATCGTCACCAACGCAGACTACAAGGCGTGAAGACAAAGATCGAAGGATCACTAATGCGTGCCATGACAAAAGCATTGGATTGAGGTAGGATATTTGGTCCAGTCCATATTTCATTTATAAGCTAGGAATTTAGGAATTCAGTGTGTTCCCTTGTTCCTAGACCCACCCTAAGGCTAGAGGGATCGCCTCTATCCGTAAAGGGGATTTTCCTGCATAACAAGTTGGCAACCATATTGGGGATCAATGTGTTTGTCGTCTCTCGTTGTTCGTTTGGAGTTTTTCTTATCTTTGCAACTTTGGTTGTATTGTTATTTCTCTACTTTATTTTTTTATCTGACTGTTTCAAGCCATTGCGCCTATTCTCAAAGACATAAGCTTGGTCTTTCCATCGCTTCCTTTTCACCTTCCTTTGGTTTCCTTAATCGGCGCTACTATTTTCCTGACAGTCATGCCGATTAGTGCGGGTTGCCTGTGTTACTGGTGCGATTTCCCCTATTCAGTGTGGATTTACTGTTGAACAATCGCGTTGAATTGTATAGGTTTGGTTTTTAGGCTGCTTTTCTGAGTTTTCTTGTGCATATTACCCTCTAGATTGATTTTTTTCCCTGCATTGATCCACTTGGATTGGTTTTGACTTCCTTGACTCATTATTTTCAGTTGATTATCTCTCATCTAATCAATGTTCCTTTTTCATCCTAGGGTTTCTAGGTCTCTTTGATTTCTTATTCGGCCACATGTTCGCTAAGTCCCCGAGCTGTGTATGAGTCGGTTTAGTCATTCATCTCTTCAACTTTTTTTATGATTGCTTGGTCTTTTCTTTCGATTCTACATGTTGTGTTAGAACCCTGTAATTTACAGTATAAAAGGGTGACTATAATTTCTCTTTACAATTTTTTCATAATGTACATAGATGTCAATATTCAAAATCTTTTCCAAAGGAAGCAAAGGCATCAGAGAAGCAGTTAAGGCAGAAAAATAGGAAAGGTAGAGTCGTGAACGTGTTGGGTAGAGTCGTGAACATGTTGGGCAAAGTCATGAACATGATTGGGTCAACTCATGAACGTTTGGGTCGAGTTGTGAAAGATAAAGCGGGTCAAGTCATGAACAGGTCAAGTACTCTACAAACAAATAGAAAGAAACGAACAGGCACGGCCAAAGAAACAAAGTTGGAAAACTACAACAAGGGAGTTGTGAGGACCATTGATCTGAGCATCGATCAACGACGGAGATTAAATCGCAATTGCAGATCACAAGTTTTGCAAAATAGGCAAATGTTAAAGTTTCCGAAGTGTGATGTGCGACAACGGTGGGACCCATTCAATCGTCACACTTGCTTTTCATTTTATTTTCCTTTAAAAACATTAAACTTCACCCTTTTCCGCCTTTCCGCATTATATTTCTACTTTACCTTTTCATCGCTATATCATTGATTTACCTCCGCCTTCCCATTTCCACGATTGCGATTAAAGTTTGGCCATTTTCCTTGAAACATCACCTTTTCCCCCACCATCCATTGCATTTCGTAAATTATAACTTATTCCATTTTTCCAACCCTTAAAACTCGCGATTGCCAATTTGCGATATATCACATCGCACATTTTATAACTTACTGTTAAGCGCCCACAATGTATTTTGTTTAAGTTGCGATGCGATTGGCCCCACAGCAGCTCCACCCCCCACTTCAAGCCACTTGAAATACATAGAAATCTCATAAACCTTACCTTACCACAGAAACCTTTCGCCGCTTTATAAACTCCACTGATGCAGTGGGCTCCATATCCTTTCTGCCACATCAGCCTCCGATATCGCAAACAACCCTTTGCAAGTTTTAGTATTTAACCTTCGTGATCATAAAAAACATAAGATTTGTGATTTGCAATGTGGTCGGTCCCACCTTACCTGCCACATCACCTCCCTCTTCACATGGCATCGCCGATCCCTTTTATCTTATCATAAACTGTAAAGCATGCGATGTGCAATTTTTTGTGGATGCGATAAAGTTCATAACTGAAGTCTACATAATTTCAAGTTCAGGTAATGATTTTTTGCGCCATCTTATGAACAAATAAGGCAAAACATGACATAAAAGGAATTTTGGTGGAATAAGCCCCGATAAGGAACACAAGAGGTCGAGTCAGGAAATTTATGAAGAAATAGGCTAAAACACAACAGAAAGACTCATGTAGGGACCTGACAAGGGGAAAAAGGCAGAGTAAGGATGAATGTCATAGTAGCAAGGAAATAGACCGAAAAGGTTGAGTCGGGCAAGGAATTTTTACAAAATTGTTATGTTATAACGCCAAAAAAGGAAAAGGAAATAGAACACGTCAACAACATCACCAATCAATAAAAAGTGGCTAGCACTACACCAGATTTGATTACCCAATGCTGGTTTTATGAAAATAGAGCTATATGTCAGATCCACCATTGGTTGCCTCTTCGTGACCATCACATCCACCTCGAAGCTTATTGTTTGATCTTACGAAGAGCCATTGAAGCATTTGGATCTACGAAGAGTTTCCCAGAATTAATTCCACAGGTGGTGTTTTTGTCAGAGAGGTCTGATCAGGCCTTGCATGGCCACACTTGTCCATTTTCTGCTAAATTTTAATTAATGAAAGGTTGCCTAGTGAGGTAGGGAAACCGACTTAATAAATACTGCATGCCTTAGCAGTATCAAGGGTTGGAAAATTGGACCCTGCTGAAACTTGCATTATAAGAAGTATTGGAGCACTGTAACTGTTTGAGCTGGGCATCAATACTAAGAGAATATTCACAGGATTCTTGAGCTATGTTAATGGTGATTTTTTTCCTCTGTGTTAATGTTTTTATTTGTCTTTTCATGCTATGCATCAATTTATCTGATTTCAAAACAGAAAATTTAGATTAATATTTGCTAAGAGAGCACCTTAATTATGTTTTTGTTTGTTATATTAATGTTTTCTTTGAGACCTGAATGCAGAATTCAGAGACGGCCCGCTCTGCATTCATGTTTAACCTTAATCTCTTCCTCCTTTCCCATTTCACACTGCTAGTAAGATCCAGCTGTAGAGTTAGCTTGCCTTGTGAATGCCCTTGAAAAGTTGATGTACAATTCAGCCTTTTATGACTCCATAGCCCAATGGATTAAGTCTCACAGCTCCATCTGTCCAACCACTCAATCAATCAAAACCAATACTACCATCACTATAACTAGCCTAATATCGTCATTCAAAATTATCAAGTAAAATAATTAAAATAGAGAGATCCCTCTCTGAGTCTAGGAAGGCTAGGTCCTGGAATCCAAAGTGGTTTGATGATGCCCTTTTTCATTTTTTCTTTCTAATATTACAAATTATAGAGTGATAACATGTTGTAGGATTGTCAAACTGTCATCCTGGTGTTTGTTTGACCGTTCCTCCCATCGCTCTGAGCATAGATCACATTGCTCATTGAGTCGACTTGAAAGTCCTTTCTCTATGTGAAGGAATCCTTGTCCGGTTTTGAGTGTGTTCTATATTTTCTTTGGATTGGTCTCTTTGTTTTTTTATCATTTCATTCGAGTTGTTCAAAGCTAGTGTTCATTTTTTCCTTTTAGTGTAACGTTGCATTATTTTCTTATCATTCATAAAAAATAACAAAATTTGCATTATCTCTGTATGTTTGAAAATGAAAAATACCCTTTTGCATTAGTAGCTTTATTTATAAAGTGAACAAAAAGAGAAAATCCTTTTGTTTTCTGCTTTGGCTGTGTTAGTAGCATTAGGAAATTTCATTCTTACATTCGATTGATTGCTGCTGTGTTGTGAATTTCTATCTCTCTCATAGCTAGCTGTTCATCAAATTGAAATATGCTTTCTCTCATATAGTTGTGCATTAGAGATTTGAGATTACATTTGGTAAGGACTTGAAACTAAAACATAATTTCAAGATAAAATTTAAAATGAACTCAATCAACCTAAGGAAGCATTGAAACTAAATGCTCACATTTATAGGTCTAGGATAGTGACGTGTTCCAGCGTCGTTAAAATTAGTAGTTGTCATTTTCCATTTCACATTAGACAACACTAGCACGAACTTGTGCTCCCTGTACTGTCGCGTATATAAAGGGAGACCCTCATACGTTGCAATCCTTTATCCATAGGAAGCCGAGTTTTCCGCCCTGTAACCATGATACACCGAACACAACATTCGAGGAGACTGCCTGCATGTACGTTAAGTCCTTGGTCAGTCCTCTTTCATTTGATCACCAAGGTGTATATTGCAGTTCACGGAAGCTTGGTACATCCTCTTGCTTAGAGTTATTGAGTAGTAATTTAGACCTTTCCACGACTCTTTAAAATTTTAAAAGATCATCGAGCACTTGTCCTTTCAAGACCGTCCAAACTGAAAGTGAATAGAGTCACCTTTTGTCTTTTCTCAAATATTAAAATATGTAAAGGCAGAGTTTTTTTTTAGTGTTATAAAACTTAATTACTCATGATCACACGCCCATTAAAGTTATTTTCTTGGCCAGTTCATAAGTGATTCCTTAGTGATTGGTATTATAGCCTCGAATTGATCATCTATTTTCTCTCCTTCTCTTTGAGACAAATTCACGGTGGCGAAACCACCAGTTTTTTCGTTCTCTTCATTACCTCGTAGTGAAGAACCTTCCCCCGGAGTTTCTTTGGAGACATCTCAGTCTGTTGGGACTCGAGGCTTCTGGCATGCCATTGTTTTGAGTATTCAACCCCTTTCCACTCAATCTCCCCCTAAGGAACCATTTGATATCAATTGGCAACCTCCAGATGCTTGGGCCTTTTTAATAGAAGACCCCCCTCTACCCTCGGAACCGCTTGAGTCACCGTTATCACGTGCTTATTTGCCACCACTCCTCGAATTTTCTGACAACATGTCTTCATCCGACATGGATGCTATTGGGTTGTATTAATCACTATTAAATGACTAAAACAGTACACATAAATTAACACATAAATTATCAATCTGGGGACGTCTTTTATTTCAATGAAATTCGCACTGTGTGTGTCGATACACCTAACCAGAAGCAAATCCAAATAAAGGAAATCGTTGCTGAATTAAATGCTGGAAGGAAATCACTCATGCGGAAATAAAATGATCTACAAGACTACAATCACACCTCAATTAATTTGTCCTAGTGCGCCACACAACAATTGCCCAGCTGGTATCTCTGATCTCATATGTGTAACAACATATGAAACATTGGAATTGAAGTAGATCTATTCATAGCTAAAACAACAGCAACAACACTTCCACTGATACATAAAAAAAATAGAAATACATATACACAACTACCTTAACTGATGCAATCCCTGCTAAAGAGGAGGACCCTTCCTCCCTAGCAGGGGGCAGGAAGAGAAAGAATTTAACAGAAACTAAATCATATAATGCATGTAAAATCAACACAATATTTCTATATTATGATGATTGAAAGTTACAGAGTCAAGATGATGATCTCCTCCGCCTCTCTCTCTGATTTGTGTTCTTTAAATATACAAGATATAAAATATGAATTTCCAACCAACTGATTACAAAATCTAAGAGATCTTTCCATTATGATTCAGTTGTAACAAGTCGAATCTGATTATTGCAATTGAGGAAATTTAGAAAATGGCCACAACGGAAAATTTGCGAATATGTCCTTCGAATAACCTTGTGTTTCTCCTAATGAAGACCGAATTTTGGAAAATTGCTCATTAAAAAACTATTTTGGTCTGTTTTGCACAAAACCCATGTCTCGGATTTTCAATATTCTTCTTCTTTTGCCCGAATGTCCAACGCAAAATTGTCACTTGTTATTCCAACAAATTTCTGAGTTGGAATATTTAATTATGAACTTGAAGATCGGATGTGCAGTCTGAAAGAGATATTGGAGGCTAAAATCGTGAGTTATAAAAAGTTCATTAATAAACCATTATTTACAAAATAATTCATAATAATATTCAATTTATTAAAATAAAGGAGAATAAATATTGCTTATCTATAAGAGCATAAATGATTATAAAATGTGATTAAATGATAAATTATGAAAAATAATGTGATAAAATAATGATAGGAATGGATGAAATATATGTTAAGAAATGGTAATAAGAATGAAAATTCAGTGGCCCAAAATCTCCCCCAAACTGAACATGTTGCATGTCCTCATGCAACCCAATGCCTCTGTATTAGCCAAGCTGTAATTCAAATAATCAAGATGTGCACCTCAACTCATGATATTGATGGAAGAAAATGGTTATTCCCTAAATGATTCCTTAAAATAACAGATGTTCAATTTATGGAGTTGTAACAATTTTTATTTTCAATCAGATGTACAAGTTGCAACAAATTATGATACAAGTAAGAACAAACTTCATTAACTATTTTCTCAAAAATTACAAACTAGATTTTGCTGAAATATTTCAAGCAAATTTTTACTATATCAATGCTTCTTGAATTTGAAAATCAGATCTATAGGATGCACATATATTGAGATATAAACAAAATAGTTGTAGGTAATGATGTTTAATATCTCGAAAAAAAAAAATTAAATCAGTTTTTCATGAAATTTCACAGGTTTGTTCTTAATACTTGTTCATACCAAAAATCAAAGCAAACCAATGAACAATTTTCAATATATCAGCAAAATGGTTGTAGGTAAAATTGGTTTTTCTTGAAACATAACAACTCTTTCTCCCCCAAACCTTTCAATTAGAAATAAGTACACAGTTACAAAAAACCTTTCAATTTACTTAGTGCTATATTATTCATGTGGTGCGCTCTCCCAAACATTGCCCGCACTACAGACAACTTGTACAAGCGTTCTTTTCACGACCCTTCTTGGTGTACCCTGTGCAGAGAAGCCTCTGAATCCATCGATTACCTATTTCTCCATTTCTCCTCAGCCTGGGCCTTATGGGCTATGATCATCTCCTCTCTCCAGTTGAATACTCTTTGGACATGCCAGACCATTTCGGCCGCTTGGCAGTATTGGTGGAATTCTTTCTATCCTCACAAAGGCCACAATCTCCCTTTTCTCATATGCTGGGGGATTTTGATTCTCCAGAAAAACTCTATCTTTCATGACAGAGTCCCCAACTGGTAGCTTGCTTCTTATAATATCATTTCATTATATCACAACATCCCCGATGATGATCCCCCTTGTCCCCTGAGGTCTAGTATAACTCATCAACATAAATCTCCCTTGGGCATATTTTGATGGTTCTGCACAGATGAATGGATGTGGTGGGGGAGCCATTTTGTATCTCAATGAAATTCATTTTTTCAAAATCAATATGGGCTTAGGGCCTGGAACCAATAACTATGTCAAACTCCTTACTCTGAGACACCTTCTACAATTTGCATTAGAGCATGGATGTCATCATATTCAGATTTTTTGGGACTCCAAAATCATTATAAATTGGTTCAATCAACTTTCGATTTGTCACTTTCACACACTGCGAAGTATTTTGGAGGACATATGACAATTAAAAACTCACTTTGCTTCCATTAATTGTCAACATATTTTCAGAGAACACAATTATCTTTCTGACTCGTTATCCAAGCAAGTCATGGACCAGCCTCGGGGGTAATGGCTCATAGAAGAATAGTTGGATCAGACACATTTCAGCTACTACCACCGGCCTTACATGGACATACATGTTGGGGACAACTATCATTTTGTTATTTTTGATAGACATCCTCGACCTCTTCTGCTACTGTTTATATTGTATTTATTTTGATGTATATATCCATCAAACACTTTGATGGTTATTATTGAATCCCCTCTGGGATCTTATGTTAGATAAGTTTTTGATGTGACCACAGTCACAATTTTATCGCATATGCTCAAAGCATCTACAACATGTAATTTTCAACTTTATAATGAAAATTATGATTTTTCCTTGGGAAAAAAATATTATTATTAACCCTAGGGTTTATAATATTATTATTAATTATTAATTATAATTACTAATTAATTATTATTAATTTAATAATTAATCATTATTAATAAATTTTTATTAAAATAAAAAAATAAATAATAATATTATTATTATAAAAAATAATATCTATATTTTTTAATAAATAATAATAATATTAATTAATTAATTAATATTTATTAATTAATAATTAATAAATATTATTAATATTAATTAACTATTAATAATAATAATTAATTAATAATGATATTAAATTTAATTGACCATCTTATACATTACAACATATAACCCCGCTGATTAATTATTGTTAATTAAATAATAATATTAATTAATTAATAATTAATAAATATTATTAATATTAATTTATTATTAATAATATTGATTAATTAATAATGATATTAAATTCAATTGACCATCTTATACGTTACAACATATAACCCCGCTCGTTAAACAAGCACAACCTAAGCTCAATGGTGTCTAATTGATTTAACTCAATAACCTTCCAATTAACAAGATACTTAAAAAATTTATTATAATAATTAATACTATTTATTAATTATAATTAACAAAAACTAATATAAATTAATAATTGCTTCGCAGACATTTTACAACTACATTTTAGACTGACCACAACTACATTTTGATGAAAAATGTAGTGTGGTCAAATGTGAGCAGGTCTGAACAATCAGCACAATTTTACATTCTACAAAACGTCTATCCTGCCGCCAACAGGTATAAGTTATAACGCAATCAGTATCGCCTACCCTTTTGACCGAACGACTTCTTATTCTTTTTAAGTATTTGACTGGTGGTTATAAATTTAATCATAAAATTGACTGATCGACCTGGGCTAATCTGAAATGAAAAACAAAAAAAAAAACCGTGTCTTTCGGTATAAGAGGAACAACTGACAAATCAAGTATTGATTCCGCCAAAACAATACACAAGTGGATTGCTTTATCATTTTTATGCTTTTTACTTCACATTGTAGTAGGTAGGTCACATGAACAACCATTCACCTTATCGTCAGTTGACTTATATTCAATACTTGGGTCCCTTCGGCTGTTTTTATATTCAATGTTTGGGTTGGTTTTGTATTCATAGTCTGGGACACTCCAGTGCTTTAATATGATCTGTTTGTCCCTCTGAAGTGACTGATCCAGCAAGCATTGGATATTGTAACAGGAATCACAGGGAACCCCATAAACAACGTTATTATCGTCCCATTCATCCAACAGATTGACGATCTTATTCGCTTGGAAGACAACCGTCAACTCCTGGAAGCTTAGTTAAATCAACATAATTTGACGTTATACCAAACGTTTTTATACCAAGAATTTTGGTTATATATATCAGCAAAATTATTGTTTAAAAGACCATGACCACAACAACATTTTATGGAAAATGTAGCACGGTCAAATGTCAACAGATCTGAAACATCAGCACAATTTGACGTTCTACCTAACTTTGATGATTTAACAGGAGTTAGAAATTTAATCCGTCAAACGTGATATGCATAAAATTGAAAGTAAAAATTCCCGACACCTGTCTTCCGGTGATAAGAGGAACGAGTGACACAATCAATTGCTGATTGCTTTTTCATTTTAATGGTTTTTACTTGAATGATATCTTAACACGAACCTATAAGACTCACCGCAAACACACTATCGCAACCAATAAGACTCACCACAAACACACAACCGATCATTCACACAGTGCTTGACCTAATGTAAAAGTAAGAAAAAAAGTTATAAAAAGTTGAACCTCTATTATCATCTTTTCATTTTCTTCCTAATTAGTTTTAGTTTTGATATTATTTGAACTACCTATAATATATCTGCGTTTTTTTTCAATTTGTAATTTGATATCAGAAGCAATTGATTTAGTAAGTCTTGTCTTTCCCGGAACCCATACTTGTTTCTGCAGGTCTCATTGTAATAGGTTTGTCGGGAAATATACGTATCCATATTTTTTCACCACAAGGGGCATAACGAGTAATCCTTCCTGTCCGGATTTAGAGGAGAGATGAAGAGAATAACTAAGCAATCTTGGAGAAGATTCCTATTTTCTCTGATCCCATTCTTTATCTATTATTTTTTGTGGAAAAGATTCTTCTAGATAAAAGGAACTAATGATAAGAAATTAGGGTTTTATTCGAAAAGAAAAGAGGAGAAAGAAAAGAATTGAAATTTCCTTTCACAAAGATTTGATATATGATATAAATACTCCGCTTCTTCCCTCATACCGCTCTGTATCCCATCTTCCCTCTGTTCTTTTGAACGTGAAAGAATAATGTTTTTTCTTTCGTATCGATCCTTTGTCCATTAACCCACGGGCGATAATTATTGTTTTTCCACAAACACACAACCTCAACCAATATTTCTTGGTGTATGAAATAAAATGAAATGAAATTTTAATGTTCACCAAACTAAAAATAGTTTATGGATAATGAGTTTTTTATTTTTAGTTTTTTTTTATTCAAATTGATTATGAGTTGGCCTAAATTTTCAACAATTCTATCTTTGAAAATACAATGTCAAGAAATTGATTCTCTCATATTTTTGAACGCATCACATTCCAAATTGAGCAATAAGAACCTTTGCCCTCAATGGAATGTTAGCTCCAATGTACTCTTTTTGTTGGAGATCATAAGTAGGGTTGAATTCTTCAATGTAGTACTTCCTCTTTCTACCCAATTCTTTTATCCATACCTGTTTATGAAACTTCTCCATCATAAAAGTCTTTAGCTCCTTGCTATTTTTGGGACAAGCATTGAGGTAAACATTCCATTTTTGCGTCCATGTGTAGTTTTGTCTCATCCATGTTTTCTTTCTTTTACTCGTGCATTCCTTGAAGATAACATTAAGCCATCTACCTACTCCCATTTGCTCAATTCTTTTTAGATATCTTATGAGTGGCACCATAGCAATGGCTTTGATTGGAGTTTTTTCAATTTGCTTCCATTTCGAGACAAAGGTGCGGCTAGCCCATATTCAAACCCATATAACATCACTGAACAAACTAGGAGTCCAAAAAACACTTTAATCGTTTTTTAATCCCATAACTCTATCTCTCTACATCTGTTTATACAATCATTAATACAATAAAACTATATATACCTACAATTAAATTTAAACTTGTTTAAATATTACAATACATATACACCTCACCACATTAATGGTTCTATATACTGAAAATAGGTATCCACCAGTCACAACTCACCACCCAAGAATAATCACTAGTCACCAGAAAAATGAACCTAATACTCACCAACCAATAATTCTCAGCACAAAAATGAACCTAATAGTTACCTTATCCTTAGTTGACTGACTTCATTATCAAACAAGATTCATGACATCATCATCTGGTACCAGGCATCTCAAGAATATTGACATATTCTTGGCATCTTGGTCAATGCCATATTGACATCAATGACAACCTTGATTAATAGAAATCATTTGGGCAGGGTAAACTGATGTCTTCTTCCATTGCAAATAGCCAGGTCATGTCTAGCAGCGACAACAACATATGAAACTCCGCAAAAAATGAAAACCCTAGTGTGCCTCAGAGTCTTCATCTTCGTTTTCCTTCACTAAAAAAATAGAAAAATATAATTTTTGGTTATTTAGAGTGTATTTTTGAATGCATAAATAAATTTAACATCTTAACAAAAATCTTAAACATTTGTGTATTACTTATTTAATCAAATGTTTATTAAATTTTAAACGAAATCAACTAAAAAAAATATACTTAAAATTTTGGTCATAAATATCTATAAAATTATTGCAAATATATATATATATATATATATATATATATGATTAAATATAAACAGATTTGAGTACAATTTAACATTCCATCAAACACTTACTTTTTCTTTTACCAATATTTTGAACAAAATTAACCAAACACCATGACCATTGGTGCAGTGTATGGAAATTGTACATAGTCAACTATAAGCAAATATGAAAATCAACATAACCATGACCACTACTACAATTTATGAAAATTGTACATGGTCAAATATAAACAAACATAATTTTACACGGTAAAATGTAAGAAAATAATAAAAACCAACACAACATTTTTATGCCAAGAATTTTGGTCATAAATCTCTGCAAAACTATTGCTTAAAATATTATGACCACAACTACATTTTATAAAAAATGTAGCACGGTCAAATGTGAATATATTTGAAACATCAACACAATTTGACATTCTCCTGAATGTTTTTTTTATGTCTTGAGTATTTGACAGGCGGTTATAAATTTAATCTATCAAACACGATGCACATAAAATTGAAAAAAATAAAATCTTGACACGTGTCTTCCCATGATAAGAGGAACGAGTGACAATCAATTGATGATTTTGCCAAAACAAAACACAAGTGGAGATACTAAGTAGCGTGGATTACTTTCTCATTTTGATGGTTTTCACTTCACCTTATAAGACTAACCACAAAGACAAGCCTAATACTCACCACCCAATAATACTCGCCTAATACTCACCACCCAATAATACTCGCCACAAACATGAACCTAATACTCATCGCCTAATAATACTCCTAGTGATGAGGAAATTCCTCTTACTAATGATGAAATCCCTCCTAGCGGGGATGATGAAATGATGGAGAATTGCAAACAAATATTGTATACAGGACTAAGACTAGACCTTTTTCATATTAATCCAAATTATTCCAATTATATAATTCTAGGAAAGAATTTATCATAAGATCAAGTTCCATTACTAGTTTGATTTCAAGTGATTGTTGTTAAAATAATTGCTTAAAATGTATTGTCTCCAAGTATGTCTCGGAGAAAAAGAATATATATTTGTCATTGAAAAAAACCATGCAGAATTCATATTTAGTGGGATTTAAAGCTTTTAATATGTAGAAAGGTGTTCATAAAATTCAATCAATTGGATCTTTGTCTATGAAGAATCCAAGCATGATTGGAAAATAATCATACATTTTATTTAAGAGTGTATCATATACACGAAATTGGGCTATTAACAAACACTACATTCTCATGGATGCAAGAAATTTTACAAACATGGAGAGTGCATTCTAAATAGAGATATGATACATATTCTAGATGATTTCGTGAAAGTGGAAGATACAAGTTATACAAAAAGGTGATGAAGAAAATAGTAATTTTATGACATATACATATTTTACAAGGATATGGAAAAAACAATCAACATTATTTTCTATAATTGCATAATTATTAAGAATGAAATGTGTGTGTGTGTGTGTGTGTGTGTGTGTGTGTGCAGATTTCATTATCAAAGCACTTCAATACTATCACAATCGACAATCAAGTAAAAGAAAAATGTTATACAAGCATCAAAACTAGTTTTATATTATTCCAAATAAATATCTAGGCTTGATAATTGACAATATAAAACAAAAAAACACTTCTACCACATTTTGTGAGTACACCAAAAAAATTATAGGACAATAATTTTATCTAGTTTCACTTTATTGGGTTGTATGCTTTTTAATTAGAAAATGCATCAAGGGTTTACTTCAAAGCTCTAATATTCATAACGATGTAGTCTAACCATCACCATAATTCATCATGTGATGACTCGTGGGTCTCCTCTAAATAAACATATTGATGCTAGTCTGACCATCACCATAATTCACCATGTGACCACTCAATGGTCTGGTAACCTTCCTCAAGTTTTGGATGACAACCATAGTCATGAAAAAAAAATCAAATTGTATTTTGATATCTAAGCATTTTTGTGAAAATGGTAATCTTTAGAAAGGTTACTACCAAAAGAAAGAGTGGTAAGATGAGAATCTGTTAAACCTAGTCATAGATCTAGAAGGCTTTTAACATTTGCAATAATGGGTATGCATGTAGACTCAAATGGTGTACTGGTTGATAATAGAGAAAAATATTTTTCATCTACATCTTCATCCAATCATCAATATGAGGATGAGGATGATGTAAATTCTAATGGTGCCCTGAAAGTCTATGAGTCAATTTGAATAATTATATGAAACATTTATGTATTTTTTTATCAATATGATCTTTGCAAGATAACTCAAAAATAATGTTTTAACTCGCATGTGATTTTACATGAATTTATGAGGCATTTTTATGTTTGTTCGATTATATGTTTTAATTATGAAGAATTCATTTATTTTGAATATTAACAATGCAACAATAACTTTGAGAAATAATTTATGTTTCATTCAATATAACTAGTTTTAAGTTTTTGACTAAAATTATTATATATATTGTCATTTCATTATGTATTATCTTGTGCTTGAAGGGATAAACAAACCCTAAAAGAATGAAGATTTTAAGATTGATTTTATGGTTTTATTTTTATTTTTTCAGTAAGAAAAAAACGCTGTAGTATTACAGTTCATATTCAGTCAAATACGAGTGATTACATCATAAGAAATTACACCTCATTTTAGTCTCGAAGGATCCAGCAATTGGAAACCCAATCCTCTAAGCATTCTCTAAGCATTTACCAGAGTAGCCCATGAATAGAAAATCCCATAATGGCCTCCGGTTTTACTAGAATTCGATGCCTCACAATACAATAAACAGCTGAAACTTAGATACTGAGTGATCTCTGAGATTGATCTTTGAGACGCCTAAATGAAGAAAAAACAAGATTCAGAATGAATCCTGTCTGATGAAGCAATGCCAAGAACAGAGTCAATGCTAAGAAGCCACCGGCAACCTTGCTTGCAGAAGAAGGCTCGCTTGCACCCAACATCGAAGAAAAAAATTAGAAAGAAGGTCCCCATCATCTGTCGACTGTTAAGGAATAGGGAGTATCCGAGTGTCGAGGCAAAGGGAACCCCTGTAGAGATGAATATGAAACTCTCCAGAAGGACTGTCTAGTCCTTTCTTCGATAGCTTATCAGCTCTAGTATTCAAATCTCTATAGATGTGTTCGATACTATATGACTAAAATTTCTGTAGAATGTTTCTAATTCTCTGAATCCAACCAAAATAGCGATGGATTTGCAGATTACAGCGATCATTGATCCCATCTATAGTAATCTTCGAGTCTCCGTATATATAGATGTCTGAGAGTTTTAGATTATATGCAATGTACAAGCCTCCCCAGAGTGCCATAATTTCAGCCTTGTTGTTTGAGCCAGAGCCTCTGTTCCAATAGATTTGATGGTGGTCGTTGTTGTGAAGACGAATCCAAGCCCCGCAGCCGCATATTCCATTGATGCATGCACCATCGAAAAATAAGGTCGGGAGAATGATCTGATGAGGTCTAATTCGTCCAGAAAGATCTTTTATATCAGAGACGATGCATAATTTATATTGATCCAAGTCTAGATATCCTTAATGATCAAGGCAGAGTGAGGAGGGGAATCTTCAAAAATACATCGATTTCTGGCAATCCAGATTTCCCATATAACATAGAAAGGTGTAGTGTTTAATGGATATGTGACTCCAGCCCATGATGTAATAGATTGTATACAATTAGAAGGATGCCAAGATGAATCACGAATAACACCTGAGAAATGCATCCAAATCGAAATTCTAAAAGGGAAAGTAAAAAAGAGATGTGATGAGGTTTCTTCCTGCAATCGACAGAAGGGGCATCTTCAAGGACCCATAAAGCCACGCCTACATAAAACATCCCAAGTCAATATTTTATTTTTCCATAATAGCCAGATAAATAATACAATCTTGTTTGGAATATTTAGGTGCCAGGAAAAGTAGAAGGGAGACGGCGTAGCAAAAGGATTTGGTTGAATGAGACTTTCATAAATGTCCTTCACAATTAAGCCTGATCCAGATGTTCTTCCGATCCAAGTCAGTTGGTCACCATTTTTGTTATAAGATAGTCCCAGTCCTTGTAGAAATTTTTTATACTCGTTCCATGCCGGTAGATCAATTCCATATATGCCTAGCCTGTCAGCAGATTTCCAAATGGGAGCATCAAGGGACCAGTAGAGGATAAGGTCCGATAAAGTAAATATGCCCGTCTGCTGTAATCTGTGTAATAAGTGTTCATCTATCTGATATTGTTTAGAGGATGAAAATATCATGTCAATCCCAATGAAAATATTACGCCCATTCCCAAATTTCCACACAAGTCTTTGACTCATCAAGGGCATGATCTTGCAAAAACTGGGTTTTATTTACACTAGTAACGAATTTTTATATCATAATTTTAAAAATGTTAAAAATATAATGTCTCCTTGAAAAGTGGGTTCTATTGATTTTATTACAATTATATATGAGATTCAAAATCGTGTTTTAAAAATGTTCAATTTAAAGTTCAAAACTAAGAAGTGGTATTGTTATCAAAATATTTGAATTTGATGGTTGCTTTTTAAGTTTTGGTTGCAGTGGTACAAATTATTAAAGTTAAGATTTCCATTGAGTTATAATTTTAACTTTCAAAAAGAAGATTGTTGCTAGAACCACCCTCTCATTTAGGTGTTGATTTTTAAAGTTTTCATAAAAATAATATTAATTTTCTATATGCAATGGTTGAAAAATGTTGTAATTTTAATCTTGAAAAAAAAAAATACATTATTGATAACTCTACTTTTTAATTTAATTTTTTTTTTCATATTGTTTTCCAAAATAATGTAGATTTTCAAAGTTAAAGTTTTCATTTTGACATTTTAATTCTCTTAAATTAGTAGCAAGAAGGGATCTATATTGGAAAAAATGTAGTGAAACAGTTCTATTATGAGATAGGGAAGTCTAATACCCTTGATCATCATTTGCTTTGTTTTTGCTTGTTTTTATCATGGTTTTATGACGACGGCCATGGATGATGTTTAACTTCTTAGTTGGATGTAAGTGAAAGAAAAGGAGTCAAAAATGTACAAGGAATAATTTTTTTATTATTTATTTTTGTTGTAATTTTAAAGGGTCAAAAGTATGAAGAATAAAATGTTTTTCAGTTGGTCAATTGAAAGTTGCAAGGAAACCTATAATGTTATGCAAAGTGTATATTTCTCAATGAATAAATCATTTTTTCTATTAAAATTATTAAAATAATAATATATTTTTTCATTAAAATAATTAAATTAAATTAAATATATTTGAGAATTGCTTAAATTTTTAAAAAACATTTTTTTATAATTAAATCATATAAATAAGATTAATATATTATCTTTTAAAATAATTTTAATTTTAAATTACAATATTATTAATAATTATTATTTAAATTTATTTAAAAATATTATCATTATTTTTTGTATAGTATAAATATTGCACAATTATTTTAGATTGTGTTATGTATTATATACTTTTTTTTGTAAGTTTGGTAGTATTTTTCATTTTTTTATTTTTATTTTTATTTTTACTCCATCTTCATCAACATATCCAAATACATCACTCTCTGCAAGGAAATTGAACCCTACTATATATTATTAGAACCGATCATGGTAATCATTCAAATTTGGTGAGTATTATGTTACAAAAATGTACTTATAAAGATAATTTGAGTATTTAATATTTTTTTTAGTAAAATGATATTTTTTTGTTTTTTGTTTTTTTTTTAAATAAATTATTTTGAGAGTGCAAGCTTCTGTGATCCATAACAGAGTTATAAATATTCCGGGAAATCACATAAGAAATTTTTGGAACCGATGCGTTTCTAACTACCAACTATAGTTCACCATCAGGATAATGAAGATTGGTTGATCTGACATACACATTTATACCAGGAAGAGAAAAGCAACAGTGAAAACCCAAAGAGTTAAAAAACGGTCAAAAATAAGAAAAAAATATAAAAATATAAGATAAACCGAAAAATGTAACTAACCCATCTTTAAAATTAAAAAGGGTCAAAAAACATAAGTCAAAACTAAAAATAGTATAAAACTAAAAATTAAAATAACTCCCCAATAAATTATTAAGTGAAAATAATAATAATAATAAACAAAAATAAAAAAATTTAGTCAAAGTCATAAATTATAAATAAAATAATAACATAACATCAATAAATAAAATAAATTAATAAATAAATACATGAATGAATAAAATTAAAAACTAGAATTAAAATACAATAAAATAAAATAAAAATAGAAGAAAAATAGAAATAAATTATTTGTATTTTATTTTAATAAATAAATAAATTAATATAAATAAACCAATAAATAAAATACTAAAATAAAATAAAATAAATAAAATAATAGAATAATAATAATAAGACCAAATCATAAAAATAAAAATAAAAACCTAAGAATAAAAGAACCTTACAGGGAGTGAAGAGATGGAATCCAACAACTGCTAACTTTCCATTCGTCATCCCTGTTCAATATGCGGGGCCTCTTCTCAATCTCAATCGCTTCCCTAAATTTCCGGTGATGGAAATGGTCAACCCTAGCAAGGATTCTAGCGTCTTCCATACAGATGTGATGCTTCGTCTTTTCTGCATGCTCCGCTAATGCTGAGGACTTGGTTCTACCATGCCTAATATTTGCAGAATGCTCCTGGATCCTTTTATTAATCAATCGACCAATTTCACCAATGTAGGGAGTCCCACAAGAGCACGGGATCAAATAAACACCTTTCCCATTTTTCGGGTCCAACTAGTCCTTAACCGATTTAAGGGAGCCCCAAATGGTGTTTAAAGGTTTAAAAGAAGAATAGATCTTATGCTTCCTTAAAATCTGAGCAATCTTGTCAGTAGTACCTTGAATAAACAGTAAATGAAATCTACCAACAACATCAACACTAATCTTTTTTTGTTTAGGACCTTTGCTCGCATTCATGAAAGCCTTCAAACCTTGACTTCTGCTATAACCATTTTCTCCGAAAACTTTAAGGAGATGGGCTGTCTCTTCATCTAAATGATCCTCATCAGAAATTATAAGAGCTCTTGTAGCTAAAGTATTCAGAACTCCAAGTTTCTGAGCAGGAGAATGATGCAAAGGTCCTAAACAGAAAAAGATTAGTGTTGATGCTGTTGGTAGAGTTCATTTATTGTTTATTCAAGGTACTATTGACAAGATCACTCGGATTTTAAGGAAGCATAAGATCTCTTCTTCTTTTAAACCTTTAAACACCATTCGGGGCTCCCTTAAATCGGTTAAGGACCAGTTGGACCCGAAAAGTGGGAAATGTGTTTATTTGATCCCGTGCTCTTGTGGGACTCCCTACATTGGTGAAACTGGTCGATCGATTAATAAAAGGATCTAGGAGCATTCTGCGGATATTAGGCATGGTAGAACCAAGTCCTCAGCGTTAGCGGAGCATGCAGAAAAGACGAAGCATCACATCTATATGGAGGACGCTAGAATCCTTGCTAGGGTTGACCATTTCCATCACCAGAAATTTAGGGAAGCGATTGAGATTGAGAAGAGGCCTCACATGTTGAACAAGAATGACGAATGGAAAATTAGCAGTTGTTGGATTCCATCTATTCACTCCTTGTAAGGTTCCTTTTATTCTTAGATTTTTATTTTTATTTTTATGATTTGGTCTTATTATTATTATTCTATTATTTATTTTATTTTATTTTATTTTAGTATTTTATTTATTGGTTTATTTATATTAATTTATTTATTTATTAAAATAAAATACAAATAATTTTTTTTTATTTTTATTTTATTGTATTTTAATTCTGGTTTTTAATTTTATTCATTCATGTATTTATTTATTAATTTATTTTATTTATTGATGTTATGTTATTATTTTATTTATAATTTATGTTATTTTATTTTATTTTATTTATAATTTTTTTTTAATTTTATTTTTTTTCACTTAATAACTTATTTCTAGGGGGGAGTTATTTTAATTTTTAGTTTTATACTATTTTTAGTTTTGACTTGTGTTTTTTAATGAAGGGGTAATTATGTTTTTGGTTCTTTTTATATTTTTATTTTTATTTTTATTTTTATTTTTGACCGTTTTTTAACTCTTTGGGTTTTGACCGTTGCTTCTCTCTTTCTGGTATAAATGTGTATGTCAGATTAGCCAATCTTCATTATTCTGATGATGAACTATAGTTGGTAGTTCAAAACGTGTCAGTTCCAAAAATTTCTTATGTGATTTCCCAGAAGATTTATAATTATAATAAATTATTTTACTTTCAAAAAATAAGTTATATTAGTGAACTAGAAAATATTCATATTACAATATTATACTTTGTATAGAAAAACCACAAATGAATATGTTTTGTAAAAGAGTTTAGAATCACCCAGTATGGTTCATCATCATGACAAGATGAGAAACCAGAGCTAATTTGACTAGGGAAAGAAAAATAAATTATTTGCTTCATTCTATGTAAATATGAATTAATAATAGGTTTTATATTATATCATTTTACAATATATTATATTCATATAATTGAAAAATGTTATATTATTATATTATATTTTAAATTTAATTTGTTAATTAATATATTATATTTTAAAATATAATTTATAAAATATAATAATATAACTAGTTCATTGGTATTAAATCATATGATTTTAATATGTTATATTATTATATTATATTATAAATTTAATTAGTTGATTAAAAAATTATATTCTATAAATTATGAATTAAATCATATAATTTTAATATGTTATATTGTTATATTATATTATAAATTTAATTAGTTAATTAACAAATTATATTTTATAAATTTATTTTTAAAGTATAACAATTATATTATTAAAAATGATTTAATTTAATTAACTGATAAGGTTAAAGGAAAATCAGAGGTTAATATTCATAAAAAAAGGCTAATAAAAGAAAAAGGAATAAGGGAGAAAAAATGGGAAGGGATGGTAAAACAACAACTAAGAATGAAGGGTCAGAATCCAACATCTGCTAACACTCCAACCATCATCTATATTAGGGTTCACCTATCTTTTTTCGATTTCTAACACTTCCCTTAACTTACGGTGATGAAAGTGGTCAATCCTTGCAATAACCTTAGAATCTTCAATGCAAATGAAGATGATCTGATTTTTCATCTTGTCCTGATGATGAACCACACTAGCTGGTTCGAAACGCCTCGACAAAATATGTTCATTTGTGATTATTATCGAAAGTTTTTCTATACAAATTATGGATCACAGAAGCCAAATTTTAGAAATCTTACACTTCTTGATATCAGATATCAGGATTATTTAGGGGCTTAGGGGCTTTTCCTTTTTTCCTTTTTGCCTATGTACATCGATCCATCCTTTAGTGTTATCTATAACAACTGAAGAGCTACCCATTTCTTCATTTTTCTGATAAAGCTCCATAGCTACGATTTGAGTCGAGGTATTTGTTTCTTTCTCACTATATGGATGGTCAGATTTATGGGAGTGCTTTTTACCACAATAGCGAGCACAATGAATGTTGAAGTTGTGCCATTGTCCTTCCTTAGGTGATTCTCCTCTACGGAGTGAAGATTCTCTACAACAATTGGCATAACTAAATCTAGAGAGGTTGAGTTATCCGAAGGCATGTCCTTTTGCTGAGAACCCTCATTTTTTTGACTTGCAGAGTTCTTAGAACTAACAGATGGCTTCAGGTCTCACCACCTACGACTAGATTTCTTCGACACATGGGATTGAAAAGTCTCTTTAGGAGAAAGGCGCACATTCTGAAGGTGCCCAGGTTTTTGGCACCTTCGATCCCTGAAAGTTTCATTCTTGTAATCCAATGGTTGGATGTAATCCTTACCCTCGCACTTGAGGATGAGTTTTTCTGGTAAACCTTTGTTGATGTCGACTTCGATACAGATTTGGACGAAGGTGATGATCCATTTTCTGAGTGTATCGCTATCAACTTTGATGAATTTACCTATAGAATCTCCAATATCTTCTAAAATCTCTACGCAAATGGAAGTCTAACCCACACAATAGACACAGATTTCATGGTGGGAGGGTTAAACTCTAAGAACCATGGTTAGATTGAAATACAAGCTCTGCCCCATAACCAAGGAACCTAGTTAAAAACCTTCTGATGATTTTCAATGTTTTTGTAGAAAACCACAAAATAACCTTTCGAACTATATAACAAATTTATGTGTTGATCCCAGTTGTGAATCTACTCTTGGAGGGCAGATGACGAGGGCCAAAAACTGTTGAACCTACATATAATTGCTCGTTGTTTATACTCTGCCACCCTTAGCTTGACGAAATTAGTGTTCACCTCTAGTGATCAGGCCTATGAAGAGGGCTCCACCACGAAATCTTGACCAGAGAGATCCTTGGGTGGTTGAGAGTTGGGTTTGGGATTTAGGGCGTTCCTGAAAGACCTAAACTTTGTTGTCGAAGAAACCCAATTTCCCCTAGAGCCACCTTCCAAGCTTGCAACTATAAAGATGCTGGCATCCCCCTTGATACGATAATCTCCAAGGCCTTTTTTCATTTTTAGATGTCTCCCTTCGTAGAGGAGTTGCATCTCCCCCACAAGGATTCTTGTCTGTAATTGGATGTTGTAAGCCAATACAAGCACAACATATGTTGCCTCGACCTAGAAGCCAAGAGACTTTCTTGACAAGGACCTAACAAAAGTAGGAAATTTTTGGAGGTTCTAGACCCCATCACCTTGCAAGAGGTATTCATAAAAAACTTTGCATTCTTCACCATACCCTGATTAGGTATTTCTTTGTGGCATTTCAACAAACAATTTGTTGTCATAGTCATCCCTCTCTTTCTCCAACCGGGAGAAAGAGGGCCAAGAATCCCTAGCGGAAGCACAAATCCCAAACCCACAAAATCTTGACCACTTCTACAGCCCTGGAGCAAAGAGATCGATGTTGCCCTAAAGGAACAAAACCCTATTGACATTGCTTCTAATGCCCTCTAAAGATCCATCTTTAACAACAACTAAAGTGCTGCAACACTCCTTTGGTAGCAGCAACTTTGATCCATTCAAAAACAATGCCAAACCACATGGAGAGACACTGAGTGGAAACTAAGCCTAGTTGTGAGGTCATTAGAGTGTTTGCGGCTAAATGGCGTGACATTCTCGAATGGCTGAGTCTGCTTGCAACCCTTGGCAAGGGGGAAAAAGTGTTTGGGCACGGTAAACTTGTGTCTTCTTCCATTGTGAATGGCCGGGAACAACGACGATAACATCTGAAACTTTGCAAAAACTGAAAACTCTCATGTGCCTCAGAGTCTTCATCCTTATTTTCCTTCTTCACTAAAAAAACAAAAAATATAATTTTTAGTTATTTAAAATGTAGTTTTAAATACATAAATAGATTTAACATCTTAAAAAAAATTAAACAATTGTGTATTGCTTATTATTTCAACAAATGTTTATTAAATTTTAAACAAATAACATATATTGAAAAATGTATTCATAAATATCTATAAAATTATTGCTCAAAGAAAAATATATGGTCAAATATAAGCAGATTTGAAATATCGGTACAATTTCACATTCTATCAAACATTTTCTTTGCTACGGTTTATGAAAATTGTACAGGGTCAAATATAAGTAAATTGAATTTAAGCTGATCTGAAAAATCAGTATGACCATGACCACTGTGACAGTTTATGAAAATTGTACATGGTCAAACATAAACAAATCTAAAAGGTCAAATGTAAGCAGATCTGAAAAAAAAAAAATCAGCATAATTTGACGTTCTACCAAACATTTTTTGGTCATAAATATTTTCAAGTATTGTTTAAAAGACCATGAACACAACTACGTTTTATGAAAATTGTAGCACGGTCAAACGTGAACAGATTTGAAATATCAGCAAAATTTGACTTTATTTAATCCTTCAAACTTGATAGGCATCAAATTGAAAAAAAAAATCCCGACACCTGTCTTCTAATTTTGATTTTGATATTTTAACACGAACTTATCAGAGTCACTACAGTCACCACAAACACGAACCTATGAATGAATGATTGATATTTTAACACGAACCTAATGAATGAATGATTGATATTTTAACACGAACCTATCAGAGTCACCACAAACACGAACCTATCGTCAGTTGACTGACTTCCTGTGGGCTTTCAGGCGCATATTTCTCCCTGTTCTTGCCTTACTTCCCTGCTTTATATTCATACTTTTCTCCCTTTGGCTGTTTTTATATTCAATGTTTGGGTTGTTTTTATATTCAGTGTTTGGGCTACTCTAGTGCTCCCTTCATATTCACAATCTCCGCTTTTATCCCATCTGTTTGTCACTCTGAAGTGACTGATCGAACCAGCAATGGATATTGTAACCGGAACCGCAGGGAACACCTTAAGCAGCGTTATTATCGCCCCATTTATCCAACAAATCATCCAACAGATTGACGATCTTATTCGCTTGGATGACAACCGTCAGCTCCTGGAAGCTCACTTAAATCGTATGAAGAGCCTCTTGCTTGATATTACCAGTCGATTCCAAGATCAGCAGAAGGCGACCCCGGATTCTCTGAGCAAGTGTTTGTTAAGGATGCAGCATTCAGTTGGAAAGGGCAGACAGTTGATCCATCGCTCACAACGTCCGCAGCAGTGTTTTGACCGTCTCTTCTGCAAGCGAGCGAGGGAAATCAGAGAGTGGAAGGAATCTTTTAATGAGCTCTTTCTTGATCTTGAAACCGACTTTTCTTTGTTTTGCAGCGCTCAACAGATTGTCTCTGCGGCACCACAACAGGCAGACCTACTGCTTCAAGACGAACCAGACACCGGAGTGGTAGGGATGGAAAATAATTTGGCAGAGATAAAGCTTGAGAGATGGCTTACTGAAGCTCCCCACGTTAGCATAATCGGTGTATGTGGGATGGGTGGGGTTGGAAAGACAACATTGCTCAAGAAGGTCTACAACACGTACACGGCGAGTCAGGTTTTTGATTATGTTATTTGGGTTACTGTTTCTCAATTTTCAATTCTGGAGTTACAGAGTCGAATTGCTTTTGCAATCAATTTAGACCTGACAAACTGTCCCAGTGATGTTGATATGCGGAAGATGAAACTATCTGCATATCTAAAAACAAAGAAATTTTTCATGGTTTTAGATGACATGTGGAGAACATTGAATCTAAGAGAATTGGGTGTAGAATTTAGTAATCCCAAAGGCAGCAAAATTGTATTCTCTACTCGCAACAAAAATCTGATTCAAGAAATGAGGGCAGAAGAGTCCATCAAAATAGAACCCCTGTCCAAAGAGGAAGGATGGGAGTTGTTTTGCAGGATTTGTTTTAAGGACGGCCATGTTCAGAAAGATTTAAAACAGGTTGCAAGAGAAGTTGCGGATGAGTGTCAAGGTTTGCCCCTCGCCATAAATGTTATAGCCTCAACCATGATTGGCAACATAGATATAAATGAGTGGAGGCTCGCTTCAAATCAGATGAAAACAGTGGATGCGAATTTTCCGATTATTCATCCTCGGATTGATCAAGATTTGTATCAGAGATTGACGTGGAGTTATGAAAGTTTGAGAAACGGTGATTTGAAAAATTGTTTTCTATTTTGCGCCATATATCCTGAAGATATGGCCTTTGATTCCCACTACTTGGTGCAGGCGTGGATCGCAGAGGGTCTGGTGAAAAGCAAAGATGAGGAGTATTTATTGGAGACTGGGTATAAATATGCAAAGTTACTTCGTGATCGTGGGTTATTGCAATTTCATACACGGGGTTGGAGTAAGATTCACGATGTTATACGGGACATGGCAATTTATATCGGAGAAAATGAGGAAAATTGTATATTTAGGGCAGGTCAAATGCTTCAGAATTTCCCCCACATCCCCGATGATTGCAGAAGAATATCGATTTTCCTCAATAATATTACGTCTCTCCCGACACTCAGATCTTCAAATTTGGTGACTCTAATTCTACACTCAAATGAAAAATTGGAAAAAATTCCTGAAGATTTTTTCTTCAACCTTCATTCTCTTAGAATATTAGACATATGTCAAACAGGGTTAAAATCATTGCCAATATCATTATGGCAACTTACGAAACTGGAATTTCTCGCTTTGAGTGGGACTGAAATTGAGGAGGTCTCCGAAGGGATAGGTAATTTATTTCACCTTCAATTTTTGCGTATGGGATATTGTAGAAAGCTGAAATCTTTGCCCTCTAGAATAGGAGAGCTTAAAAATCTGAAGTATCTTAATCTTCTTGACTGTGATAACCTACAGGTGATTCCCAATGAGATTACAATGCTTTCAAAATGTAAAATTGACCCTGACTGGATATTGGAAGGGCTCCTTCAATGAAATGTACAAGTGATTCCCAATGAGATTACAATGCTTTCAAAATGTAAAATTGACCCTCACTGGATATTGGAAGGGCTCCTTCAATGAAATGCGCAATGCCCATAGACTAACTGTCAGTCAATTTTGGCATAATTAGATCACACTCTTGTATTTTAGAAGAAATACGAAGCGTATTTTTAAATGTTATGTTTTGTGATATAAAAAATAATTTTATTGACATTATTAGTGGTATGAACTTCTAAAATAAAAAAATTTAATAATATGTTTTATACCTAGATTTATTTTAAATACAAATGTAAGTAATCAAATTATCTTATATACAAATTATTTGAAAAGTTTATTGTTTAAAGGGTATTTTTGAATGTTATATATAATAAATAAATTTTACTTTTGAGTCTAAAGAGTCTTTCTTGAATTTTATATAATTGAAAAAAATATATATATCTAAGAAGACCAAAATGTAAAATGCAAAGACTATTAGTAATAAAAAAAACTTATTTTTTTCAATTACTTTATATCTCTTTTATATATATATATGCTGATATCATTTTTTTACATAACATGTGTATTGCAAAATGTTATGTATAGATTACATTGTACACATTAAAATTAAAATGTCACCCATTACTTTTATATTAAGAATTGAATGAATAACACATTTTTTTCCTATTATTCTTATTAGAAAGTACTTGATATTTTTTATTTTATCTTTTAACTTTTAATTACTTTTGTTGGATTTTGAAAACTTTACTATATGCAACCATAAAATATTCTTTTCCAAATTATCTATATATATATTAACAATGATCTTCAAATAGTTTATTTAAATATCGTATTGAAATATTTTGGAAAAGTATAAGGTTTAGTCCACATGGGTTTGGTTCGACGGTGAAGAGAGTGTTCTTAAGACACTCGTGATGAAAAGGTCATCGGTTCCCCATGATAAGGGTTGGTGTGACCAAGGCCCAGTGAGATCCCTCAGGACCCAAACATTTAAACATCTTCCTGGCACTTTTCTTTTTTTTACTTCTAATTACTTTATTTTTGGACGTTGAAATATTTTATTTGTGAATGTTTTTACCACATTGAATTGTAATATCAACAAAAAAATATACTGACCATAGTGAAAATGGGAGTTGTCTCCAAAGGGATCAGAAATGATCTTGACTCATCGACTCACTATTGGTTACATGGTTTCAGGTACCGTTCCTCCTTGTAGTTCTAATTCTGACTTAGGACTTAGTTCATGTGGGGATCTTAGCAGCCCCCTCGGATCTTATGTTAATAAAACTAATTGTTATTCGAATGGTAATGGAATAGAGAACGCGTTTTTAGTTAATAAAACAAACATTAATAATTGTAACCGTAATAATGCTAATCAAAGTTATGTAATTAATGATATGATAAGAGATGATTATAACCTTGAATGTAATAAGAAGATGGGTAGCGATAATTATAATAACATTATTAGTGATAATAGTGAAAATATTAAAAATAGTAATATTAATGAACTTAATTACATCAATAAAAAGAACTATTATATTTCTATTAAGAATAATGTTAGTAATAATTGTAAATCTAAAAATAAATTTAATAATAAAAATAATAATAATAACAATATGAATAGTATTGGTAGCTCTAATAATAACAATATGAATATTGATAATGGCTCTAATAATAAAGTTGTCAATCTCTCCAGTTTCTCTTTTGATCCCTCTGTTTATAATCTTTTGGAGAAAGGTTTCAATTTTTCCTTTGCCCCCAGGAAAATCCCTATTCATGATATTATTTGTGACATAGAATTTGGTATTAGGGATTTACCGGATTCCTCCAAGGACATCATTAGACAGGACTGTGCGATGATCTTAAGGAAAGCCAAACCCCGCAAGAGTAACCTGAGTAAGCTCGAATTTGAGGCTTTAAAATCTTTAAATAGTAATAAATATATTGTTGTTCTTAAAGCTGACAAAGGTGGTGCAGCTGTCATCCTTAATAAGGAGGATTATAGGAAGAAAATGTTAGATCATTTGGAGAATAGTGGGAGCTACAAGAAACTTGCCAAAAATCCCTTAAAAAAGGTCTCAAAGGCAGTTGCTGATGCTATTAAATCAAATAGCATGGTGAGCTCGAGCTTATATGAAAGCAACCCCTTACTCCAAGAATTTTATGGTCTTCCAAAACTATATGATGTGCTCCTGCACTATTGTTAACAGCACTGGGGTCCGATCACCGCAAAGTTTTTAGCTCCTTAAACTTAAGTTCTCGTAGGTCGTGGCCGTAATCCTTCATAAGATTCCTACTTTGTTAAGGACGATGTTGTTGATAATAACATAGATTCATAGTTTTGACAGCCAGCCGCTTTACCCAATATCCCCACCAACGAGGCTATTGACGTTATTAATCGCACATCGGGGATCTCGACATGTACTCTTTAGTAAAACTTTGTTAACCTCCACTTTTCGCTTTTAGTTGCACCTTATAAGCAAACATGTGTGTCACAAGGGTTCTTCCCCTTTTCCATTGTTATGGTCTTGAGATGGAGGACTTTAATCTAGGAACTCAACGCCTTCTTTTCCACCAAAGCAGGAAAATATTGCCGATGATACTGTCTCTGCCTGCTGCAAGATAAGTTAGATCAATTTTTCCTTCATCTCAACAGCCAATCTAGTTCCATAAAATTCACCATGGAACATGAGGTGGATGGTAGCCTTCCTTTCCTTGATGTCCTTATCTCTAGAAATGATGATGGTTCTTTCTCCCATCATGTTTTTTGAAAGAAAACACATACTGAGCAATATCTTCATGCTAGCTCCCACCTTTTCCCTGCTCAAAAATTAGGCGTCCTTAGCACCTTAGCCACGAGGGCGCTGAGAATCTCTGATGAGTCTCACCTTGAGGGGGAAAAGACCCATCTGTTGAATCTCTTTTGTAATAATGGTTATAGTATGTCGCAGGGCCTCAAAGCTTTCCTCAAAGCGGAGAAAGGTCCTGTTAAAAATAAAAAAGAACTTAGTGAATGGTATGGCAGTGTCAGCCTTCCATTCATCCAGGGTACCACTGATAAGATTGCTAAAATCCTTAAAAAGCATAAGGTATCCTCTTATTTCAAGCCTCTTAATACAATTCGTAGTTCTCTAAAATCGGTTAAAGATCTGATTGACCCCAGGGATGGAAAAGGTGTCTACATCATTCCCTGTTCCTGTGGGACTCCTTACATTGGTGAGACGGGTCGGTCCATTAATCAAAGGATCTGTGAGCATGCTGTTGATATGAAGCATAGAAGATCTCGCTCATCCGCCTTAGCTGAGCATGCAGAAAAGACTAACCATCATGTTTGCATAGAAGATGCTAAGGTCATTGCTAGAATCGACCATTTCCATCATCGTAAGTTGAGAGAGGCTATTGAAATTGAAAAAAGACCCGTTAATCTCAATAGAGATGACGGTTGGAATATCAGCAGATGCTGGATTCCTGCCTTATATTCTTGATTATTATTTTATTTTTATTATTTTTATTATTATTTTTATTTATTTATTTATCTATTTATTTAGTTATTTTTACTTTATTTATTTGATTATTTTTATTAAAAAAAATAAATAAATAAATAATAATAATAATAATAAATGAATAAATAAATAAAATAAAATAAAATAAAAATAATAATAATAATAATATTAATTATTTAATTAATTAATTAATAAAATATTTTTATTTATCTTTATTATTAATTTATATTTTTGTTTTTATTTATTTATTTATTTTTATTTTTATTTTTATTTTTATTTATTTATTTGATTATTTTTATTTTTATTATTTTTATTTATTTATTTATTTATTTTGACTCTTTGTTTGACTATTTGATAGATGGTTTGTTATAATTAAATCATATGAATAAGAATTAATTATATTTATTAATTAATAATAATAATTAATTATTATATAATTTAATAAAAAATTTACATATATACACCACGATTTGTTAAATTACTTACCATTATATTAATATATTAAAGGTTTTATAAATAAATAAAATAATAATAATAAATAAAATTAATAAAATTAAATAAATAAATAAATAATGGAATATTTACTTTTTCAAAGTCAAACTAGCTGTTATCCTAACGGCTAGTTGAGTCATTTCTACATCTATTTATACTTAATGACTGGATCTGATCTCTCACATAGTCCTGATGATGAACCACACTGGTTGGTTCGAAACGCGTCGACCTCGTTCTTTTGCATGTGATTACTACCGAAAGAATTTCTACAAATTTACACATTAAAATTATTTATTTATTTATATATATATTTTAAGTATACCTCAATAATATTTAATCATGCATATTAAAGTATTTTATTACATAGTTGACATTAACATATTTTAGATAACATGTGCATTAGACATGTTACCTATAGATTACATTACAATGTTCACTTTAAAATGGTTTTTTTTATTAATATACTTTTAAATATACATCAATATTTTTTAATCCTACATATTAAAGTATTTCTTTAATGATCCATACAAAAACTTAATATTATTATGAATGTTTTTAAATTTGATATTTTTTTATTTTATCTATTAACTTTTAATTACTTTTTTCTTTGGAAATTGAATATTGTACTATATACAATATTAAATTTTATTTTTTTTACATTTTTTTCTATATATAAATATATATAAAGGTTATATCGACCTAAATTAGTTAAGAAAGATCTTCAAATAGTTTATTTAATTCCCATGTTGAAATATTTTTGAAAAGCATAAGGTTTCAAAATCTTCCTAGCACTTTTCTTTCTTTTTTACTTCTAATTACCTTATCTTTGGACATTGAAAAATTATATTTTGGGTGAAATACTTTTACCATATTGGAATCTAGTGACCATAGTGAGGATGAGATTATTGATGTTTTATAATGTTTTCAATTAAAACTAATATTCATTTTTGTTTTTTATTATAGCATACATTGCTTTTCTATTTAGAAAATATTTTATTTTTATTTTAAGAGACACATATCATATCCATATTAATCACAAATAGAACCACACATCACCGTCATACTCGGTTGTAGAATGCGCCCTTCTATGCAAAAATGATAACTATGTTTTGTGGGATGACATTAATTGATCCAGATTTATGCAAGAACGCAACATAATACACATATAACCATAAATACAAAGATGTAACAAAAATAACACTTCATTTCATTAATATCAAAGAAATGAAATTCGCTTACAGAAAGAATGGAAATAAACTAGTTAGGGCACTGGTAGCTGATCTCTGAGAAGAGATGTGGCGGCTACAGGCCTCTGAACCATGTTATAATGAGGCTCGAGGGCCTATTTATTATTTAGAAACAATGGAAAACCCTAAACATCCAAAACCTTAACCCTAGGAGATGAAGCGCCAAAAATATAGGCCTCGTTTGGGTAAATTGGTGTTTCAACTTCCCGGGGACGTAACTTTGGCATACGATCTTTGTTTGACGTGCACCATACCTCGTTAGAAAGATCTATTCGAGGAATACAATTTTTGATGTGAGCACTCATGTTGCTCCTGGTTTTCCCAAAAAACGTCGTTTACGGCCTCAAAACGGCTCTAGAAGTTCAGGACCCGAAAAACTGCTAAAAATAGTAAGTTGTGCTGAAACTGAAAATCTAAAAGAGATAATGGTGGAGCCCCAAGTGGAATAAGCGGGTGGCCACCAATATCCACCTGGATCATCAATAAACCTTTTTTATAAAATAGGTAAATATATTCCACTTTTAATAATAATATTGTTGTTGTTGTTATATATATATATTAAAAATGGGTTTTTTTGAATCATTAAGTTGGTTGGAAAATAATATCGAAAAAAGGGGTTAGGGTTTTCGTAAAGCGATTTTTAGTGGTGACTTTCCATTGGCGATTTAGTAAGATCTAAGAGACTAACTCACAAAGGGTCACGTTTTGACGTTTAGCGCTTTCTATGCCATGTCCTTGTGGAGGATGGAAGGCATGAAACAAATTGATGACTAGTCCAAGGACACTCTCTCAGAGAGCATGATCTTTAATTCTCCTTATGTGTGATCTATCTGAAACATTGAATCATATAAAGAGAAAGAGGGCACAAGTATTCCATATAGCCTCTATGGATTTTCCCAAGGATGCACAATAAAGTCCATGTCAAATCTCACAAATTAGTAAGGTTTCCATAAGATTGTTATGATCCAATAATTTTTCGTAAGTGCTTTCAATCAAAATTTCCCATCATACATGACCTTTTACTAACAAGCAAATTTGCTTATGAAATCATGACCAATGCATATTCTAAACATATTTAGCAAACCATCAATATGAAACAAGAAGAAATAATCATGAACATCCATAAACACAAGACATGATAACATAGTTCACCCAATGTGGGCTATGTCTCTGAGCCCGGTGTCAAGAGTGGGAAAGCCACTTCATTAATTTCGGCAAGAAGATGACGAGTGCATTATGTAATCTCTTACAATAGAAGGATGAACCCCCTTATCTAGAGTGGCACATGTCTCCACGAGAAGTTCTCCTGTAAGAACTCTCACTCATAAAATCTCCACTCTAGCATGAAAAAGGAACAATCTCTCACCTAAAGTGGCATATAATGATCCTCTCACAAAGTGGCATACAGGGATCTCAAAATAAAATCATTATCTCAGAAAAAATAAAATTAAGACATGGAAATAATGCACCTTATACCTCCAATTCTAGGGGCAACCTAAAAATCAGCTACTTAGATGAAGAAATACCATGGGCCATTATGTTCCCTATGAAAATATGTGAAATTTTTATAAAATCGACCCCTTTCTGTCTCGGTCAAATCTAGGCTCCGTAGGAGTCTCAAATATTCCTTAAAGATTCTATGATGGAGATGGATTGAAATTCAGCTTCTCACATGGAGAAACTGATCACGCCATCATCTTTCTTGTGAAAAATCAAGTCAAAAGAGTATAAATTTGTTTTGATTCTTAAACTATTAATTTTGGGCCTTTAGGGAATCTTTCAAATTCCATGTAGATTCTTGCATCAAGGTTCCACCTTAATGGTTCTGCCCTCAACATTTTACTTCTGAAAAATCCATTTCTCAAATCAGAAAAATGATTGCGCCATCAAACTCCTGGAAAAATTCTGGTTCATTTAAGTATAAAATTGGCATGATTTTGACACCTTCAAAAATCGCCCCCCCTGGAAATCTAAAAGATTCCTCACATATTCCCTGTGTCAAGGTTTCGTTGGTCAAGATTTTGCCTTTGGTTCATTGTTCCACTAGTGTTGGGTTCCAAGTCGCTCGTTCGTGGTTCCTCCACCGCTCTTCGTTCCGTCAGGTGAATGAATTTACTTGGTGTTTAAATAAAAAAAATTGTAGGTGGATTTTAAACGAGGTTGTTGGGTCGTTTTGGTTGGGCACTAAAATAAGTGGGGGAAGGTTCGGGTTCCAACACCAGGGTCTCCTCGAGATAGTGCTTTGTTATAACTCTTTTGGTTTTTGGTTACGGTGGAGGTAATATTTATGTTTTCATGTTATATGGGGTTATTAGCGAGCAGGTCAGCCACCAACTAGTGTAGGTATGACTCCTGTTGGCCCCAGTCTATTATAATGGTCAGTGGTTGTATATAATAAATGACTCTAGGGGTGGGCGGGTCCACCAAGCCTGACCCCACCACATTATATATATATATATATATATATAATTTTAAAATAGAAATTCAAAAACCGTCGGCTAAAATTTTGGGGTCACCGAAAATTTTAAAGAGGCAATAATTTCTTGAGCTTCGATCATCACACAGTGCCAAAATGACACCTAGTTAACAACTTTCAAATTTATCCAAACCTCCAGATTTAGCGAGCTTCTGAATTTATTTAGTGACCAACTAAATTTAGTCAATGGGGTCAAGTTGACCAAAAATTTGATTATCAATATCTTGAGCATACGAACTTGGAATTGAGTGTCATTTCCACTGTTAGAATTAGAAAGACAAGCTCTACGTTCTGGTATTGGTTTCGATGAAATCTGAAGATTTTAAATTTTGGGCTTTTCCAAAGTCACCTTTTATTCTTGAGCCTTTCTGGAGCCACCTAGATCATTCTGTTGATTTTGGTAGCATAGGATGTGCTCTAAGTCTCAAAATTTGTAGGGAGGCTTAGACACATGTATTCCAAAGAACCCAGAAATCATTTTTGAAAATTCCACTTAGAATGTGTTTTATTAAAATAATTGATTAGTTTTAAAGGGACACTAAGTCTAAACTTAGGAAAATAAAATAATTAAAGGGTATTAATAAAACAGAGTATGAATCTTCTAGAGAAGACGAAGATTAATTCAAAAGTTAATATTATCCATTGACTAATTTGAAAATTCCACTCAGAATGTTTTTTATTAAAATAATTGATTAGTTTTAAAGGGACACTAAGTCTAAACAACTTGATGGATCATTTGGAAATTACACTGGAGAGTCTAGAGATCGAAATTCTTTAGTGAGAAGTGCTCAGGGATAAGATCGATCAAGAATATTCTCGCAGAGAGGGGAAAATATAATTATAGGTTGGAGATTTTCCTGAGCCAGAGAGTACACAATAGAGAAGACAGGGAGTAGTACACAGAGAGGCAGTGTAGCATCTACGCAGAGCCTGCACAGAGCCAACAGAGCCAATGAGTAACCCAGAGGAAGTTTGTGCTTCAGATGAGGATCAGTTAGATACAGTGTCGGAGAGCCGGAGTGTGAGACCGGGAGAGGCCATAGGATCAGATCTAGGCAGCAAAAGAGCCACCTAGCAGCAGTGGCATGGTCCCCCTACAGAGCGATACAGAGACTGCATATAGGCAGTGGAGGGCTTGTCAGTTCGGGGTTTGGCCAGTTTAGGGTTCCAATGTTAGAGTGTGAGGTAATATCACTAGCTCTTTGTCAGTCATATTCTCTGTGAGGATAGCCAGCAAGACATCCAGATTTTGTTTAGAAAAATTACTGCATAATATATAAACCCTCAACTGCTGCACCGATTTTCCCACATTGGGTTTTTCTCGGGACATTAGTCCAAAAAAAACGGTGTCACATGTGTCTATGATTTACTCTTGCTCAGATCTTGTTTTTGCACTTTAATTTCCCGCATTTAATTTGTGAAGGCTCTAGTGTATGATTTTTCGCTATTTACAGTAGAAAACCGTAAATAATTTGTTGAAAGGAATTAACAAGTAGGAGAATTCTCATCAGTGTTGTAGTAGGATTCTAGGTGTAGGAATTTTCACAAGGTATTAGAGCTTGTTTAGCAGTGTAGGAGAAGCAAGAGAGAAGATCTAGCGTTGAAGGATAAACAAGGATCAAAGAGTTGTGTAAGCAACAATTTGATTTCACAGTGACTACGCAGTCTAAGCGAAGAGGGGTAGACCTACAAGACAATATCTCTCTGAGTGAGCCGACAGAGAGGTAGGATTTGGCCAAGTTGTAGTTTGTTCGAGGCAGAGGGAGCATCATAACAGTTTCAACGTAGATCAAGAGCTTGAGGGACACAATTTTTTGTAAAACAGTGATTGTTGGTGCAGAAAGTGTTAGGAGAGAGTAGTTGAAGACATTTTGGGGATTTATGACCTCAGAGAGTTTCATGCCCAAGAAACACTAATTTACCATGCAGAAGCGACAAATTTCTTGAATTATTTGGCTTGCTCCAGTAGGAAGTGCGTAGAGCGAGTTCCGTAGAGGGTTAGAGGCAGCATATCGACAGCATGTGGGGGATTTTCTTCCTCAGAGAATTCCTAGCTAGGGAATTCTAATTCTTGATAGCTGAGTAGTAGTGTTGTGTGGAAGATATACTATCTCAAGTAGGGAGTGCGTAGGGAAGACCAGCAACTGCGCAAAGGAGAAATAGGGAGCTAGTTCAATATTTTCTTTTTCAGCATAAATGGTAGCAAGCGGGCTGAGAGATCAAGATCAGTTGGAGGGAGCCTCCAACTATGTGATCTAGTAGGCAAGGATTAGATTCATATTAGATTAACATGATAAAATATTTCATTGATGGTGTGGTAGTTGTACCGGTAAATTCAAATCCACTGAAAGCATACAAAAATGATATGGCAAAGGAAAAGCGCTTGATCCTCGACGGGATGAGGGATCATGTCATGTGTCACATCGCAAGAAAATACATAGCTAGAGAGATGTGGCAGACCTTGGAGATGTTATATCAGGGATATTTCGAGCAACATAAGATTTTTTTGGAGGAGAAGATGTAGACTACCAGGATGAAGAACGAAGAGCACATTGATCCATTCCTCTCTAAACTTTTGGAGAACCATGACCAGTTGGAAGGTGTGGGAGCAACTCCTCAGGCCATAGAGATGGTTAGATTGGCCCTTAATTCAGTGTCTGAAGACTATTAGGTCTTTTTTTAGAGCATCTTACGCATAGATAAGTTACCGTACTGGGAAGTAATATGGGCAGCTCTTTAGCAAGAAGAGATGAGGAGATATCCACTCAAGTGTAATCTTGAGAGAAACAAAAAGAATGGGGTGAAGATAATGGAGGAGGAAGAGAATGCAACCCTTGCATCAAATGGACATCAAGAGCAACGTAGGAGGAAGAAGACCCTTCTAAGATCAAATGATTCTATTGTGGTGAGATGGGACATTACGCCTCACATTGTACTAAAGAAGAAGGACATATACGAGAATCATGATCCACAGGTTGCAACCACCAATATTGAAGAAGAGGAGTTTGTGATGATTGCCCATATATCTCCTAGGGAGAATTGGGGTGATCTGGAATTGTAGTTCAATAGAACTGCAGTTGGGTAGGGTCCTTGAGGATTCCACCTCTCAGATCATCACCTTGCTACGGGAGCCCAAATCTAAAGTAGCAGGATGGACGAGTTTCAATTGGTGCTGAGGAGTGCAAAAGAGACAGTGTACTGGTTAGTGAGCGCCAGAAACTGAGCAACGTAGAGAAGAGTTGGAAGCAGTGCAATAAGGCACAGTGTAGAGTAAAAAAACAACGCAACAATTCAGAGGGACAACGCAGAGGCTAGCAGCAGTTAGATCTGTTGCACCGAGATGCATCCTCCTGAACACTTAGTTTTGTATTAGATGTTTTTCAGTTGCTGTGTAGTGGCAATTGGCAGAAATATGTAGGGCTAGTAGAAACAAGGATGCAACAATGTAGTGTTGGTGGGAAGCAGTGTTAGACATCAGCAACATAGAGAGAGATGTTGAGGAATCAGAGGAGTACTTCAACTAGTTATATTGCTAGAGCACATTCCTCGCTAGGAGGGAGTGTTTATTTGGGCAGCATCGGATATGCTATAAGTCTCAAAATTTGCAGGGAGGCTTAGACACATGCATTCCAAAGAACCCATAATTCATTTTTGAAAATTCCACTCAGAATGTGTTTTATTAAAATAATTAATTATTTTTAAAGGGACCCTAAGTCTAAAATTAATAAAACAGAGTGTGAATCTTCTAGAGAAGACGACGATCAAGTCAAAATTTAATCTTAGTCATCGATTAACGATTTAATATCGGTCGTTGAAGTCTCAATGAGAATATTATAAGGAATTGATGGACCATTTGGAAATTACACTGGAGAGTTTAGAGATCGAAACTTTTTAGTGAGTAGTGCATAGGAGGAAGATCGATTGAGAATATTGTCCCAGAGAGGGGCAAAGATAATTGCCGGTTGGAGATTTTCCTGAGCAAGAGAATACACAGTAGATAATATAGAGAGAAGTATGTAAATAGGCAGCGTAGCAGCTACACAGAGCGAGTAGAAGTAACGTTGTAGCCCAGAGGAATTTTGTGTTTCAACTGAGGACTAGTCAGATCCAATGTCAAAGATCTGATGTGTGGGACTGGGAGAGTCCAGAGGGTCAGATCCAACCAGCAGAAGATCTAGCCAGCAGCAGTAATGCAGTCCCCACGTAGAGTGATGCAGAGACTACGCAGAGCCAGTGGAGGGCTTATCAGTTTGTGGTTTGGATAGTTTGGAATTCCAATGTAAGTGTGTGAGGTAATATCACTATCTCTTTGCCAGTCATATTATCTGTGAGAATAGAAAACAAGGCATTTAGATTGTATTCATAAAAATTACTAGATAATATATAAACCCTCAGTTGTTGCACCAGTTTTCCCACATTGGGTTTTTTATGGGGAAATTAATCTAACGAAGGATGCCACATGTGTCTATGATATAATCTTACTCAAATATTGTTTCCACAATTTAATTTTCCGCATTTAATTTTTTACGGTTGTAGTGTATGAGTTTTCGCTATTTACAGTAGAAAACCGTAAATAATTTGTGAAAAGGAATTAACAAGTAGGATAATTTTGATCAGTGCTGCAGTAGGATTTCGGGTGTAGGAATTTTCACACATTCCTCCCCATTGAGGATATTTTTTTCCTCCAAAATCATGAATACTATCTGCAATCTTTTGTACTTCTTTGTCTGCACAACAAGTGTCCTAACATGCCATCCTTCCTTCTCCTTCACCATTGTACTTCAAAGCCATAAGTGTGAACCAACACATGCATATGCACAAACCTGTAGTACATCTTGAAAAATACATGTTCCTTTTACAAAACCAAACATGACACAAGAAAAACCCATACTTTCGAAGATTTTATAACACACTCTTTGGTCAAGTTTACATCAGAATCATAATAGAAACCAATACCCCAACTATCAACAGAAGGCCAAAAACATCATAATGTTGGATTCATAAGTGATGGAAAACACTTCATTACTTTTATAATCATTTCACAACATGTGATTTAAAAAATGTGGCCATGGCAAGCTACTATATTTAATAAAACCATATCTCACTCAACAAAGTGAATGAGTCATCATTTTGTAGTTGATTCACTTATTGAAAAGCTTCATTGATTGGTTTTTGCATAAGCACTTTTTCCTTCTTTAGACGTTTCTCTGGATGTAGCTCCCAAAATGTGGCTCTCTGATGTCCACCTATGTTGCAATGACTGTAAAGAGTATTCTTCCTCTAGACTCACTTAACCTTCTTCCTTCCCTGATGTGGAGAAGGCCTTTCATGTTAGAAAATTATATATTATAGAGCAATGCAATACATAAAATATATGGAAAACACAAGCACACAAGACACATAAAACCAGAGAGACACAGATATACGTGGTTCACCCAATTTGGGCTATGTCCACCCCGAACAACCAATCCTTCCTTTCTATTATCCAACAAAATGAAGAGACACAACCTACAATAGATTCGTTGTAATATCCTTTGTTCTCTCTCAAAGTCTCCCTATCTGTTTCTCACTTTGAGAATACACATACAATACACAACCGCAATACAATACCCTCATACAAAGCAAGGGGTTTCCTTCTAGTACAAAAAAACCCTAAACTAAACATAACTTCTACTGTCAAATCATCCGCCTAATGAACAGCCAAGATTGAATAGAAATTACTATACTTTTACAAGGCAATTTTACATATTTTTTTAGCTTCGGGGGCGCTGCCCCTAAAACCCCCCACCAGGGGGGGGGCTCCATAAAGTCGCAGCTGCCCCCCTTGGACCCCCCAGGCAGCGTTTAATTATGGGAGGCGTTGCCACCCGATTAAGGTACAAGGGTCCAATGCTATGATACAAAATAAACAAGATAATTAGGCTCCACACCCAACATTTCACGTTTTGTCTTGTTTCTTTTTGCCATTCATTTCCAATGCTCGACAATAACATGGTTACAGAAGTAAAAAAAAATACATGGTTTTCTATGCCATTATTTATGCTCATCATTATCAATTTTCTTATAAACAAAAGGAACAATAGAATACTGAGACCTTTTATACCTTGCATGGTTTTCTCTGGTGCGATCCTAGGGATGCGAGCTTGTCTTATCTCTTCTTTTGCAATTTTCATTGTCATGGAAAGATTGTTATGTGTTCCCATCATTATATTTCCTTCATGATTCCAAAAATGGCTTTGATTCTTTGTTTGAATAACCCCTTGCTTATGCTGCCTTCAAACACTCTCCTTTAATGTATCCCAATGCTGTAAATTGAGTGTAACACCTCCTCCCACATTTACCCACTTTCACGAGAATTCTCAGGGTAAACATGAATTGAGGGTCACTATGATATGACTCAACCTTCTATATGACCTTAAGGAAATGGATTCGACAACTTGAAACCTTAACGACTTCCCTCAGGTGCCACAGGACCTATAGGAGTAACCCATCCCCTCCAGGTGTCCAACCCCTTAAACAAATCATATTTTTCTTGACCTAGAGCCCTAGTTGCTCCCTTTCCAAGGCCTCCAAGTGATTTTGGTTTCCCAGTTGCTCCCATAGACCTACATCGGTGCGACTGTGGTTTCCCAATCGCTCCCATAGACCTACATCGGTGCGACTGTGGCATTTTTCTGTTAGTGTTGTTCCAACGAATGCAGGAATTAAGGCTATTTTAGTCATCGGATAAAATATACGATGAGATAATAAGTGACTAAACTAAAAGTGACTAACTTAAATGACTTTAAGTTAGTCATTTTAGTTTAGTCACTTAAAACTGCTCAAATTTAGTAGAAATTCAGTTGAAATAATTGTGGCGACTAACTTTTTAAGTCACCTAGTCACTAATTTCATCATTTTCTACTAGTGATCTATAATGCTAAAACTATAATAGTTTTATACAATATAGAGTCTAAGTTTACAATATATAACAATTTTATACTCCCTTTTGAAGGAGAGACAAGAAAGAGAGTTTGAAATTTATATAGAAGATTTTAAAGGGTTAATAAGAATTTTTTCCTCACATCTTACAAAGATGACACACTATTTGTTGTGGGGTTTTTACGGTGTTCTATAGAGACAATGATTTCATTAATTTGAATTCAATGTTGATTTAAACTTGGTAGATTGTGAAATTGAGGCGAAACTGAGGCACAAAATTAGGTGTGGTAAGGCGAATGATATATTCGAGCTTGAATTAGCAGGTGTTGACGAAAATTTTCATCAACACCTATCTCCATCTGCGCTATGTCACATAGAGTAACTTAGTGTAAATACATTTTTTTTGCTAGTTTATGCGAGTCTTGATATGACTGAACGACTAAACTGTGGCTTGAGTAGTCATGACCCAAGGGCATCTAAGTCATCAAAATTTCCCACCAATCACATTTGATCTGGTCTGCACTAGCCCTTAGCATGGCTGGTTTTTTTCCCATGGAGTTTTGAAATAGTGACCTTTACACCACATAGTACCTTAACAAAACACCCTGTCACCATCTATTCTATGCCTCATGGGAAACTATGTGCAAATATTAATTTCATTATTATTTATTTTCCAATACATTAATTTTATAAAATTTTAATTGTGTAATATTAATTCAATGCTTAAATTTTATCCATTTTTTTTTAAACTATGGGAAAACCTATCATAACTGAGTTGTCAAACCAATAGAGGGGACAACCATCACTGGCTTCTATCCACTAATGTAGGTTGACTCATCATTTTTATTCAAGGAAAACCACACCACCTGTAATTACCCGCTTGTGGTCCATAAGGGGGCATGCTTTCACTCCTACCATATCCCTCTAGGTCTTGGGTCGTTAGATTGTTTCCCTAGGTCCAAAGAAAACGAGTTCTAAGCCAAGAAAAAACGTAATTTTAAGCCAAGAAAAAACAATTTTAGAACATACTCCAGGTCAAAAATTATATTCATTCTTATATTAGTTATATTTTCTTTAAGACTAAATATATGTGAATTTTTAAAAACATTTAAATTGATTTAGATTCAGTTTACCAAATTTAAGAAATATATAAATTATACAAATATTTTTGAATTTACAAAATATATTTATCATGATAACTACCAATTTAATATAATATACAAATAAATCCTCCCACCATAATTAATTTTTTTCTTTAAAACAAACTATGTCTTCTTTAAAAAAATCTAGACTCGTGCTTGGGCTATCGAATCTGTAAATATTACATTAATGTGATTTTCCACCTAATATCCCAACTCCAATTCTCATAAAATCTTGGACTTCAGATTTTAGGGACTCACAAACTCCGAATATGAAACTTTCTTGCTACAGGAGCATTCGCAATTTTTTTTAGGTTCCAGGATCATTCACATTTTTTTTTCAGGTTCCATTTAAAACAATTTCCTCAGTGTTGAGATTCAACAAGATGATGAGCTTAGTGAAAATCAGTCCCCTTCACTAAGTGGGCCCGCAGGCTATTTTTAGGTGTAAGTCTATTTTTAGAGATGGTGATCATATTTCAGAAGTTGCAGGATTCTATTTGTGGATGGTTGGTCAAGTTAGAAAAATAGATGAAATTCTATTTTTAGAATATTTGGTGAAGTCTATTTATATATCGTCGATCTAAAAATAGAAGTGTCGATTATTATTAGCTCTTAATAATAATCCGACAATAAACTTCAACTTATTCTCTTGGAGCACTTAATTTCAGTATATAGACTTGGAAAATTAGTGGACTGAAGGAATTACGCAATTCCTAGGGTTTACTGGTGGTTCATGTATGGAGGACTCAATTAGAACTGAAGTGGAAAAGTTATGAAAGAGTTAGAAGAGTAGTTCATGGAGTTGTTATTCAGTTTAACTCAGTTAATGGAGTTAAACTCAGTTGAGCTAGTTGTATCTAGTCTAATTGAATGATACACTAGTGAGAGTGGAGTGAATTAATTATTTAATTAATTCAAAAATAATAACTCACTAATCAACTGAAAAAATACAACAGTTAACTACAGTGCATGTTAGTTCCAGTGGAGACCCAGTGGAGAGATAAGTGAAAGGGCAAGATGGACTATATGTTGTGACTATAGTAATGCATTGATTGCATCACACACACATTGGAGTTGCCAATGAGGATTACGCAGTCAAGGCAAGGTAGATTCAAATTCATTCAGGGGTCTTCTTCAACAAGGATTGTGAAGTGGAGGCAAGCTATCAGGTGGCAAGAAATTAGTGCATGGATTTGCAGATTTCTTCTGATTAGTGTGTGACGATTGATTGTATTGAGAGCTTGATGTACTAAGCTTTGTATGAGATTGTTACATGATCTCCATGATACATAATATATGATAGTTGGGGTTTTTAGCTTCAAACTTTCCCGTTAAACAACTGTGTTATGTGCGATTTTTTTTATTGCTTCATGTGTTTGCAATTGATTTTAATTTCCGCAAAAGATTAACAGTGGAAGGATTTTGTATTTAGGAAGAAGATAAATATTGTTAGATCAGGAGAATCTGGATATATACATGCATCTTATATATAATTTCTACATGGTATCAGAGCAATGTTACTTCTTGAAGATTGCAATTGTGAAGAATTGTTGAGTTTGTGCTGGTGGACAATTCGAATTTGCTGCAGAAAATTCTTGGTGCGAAAGTTGGGTATACATTGAAATGTCTTTCAATGGGTTGTGATTGGAGTATTCCCTTGATGGCAGCTCGAATTACATAGCTTGGAAGGATAGGATGGAGGCAGCGCTGGAGGATAATGGACTAAAGGAGTTCATCGATAGCGATGTTCCTAAGCCGGGATCTAGCGATGCTGCATTACTTGACGCATGGCAAAAGAAGATAGCAAAGACAAGAAGAATTCTGTTGGAAGGTGTGAAGGACCATATTGTGTCCAACCTTCACGGGAAAACCAATCTATTTGTAATGTGAAATGCTTTGACATATTTTTTCCAAAGCAGCAACGACCAGAGGAAGTTTTCACTGAAAGATAAGCTTAGAAAAATAAAAATGGAGAAGGGCGACAGTATTCCAAAATATCTCACAAAGTTTGTCCACTATAGGGATGAACTGGGAAGTGTGGGGATTAGTGTTGAGGATGAAGAATTGGTGATATTGGCTCTCCTTGGGCTTCTGAAGATTTGGCATAGCTACAAAGACTCTATCAATGGACGGGAGAAATTGCCGGGTTGGGAGCGACTTTGGTCAGATCTTGTGCAAGAGGAGATAAGGTGAAGTACCAGGGATGGCTCTTCATCAAAGAATGAAGATGAAGAGAATTTCACTTTGGCTGCCAAAGAAAGGAAAGGGAAGGGGAAGAAATCCCATCCAAAATCTGAAGCTAAAGGCAAGAAGCAGGATTTGTCGAAGGTGAAGTGTTTTCACTGTCACGAACATGGGCATTTTGCCACTAACTGCCCACAGAAGAAGAAGAACAAGAAGGCTGCTAGAGCTGCAGTGGGTGAGGACTTAGCCTTGCAATTTGAACTTGATTTCTCTTTGATCGCATGCTTGGTTTCAAGCTTAATGGGATCGGTGTGGTATCTTGATAGTGGTGCGTCTTTCCATATGACGAGAGACAAGGAGTTGTTTAGTGACTTGGAGGAGAAGGACCTTCAAATGCATATAGAGATGGGCGACGATGGTTGATACAGTGTGATCGGCATTGGGACCATTACTTTTGAGAGGGAGTCAGGTAATCCATTTCTGTTGAAAGATGTTATGCATGTTCCAGGTCTGAAGAAGAACTTGGTCTCGGTCGCAATGTTGGAAGACAGAGGTTATGACATTGTTTTCAACGAGGGAAAAGCTTTCCTGCGACATAAAACAACGGGTCAAACCAAGAGGATATGGATTCGAGTTAAGAATCTCTACAAGCTGGAGGTAGATGGCTGCGCTGCAATGATGGGCAAAGAAGAAGAAGTGGTGAGCCGAGATGAAGGTGAATTATGGCACAGGAGATTGGGCCATCTTCACCATGGCACTTTGAAGATTTTGAAGAAGATTTCTACTGGACTTCCCAAGGGTACTCTTGTGCAGTCAGATTAGTGAAAGGGATGTACTATGGGTAAGTTTGTGAAGACCACCTTTCATGAGAAGGAGAACCATGCTTCGGTGATCCTAGAGAGAATTCACACAGACGTGTGTGGACCTTTCTCGGTTGCTTCAACAACAAAACACAGGTATTATGTTATATTTTTGATGATTATTATCGTAGATGCTAGATATTATTCATGCAGAAGAAGAGAGAAACATTCTCAAAGTTTTGTGAGTTTAAAGCATTGGTGGAGAAGGTGTCGGGGAAGCAAGTGAAGGCTCTACAAAGCGATAATGGTGGTGAGTACATCTCGGGCGAATTCAAAGACTTCTGTAGCAAAGAAGGAATTAGAAGAGAACTCATAGCGCCTCATAACCCACAGCAGAATGGGGTTGTGAAGAAGAAGAACAGAACAATCGTGGGTGCTGCATGTGCTATGCTTGAGAGGGAGCTAGAATTACATGCAGTGGAGGAATTGCCTGTTCCTATAGATGAGCCTCGAGATGTGGATCAACCACAGGAGGAGATTCATGGAGTGGAGGAGTCCACTCATGTAGAGCCAAACATCAGACAAGGCAGAAAGCGTACCATAGAAGTTAAGAGACTGAAGTTTGATGCGGCACAAAATGTAGGAGTCCCTACATTACAGCGTAGACAAAGACAGTCACCTGACCGATTTACTGGATACATGGCTCTTATGAGCAAGTGTATTGTGACAGAGCCATATTCTTTTGAAGCAGTAGTGCTGGAGCCCACATGGGTAGATGCCATGGTGGAGGAGTATGACTCCATTGTCAGAAACAATGCTTGGGATATTGTTCTAAGGCCGGTGGGAAAATAAGTTGTAGGATCAAGATGGATCTACAAGGTAAAGCAAGCTGTTGATGGAAGCGTTGAGAAGTATAAGGCAAGATTTGTTGCGTGGTGCTTCTCACAGATCGAGGGGATTGATTATGAAGAAACCTTTGCACCTGTCGCACAGTATTCTTCCATAAGGACCATCCTTGCTCTCTCAACGCAGATGGGTTGGCACATTCATCAGATGGATGTGAAGACTGCGTTCCTTAGTGGGATCATTGAGGAAGAGGTGTACATTGAGTAACCTGAAAGATTTGAGATCTTCAGCAGCGAGTCGCATGTGTGCAGGCTCAAAGGAGCATTGTATGGGTTGAAGCAAGCACCACATGCTTGGTACAGACGGATCAACAACTATTTCACTGGACTTGGCTTCATCATGAGTGAGGCAGATGCAAACCTGTACCAAATTGTGCTGGAGGGTAAGATTTTAATCATTGTTCTTTATGTTGATGATTTAATATTAACGGGTGATGAGCAGTTGATACACTCATGCAAGGAAGATCTTACAAAGGAGTTTGAGATGAAGGAATTGGGCCTCCTTCATTGTTTCCTTGGATTGGAAATATGGCAGCGGGAAGGTGAACTGTTTGTGTCTCAAGGCAGGTATGCTCGGGAGATACTTGAGAAGTTTCACATGCAAGGCTACAAGCCTATCGACACTCCTCTTCCAAGAAATTGGAGGAAAGAGGATGCTACATCAGCAGAGGTAGTGGATGCCACTGTTTATCAACAGTTGGTGGGTTCGTTCATGTATTTAGTTAATACAAGACCGGATATATGCTATGCGGTGAACCAGCTTTCACAAGCGATGGTTAAGCCTACCAAGCTCTTTTGGAAGGCATGAAAGCATGTCCTAAGGTATCTCAAGGGCACTTCTAAGTATGTCTTATAGTACAGACAAACGGATGAAGTGAAGTTGCATGGCTTCACAAATGCAGATTGGGCAGGCAGCCCAACAGACAGAAAGAGCACATCAGGAGGGGTTTTCAGTATCAGATCTACACCAGTTTCTTGGTACAACAGGAAAAAAATATCTGTGGCACTCAGTTCAGTGGAAGCAGAATACATGGCAGCAAGTCAAGCTGCATGTGAGGCTATCTGGATGAGGAAGATCCTGGTCGGTTTGTTCGGTTCACATTAAAATCCTACAGTGATACATTGTGATAATTAGAGTTGCATAAAACTCTTGATTAATCCTGTGTTTCATGATAGATCTAAACATATTGATATCCGGTATCATCATATCAGAGATTGTGTGCAGCAGAAGCTCATGTTGCTTCAATACATTCCTACGTAAGATCAGGATGTAGACATTCTGACGAAGGTGCTCACCAGGAGCAAATTTGAATACCATAGAGGTAGGATCGGGGTGAAGGATAATCCCTATCTTGTTGAGAGGGCGTGTTGAGATTCAACAAGATGACGAGCTTAGTGAAAATCAGTCACCTTCACTATGTGGGCCCACGGGCTATTTTTAGGTGTAAGTCTATTTTTAGACTATGTTTATTTTTAGAGATGGTGATCATATTTCAGAAGTTTCAGGATGCTATTTGTGGATGGTTGGTCAAGTTGGAAAAATAGATGAAATTCTTTTTTTAGAATATTTGGCGAAGTCTATTTATAGATCGTCGATCTAAAAATAGAAGTGTCGATTATTATTAGCTCTTAATAATAATCCGACAATAAACATCAAGTTATTCCTTTGGAGCACTTAATTTCAGTATACAGATTTGGAAAATCAGTGGGCTGCAGGAATTATGCAATTCCTAGGATTTACTAGTGGTTCATGCATGGAGGACTCAGTTAGAACTGAAGTGGCAAAGTTATGACAGAGTTGGAAGAGTAGTTCATGGAGTTGTTATTCAGTTTATCTCAGTTAATGGAGTTAAACTCAGTTGAGCTAGTTGTATCTAGTCTAACTGAATGATACACTAGTGAGAGTGGAGTGAATTAATTAGTTAATTAATTCACAAATAATAACTCACTAATCAACTGAACAAATACAGTAGTTAACTACAATGCATGTCAGTTCCATTGGAGACCCAGTGGAGAGATAGGTGAAAGGGCAAGATGGACTATATGTTGTGACTATAGTGATGCATTGATTGCATCACACAAACATTGGAGTTTCCAATGAGGATTGCACAGTCAAGGCAAGGTAGATTCGAATTCATTCAGGGGTCTTCTTCAACAAGGATTGCGCAGTGGAGGCAGGCTATCAGGTGGCAAGAAATCATTGCATGGATTTGCAGATTTCTTCTGATTAGTGTGTGACGATTGATTGTACTGAGAGCTTGATGTACTAAGCTTTGTATGAGATTGGTACATGATCTCCATGATACATAATATATGATATTTGGGGTTTTCAGCTTTAGTATTTCCCATTAAACAACTGTGTTATGTGCGATTGTTTTTATTGCTTCATGTGTTTGCAATTGATTTTAAATTCTGCAAAAGATTAACAGTGGAAGGATTCTGTATTTAGAAAGAATATAAATATTGTTAGATCAAGAGAATATGGATATATACATGCGTCTTGTATATAATTTCTACACTCAGAGCCATCTGGATCGAAAATATATGCATCGAAGGTAGCCAATGTGCTTAATTTAGTATGTCAGGGCTCTCACAATCGAATCGACTTACACCCAGCTACATATTTTTCAACCTAAAGGTCACTGGATAGTAGAATGGGGAAAATCAGGCATACAAATATATGCATAGGACCAAAAATGCTAGTGTTAGGGGGGCGGAGGAAATCAAATATGGAATGGTGTGTACCCTTCCATACCTTACTCCTTTAAATTTATTTTTTCAAAATTTTGGGGGGTGGGGGAGGTCAAATAAAGCTCTGACATAGAAATGACAACCAAGTCAATATGTATGTCTTTGGCATAATGACATGTTTTTTTCACACCTGCAATGACTCGAATGGATCTGAAACCCTAGCCTCTTTTGATTTTTCAAAATCCAAATTTATAATGTTTGTCGAATCCTTTTTGTGGCTGAATGTTATAGTCACCATTGGAACACTTGATCTTGAAGTCAGTTCTCTAAAGTATTTTAGTGTTTGCATTAAAATCGATACGCATTAGAACTTGCATGAACACATCACACAGTACAAGAAGATTATTTTCACGGGTGAGGTGGTTGTTAAAGGGTGAATATTTAAACACACACACTTTCATTTGGCTAAGTTGCCACAACAGGGTGTACTCTTCTGTGAAAATTAGATAAGGCTTACATCATTCCCAAGCACTTAATCATGCCTCTGGGTATCGAACCTTGGCTGGTACCAAGTTATTTTCTATCAAAATCACACAGGACTTGAAGGGAAAACTATTAATCACAATCACTTTTGATCATCTAAGTTAATGTAGTAGGGGTTACTCTTTTGTCCAAATCTCCAAAGACTTGCATCTAATTCCAACTACTTATTTGTTCCTTTGAATAATTGAACCTTGGCCATTGCTTGAGTACTCTTCTGTTAAATCAACTGGGAATTGCACCTGGAACCAAGTTCTTATTCACGCTTTTGTGGAGTTGAATCTTTGCTACTGTCAGATACTATTTTGTTAAGATCACCTGGGACTTGAACATAAACCCAACCACTTATGTGTGCTTCTAAGAAATGAAGCCTTGGCCATTGCCTTCATCCCTGAATGACGACCCTGTTTTCATGTTTGAAAATGATATCACTACAACACACTCTTATTCCTAATCTTTGAGGCATAATATTAACAAAACACGGATTAGTGATACATTATGTAAGTCAGTATAGAGTGTCCAAGCCTTCTCTACAATTTTCTATGTTTGTATGGTTCAACATTAATGAATTTATAAGTTTATTTAAAACATAATGCATTGAACTTTTTTCTAAGGAGAAAAATGCATTGAACTTTCAAGCCATATGTGTATTTTTTAAACCCAATGCAAAACTTTTGCCTTGCCTGGTTAATGAGGTTAGAACAATTCCTATGAAGTCTCATCTCTACCAAAGAAAATATGAATGAAGGCGTGTATGAGGTGGGTTGATGCACCAAATAGTGGGGAGTCTAGTCTCGTAATCTTCTTGGTAAGTCCGGGCTTAGTAAAGTTACCTTTATGTCTTTTGAAACATGCATTCAAAATTATGTTCTTTGTGAGGTACTATTCAAGGTGATGAAGTGGTTGTGAATTTTTTTATTCCTATTGCCGCCATGGATAGTTACTGACGAGGACCATCGAAGATGGATGGATATTTTCATTCACTAGAGTGGCATGCTGCTCATTTGGCAAGCTTCCAAACTTCTCACACAATCAGCTAGGATGAATTCAACAAAAGGAAAAAGGTATGCCACAGAAAAATTTAATTAACTCTTAAAGTGTATATCATTATTTTAAGAAAATTTGTATTCAATTATACACCATTCAAAATTTTAAGCTCCTACAAGCCTCATTTTTTCATATGTAGTATGGTGAATTGAGTTCTTATAGCTTTTTCTCTCGATTTCTCATACTTATAACTTCCATAAGCTCATAGGTTTGTATCCAGTGTATCTTGCACATAATGATTGGTAATGATGATTAGTGAAATGAGTTGCATAATGAGTACTGAGATATTTGAAAAGCAATTTTAGATGGTTATAGAAACTCGACTACATTGTTTGTGGGTGTTTACAAAGGATGCATGTGGTTGCATATAATTTCTAAAATGTTGCAATCCTTTTCCTTTTAAACTCAATAATGTAAGTGTGAACTATGAGTAATGTTACATTGAAAATGGAGAATTTTATAATGAATCAAAAAGGAAAATAATTGTAATAAGAGATCAAAATAAGTGTATTACTACTTTACTAAGTGTTGTTTCCCATATTAAAACTATTCTTCTGTGATATTATGCTTTTGAAGCAACTTGATATTAAACTATTAATGAATCTTCGAGTCTTAAAAGGTTTATATTTTCTAGCTTACATTTTATACATCTTTTATTTTGATCTCACATTGTAGTTTTGTGTTGAATTTCCACGATCTTGGGTCTAGGATAAAATCTTAAAATCTCTGCCGCTACCAAACCAAGAATCTCAACAAAGATACTTAGCACAGCGGAACAATAAAATGCAGTAAACCAATCATGTGCACAATAAGAAAAATAACAACAATATATGTAAACCAACTTCATTATATTAGAAACATATAATACAACAGTCCAGGGCTCCCATACAAGGGATAATGACCCTCAATTATCCAAAAGTACAAGAATACAATATACAATGACAATCACATTGCAGTCTCTATGTCGTATCTTGTCCTGTCGTTCCTTCTCTCCCGTTTTTCTCTCTATTTGCCCCTTAGTCCATTAAAGGAAAAAATATAGAAACTCCAGGAGGGCTGCCACCTATTTCTTTTCAAGTCGCTTCTACTACAATGAACGCGTGCTAATCCAATCTGCTCTTCTAGGATGGACAACACCTGAGCTCCAATATGCCAAGATAACAACTTCTTTCGTCTGTTAAATAGCTACACATTAGGCTCAATCCTTAACCCAATGCACAACTATCAATGTCCTTCTTTTCATGTTGATCTAGGGATACTTTGGGCTATCAACACGTTTCCCTCCTACAAACCAATGATTCCCAATCCAATCACTGTGAAATAAGCTCCTAGGAGGGGATTTCAACCATCAAGACAATCCCTACAAGTGGCTCCCACAAGCTATGACCCAAACTGATCCATCTAGCAACAAACTCAACACCAAATTATCCTCATACATGTACTTGAGAGTTGGTGCATTTTTGCAGTCCTGCAATTCTGGTTAGGGCATCAACACATAACCTAACAAACCTCTTAAAAGCACTACAACAGACCTTAGAAATGATGTGACTTCCCTTTTCTATTTAGTTGTCTTCCATGTTGCTTGTTCATATGCATCTGCCCATGTAAATAGGCTTTATGGCCCTCCTAACATGCCCATAACATGCTTGCAATGCCTCTATTATGAACACAAGGCTTGCAACTTAATAACACAAGGATAAATCACCCCTAATCCAGCACCAAACATCTCAGAATTAATGCGTCCTTCCTCTTCTATACTTTGGCCTTCTTTGACCCATAAAATAGTCCTCAAAACTTGCCCTTACCTACTCGACCTTCTCCTTCTTGGGCAATGACTACCACAGGTGATGTTTTTCTATGAGATGTTGCACTTGGATGCTCTAAATGAGCCTCAGACACCTCATATTTATATCACTCAATGAGGGCTTCAATAAATCATTTCCAACTATCAACAAGCCCTCCTAAACCCAAGCCGACTTGCACAAAACATGACAGTGACAAATAAAAAATATTATCTCATGATATAGAGCTCTGATTTGAGTGATTCTTGATGCGTTGAGTTTGTCTCTACATCATTTATCACCTCAAGTTTTCTCATGCTCAAATACCTCATGGTTTTGGCCCAACTCCTTTGGGTACAAAACTCCTACCTTGGGCTCCAAGCCCAAAAATGACTTTTGTGGTGCTTCACCCTCCAAACCTTGAACCCTAGGGCTTGTAGTACCTCCCAAGTTACCAAAAACCAACACTCTCTCTTATCGAGGGAGGTACCTCCAAGACTATAAAGTAACTCATCATCATCATCACTACTCGCAACAGTCGCCTAACTCCTGACGCTCACAACTGTAGCAATCCCTGTAGTATGTACTATGCCTCTCTCGTAAGTGTCACTATCATTGGAAGCATTTTGTTTCTTATTATTCTCTTGAAGTGTATTCCACTCTCTACATGATTCCTTCTTTGCAGTTGTATGAGCACCCTTGCTCCCCACTAAACACACTCTTTTCTTGGGTTGCAAAGTCTCCCTCTGAATCTGTCATCTCCTGCTAGAACTCGACCCCCTCTCAACCTCTAGAACTTGGACCTTCTTCTTTGGAACATGTACCTGCTCCTATGATGCCTGCACCTGCACCTGCTTCTCTAGAACCTACACCTAGTCCACCTACTTCTTCTTCCCATGATCTATAGGCTTTTCTATCAGCCTGTATACACCATGCTCTCTAAGTCCAAGTACAATACCCACAAAGTTATAGCCTCTAGGTTTGAGTCTTGCCTTCCCATCCTGGAACAAGACCTCAAATCCCTTCTTCCCAATCATTGAGACAGATATCATGCTATATCCGAGTCTTGGTAAAAACAATACCTCCTCGACCTGCATCACTTGTCATGTTTCCATCCTGAATGTCACAACTCTCTACCTCGGATCTCCTTCCAACTCTTGTTGTCAACCACCATGTCCAACATTGAGCCCCATTCAACTAGAGTATCGAAAACCTTCGTGACCCTGTCATATGTTTCGTTGTGCCACTCTCCACATACCATCCATCCTCATCGATAGTACCCTGCGAGAAATGAGAGATCATAACAAAGTCCTCCTCTTCCAACCTCCTAGTGAGAGTATCTATCTCAGAAGAAGTAGAAACCCTGACGAGCTCGTCATCTCCATTCTTCTTCATTGGACATCTTAACAAAAAATGACCCATCTCGCCATAGTTGAAACACTTGACTTTACTCAAGTTCTTCTTCTGCTTACTCTTCATTCCTGCTACAAGTGCCACGACCTCATTTTCCCTATTTGTTGGATGAAGATCCTTGTCTCGCAACTTATCTTGAATGAAGTCACCCCATAGCCTATTCTAGTCTGGCAACTTGTCCCTGGAAACGAAACCTTTGAAGGGTTTCCATTTTTGAGTAAAGCCTTTCAAGGAAATCCTCACCATATCAGTATATGAAATAGTCACACTGACAACAATAAGCTCATATTTGACTTGATACAACTTCGTCAGATACAAAGTCACTCCTTCACTCTACAATGTCTTGGTGGACTTCAAATTCTCCTCCAATACCAGTACTCAATTCTCGTTCTTATTCTGGAACAAATTTTGAAGATCCATCCACATCTCATGAGCAGATTTCTTCCCAAAAAAATGTGGTATTAGGTATTCCTTCACACCATCTAGGATGATCAGTCTTGCCTTTGTATCCAATTCTTCGTACACTTCCAATTCCTTAGGGTTAGTCGGCTTCTTGATGACTTTCTCAACAAACTCCCAGATCCTGTTGAGCTATAAGACCAACTTGATCCTTTCCTTCCATGGACTATAGTTGGAAAACCCTTCCAACATGTCCTCATACCGAAGACCAATCTGCAACTTTGACATTGTAGTGAGCGCTTCACCTACAATGTGATCAATACCCTCTTAAGATGTACTTCTCTTGTGCACTCTTTGATTCATTGTCTCCAAAGTAGCTTAGACACGATCTGATACCATGTTTATTTTCCATGATCTTGGGTCTAGGATAGAATCTTAAAATCTCTGACGCTACAAAACAAATAATCTCAACAAAGCTACTTAGCACAGCGAAACAATAAAATGCAGTAAACCAATCATGTGCACAATAAGAAAAATAGTAACAATATATGTAACCCAAATTCATTATATTATAAACATATAAATTTATAATACAACACTCTAGGGCTTCCTGTACAAGGGTTAATGACCCTCAATTATCCATAAGTAAAAAAATACAAAATACACTAACAATCATGCTACAGTTTCTTTGTCGTATCTCGTCATGCTAGTCCTTCGCTCCCATATCATCATACCTATACTTGAGAGCTGGACCACTTTTGCAGTCTTGCAATTATGGTTAGGGCATCAACACATACCCTAACATCCCTCTTCAAAACACTGCTACAAACCTTAGAAATGATGCGGCTTCCCTTTTCTGTTCAACTATCTTTTACACTTCTTGTTCCTATGCATCTGCCCATGGAAATGGGCCTTACAACCCTCCTAACATGCCCAAAACAGGCCTACATTGGCTTTGTTGTGACCACAGGTCCTATGGCTTAATAACACAAGGATAAACCACCCTATATCGGCACAAAACAATTCAGAATTTATGCGTCTTGTCTCTGTTGTACTCTGACTTTCTATAACCCATAAAAAAATCCTCTAAACTTGCCCTTAGCTACTCGGCCTTCTCCTTCTTGGAGAGAGACTACCATAGGTAATGTTTTCTATGATATGTTGCACTTGGATGCTCTAAATGAACCTCACACACCTCGTATTTATATCACTAATGAGGGCTTCAATAAATGATTGCTAACTGTCAACAATTCCTCCTAAAGCCAAGCCGACTCGCACAAAACATGATAGTGACAAACAAAAATTATTATCTCATGATCAAGAGCTCTGATTTGAGTGATTCTCAATGCGTTGGTTTTGTCTCGACATCCTCTATCACCTCAAATTTTATCATGCTCAAATACCTCATGGTTTTGGCCCAACTCCTTTGGGTATGAAACCCAAACCCTGGGTTCCAAGCCCACAAATGACTTTTGTGGTGCTTTACTCTCCAAACCCCGAACCCTAGGGCTTGGAGTACCTCCCAAGCTACCAAAAATAAATATTTTAGCAATGTTATAATGAAATTGATTAATAATATAGGTTTTTGAGTGTGTATGTTATGAATTAATTATTGTATAGAAAATATATTATATATATGCATTGAATATGCATATATCTGTGGGAATATTTTGAAGTTGTGGACTATTTAACATTGCTCTAGAGACAACTCTTATTGCTTGATCTGAAATTATTACGATAGCTTATTTGATGCCCCCCTATATGATAGTATTTCCTTCCTTGTTCATGTGATTTTGGTTAGAAATATATATCTATTGAGGTGCCTCATTTGTAACAATAAATGTATTAAGACTAAAGTCGAGTTTATTTATTTTGTCATTTTTCATTGTGTCATTGAATGGACTAATCCAATGAATTGTGGGTAGTTGCTATTACTATTTGAAACAAATTTTTTTGGAGGTTTGACATCTATTACCAAGCTAAATTTCCATTTGGTATTTGTCTCTAGGCCTACGATTGCCATCCAAAATATTTGTAATGAGAGTTACTAGTTATAAACTGAAATTTAAATTTGTATGATTCTAATTGTTTTTCAAAATTTTGTAGATGTAATCTCTATTAAACTTATTTTTATGTTAGGAAAGAAGCATAAACAGTTTTCAGTTATTGTTAGCCCAATTTACTATATAATTTGACTAATATTGCTTTATTATATAGTAAAGGGTGAGAAACTGTGTATTTATTTGGATTGGTTTATAAGCCTAAAATGTGTCTATCGACTATCAGGTGGAACATAGTACTGTAGAAAAACTTTGTTATAAGTTAATTACTGTCAACTTATTTCATTTACATTATTTGTTTGACAATTTTCTTTCCAATGGGAAAAGGCTTGTATCCTGTGGTACATATCCCAGAAGTTGAGGCTATTCTCTTACATTTTAGAGAAAGGGCACCTTACCTAATTTGTGTTGAGGTTATAAAAGGCGAGAACCAAAGGTGTTTAGTGTTGTAGTGATGCTATAAATTTTGAATATGATAATATACCATTGGTTTCTTTGGGATTCTTAGTATTTAGCTATTGTGATTTTGAAATGTCCATATGTAACAATACGGATTCTGTTAGATCTAAGACTTTTGTGATCCATAATGTAGATAAATGTCTTTCAGATTAATCACATCAATAGGATTTGGTCCAAATTCTAATGATGAGATTAATCCAAAAGACATTTATCTACAATATGGATTCTAATAAGAAAAGGTAAGTCAAGCATGTTTTGTGTAGAAAAATATGAATTTTTTTTTTGCAAAATTATTTGATCCTATATGTGACAAACCCAGTGAATTTTTGTGAATAAAAAAAATTAGAATTTGGGCTGATTCAAAGGGATAACTAATTCCAAGGTCGAGGTGGACATGCTGATTGGGACATATGACAGGAAAGGAAAAACAGGGCCAAATGGTATGAGGAAGGTTGGCCTGCAAGACTGATTAGTGATGAAGGGGCCAACCACCACAAAAATATGAATGCCAAGGACAAGTGGAATATTTTGGTTGGTCTAGAGGGGTTGGGCCAGGTTGGGATCTAACTAACCACAACCAGACTTTAGACAAGAGAAAAAGGAAGAGGGAACGAGGTAGTAGGAGCAGTAGGGGAGATCAGAATTTCAAAGAGGAAGAAAAGGAAAGGAGAGTGCATGGGTCGGCGAAGCAACAAGAAAAATTTGCTTGGTTTAGAAAGAAGCAATGCAGAGGTAAGTTGCTTTAACAATTTGACTTTGTCTGCACTGTTTTTACAAATAATGAAATCCCCTAAATTTCCTGCGTGTAGAGTGAATGGATGGATTATTATAGGCCTTGGGTTGTTATTGGTAGTCTGGCATTAATTTCTGTAGGGTAGAATAACAATGTAGCCTTCTTGCAAAAAAGGCAAAACAATGAAGAAAACCCTGTGAATAATTTTTAAGTTTTTCATGTATTTTTCTCTAAAGGTATTTTCTGATATCTTCCTTATATTGGTATTTTGACTTCTACAATTTGATGACTTTTTTATGATCATTAATTCCTTCTTTAATGGATAAATAAGGGGATTTCCTTCTTGCCCTTACTGCCTTTGTTTTTGCAACTTCAGTTCCATCTTTATTCATGGGAAGAGAAAAAATCAAGGGTTGCAGAAAGGAATCAATACAATTATTCTATCCCTCCACTAGTGTTTTTATAACAGAAACTGCAAAGCTTCCCATTGAATTATCTTAGCTAGTCTTAATTGAAAATTGATGAGCAGTAACCATTGTAAGATGTTTTTGACACATTTCCTCTTGTTCCTTATCATACCTTTGAGTTTTATGGCTATCTAATCCATCACTAATACCTGAAATAAATGTAGTTAATTCTTTTAGTATTCTCAAAATCACTTCTCCAGCCATGCGGTGTGAACTTAATCCCAACATATCATTATTTTCTAGAGTTATTAGTTCACACATATCAACATCACTTAAACCACCAGCCAATTTTACGAGTTCAAAAATCAAGTGTTTACTATGAAGAGATGTAACACAGGCCAACTTCTTCAGAATTTATGCTGCAAGTCAATACAACTTATCTGAAAATCCCTCTTCTGCTAGAAGTTTACATATGTTTTGTAATTTTGGCTAAGAAAGATGTGAAAAACTGTCATGTGGATGTGTAGCCTTGTTGACACCGAAAATAGAGGCCTCAGAAACACCATTTGTTTTAGTTTACTCATCACCCTTATACATATCAGTTTCATATCTAGTTGTATAAAATTTATCCCTTTCAGTACATAAAGCCACATTAGACACCATTTCAGGCATAGGTTGATTTTCTTTCCCCATATTCAAAACATCCTCTCCATATGAAGATTGTGATTTAGCCTTGAGTTCAACAATCTTGAGAACCACATTTCGAAGATCCATAACCTGCTCCAAACGAATACTACTTCTTAATACAAGTGGCTCATTAATAAGTTTTAGAAGCACATACAAAGACATTTCTCCTTTCTAGGATCCATCCAAAGACCACAAGTAGCTATTTTTTTCAAGTAAATTTTCTTTCCCTTTAGCTTTTTTCAACTCTAATATTTCCCTACATGATTATTCCAGTGTTGAACATGGTTTCATATAAACTAGAAGATTTGCAGTAGATAAATGATTTGTTTCCAAGTATGTACAAATTTTTATTACTTGATGAGAATTAAGAGGTGGGAATCCATTTGATAACCATAACTGAGTATAAACTGTGCATAATTCACAGCGGTAATAGGCCTATTAAATCTACCCTCATGTTTCAAAGATTAAGTTTGGAGTAGCAAATATGAATTCAATGTGAATCGAAATTAAAGCTTAAATCCTCTTTTAAGATCTCATAATTATTACCATGCAAGAAAAAGTGTGTCACCAACACTTTCTGTTAGTATCTACTACCAATTCAGTGAAAATATTGTCTTTTCATGTTTTCCATGATATTATAAAGTCCAATGATTAAGTTTTGTAAAGGAGAAAAAATTATATTAATGTCCACCTATGATTGAAGTAGGTCAGTGGGATTCAGGATTATAAGAAGTAATAATGGCAAAATAAATAGTGCCCAGAATACCTACTCCTAAAATTAAAACACAAATAAGATAACAACAAATACATGTTTTGTTTCTGCATTTTCTTCTACATTTGAAAAAGAGTGTGTTGAGTATTCTAAGTTCTAATTGTATAGCTAATGTATGATAATTCAATTTTGTTGTATTTATCATATCATTGTCTGTGAGAAACATATCTTCTATTTTTCTAGCATAAGTAGTGATTGATAATTCTTAGGGATTTTTGTAGTATTATAAAGGTTTCCATTTTTACTCCATTAGAGTTTTTGTTTTATTTTGAATAAAATGCTTCCACATAAATATTAATATAGAAATATCTACACGGTATTTTATACAAACACAGACTACTAAAGCCATCACCATGAGCAAAAAATAAGAAGCCTGAATTGAAAAACTTTTACTAGCTATTTGGGCTACACCAAGAATTAGAAATGTCCATGCCCATCATGTTTACAAGCCATAGGGTACATAAATGAAAGGTCAAAAAATCTAGGCTAGTTTTTCATCATAGAGCCATCCTTATTGTTGGGGTTTGGCCCCCAGTCTTCAATGCCATGCCCCATAGTTGAGGGTGACTAGTGTCCTATCCATCATTATGTTGGTTGATGGATTATCCCATTCTAGGATGATGAGTGCCAGGAGATAAGATAAGACGCAATAAGATAATTTTATTAGTGTCTAAGTGTCCACAAAACTAGGTCAACATAGCTAAAATTGAGATTGTGATCTTCAAGAAAATTTATCATCATCTGAAGGAGGAGGAGGTTATATTCGGAGCTCATTGTGTTCACTCAGTAGTGAGCATGATCAACCTTGTGTTGGGGACACCCTTCAACCTTGCAAGACTGAGCTGAGTGGGGAGATTTGACTCTTGGCGGGAAATCAACTTACGTACATGGAGTAACCCCCAGAACAAACTCAAGGAATCAATTTGCTAACCTGCACCTAGATCTACAAATGAAGGTTGGAAACTTGACACAGATTAGAGAACCACCATACCAAGTAAATTTGCTGCAATTTTTAGAATTTTTAAAGAAACATTTATTACATCTTTTTTTTTTCTCCACATGAGATATAATATTTCAACTCCAAATAATTTTTGATGTTTTTTGGAACGCAATGAACCAAGGGGGTTTATGACCTAACAAGTCATACTTCCAGAAAATTGTGATATGGAGCAATTGGCTGCAAATAATCTAGGTCCACTCCTAGGCTAATATAGCAGATATACAATTAATTAACAAGGGCTCAATACACTCGTTCTATTACAAAAGGGGATTGGGATGGGGGACCCACATATATTGAATTGATGTTTTTGGCCAAGAGAAAGGCCTTCCAAAATCAATGAGTAGGTGAATAATGGACTTTCTGGCTCAGTATAGGGCTCCCAGATTGTTTGAAGCTGATACAACCAGTGCTTCTACTTAGAGGGAAATTTCCAGGCTCTGTTGAGCTGAATATACAAAACAAGATTTAGGCTTAGCCAACAATATCCATTCACTAGCTCACACTTCCTAAACCCTTTGGTGTAGTTCCCTCTCCAATCTCACGAGTTGACACTAAGTTGCAGGGACTTGTAGACCAATCTTGAGCAATATATTATCTGGAATAAGACTATTAATGTGATCAGTAATGGCTAAATTAAATGCCTTCAATTCAGGCCATCTTTTTCTAGACCTGGGTTTTCGAATAAAAAATATCAATGACTAGTGATATATTTCTTAAGTAAGTGATTGACTGAGAATTAGGCAGTAGGTCACTGTCTCGAAAGTAGTGACCTACTTACGTTAATAACACAGTTATTGTACTTGTCACTAGTGATTTGTTCTGAAACATGAGCATGTCTAGGAAGATGAAAAACAAATAAGGTAAAAGAACACGTATAAATTCAAAATTGTATGAAATGTTTATTTATAACTTGAATTTTAAATCAAATGAAAATCTACAGTTATGTGCTTTGTCACGGGGCTTGTTGAATTTCCTCAAAAATCTGATTTCACCCCAACTCTTAACCCTCTTCTATGCATGCGATAAAAACCATTGACTCTCTCAATCATACAGGTAAAAAACCTCTCGCTGAAACTCTTATGAAGTATCTATTTTTTTTCCAGTTTTATCCAAATGCTAAAAACCCCACATTCCTCAGAAAATAACATTTTCAACAGCTATTTTAATTTGTTAGGTGTCTTCATTTAATTCACAATCTATTTTTTGTTTAGCTTCGTTGACACCATTTTTAAGCAATATATCCATAGGCTGGTAATTGTTTGCATCTAAATAAGTGTTAAGACAATTTAAACTCTATTTAGCTGAAACTTTGTTGTGAAATTTGAAACAATTTGGCATGGCTAGTTGAACTTTGTTGTTTCACCCATCTATTCTGCTCCACAAGGGAAGGAAGGAAAGAAGAAATTAGGAATAATATGATAAGCAGGTAAATAGGAAGAATGAGAAATATCTCCCCTTGGATAAATATTATGTGAAAAAAGAGAGAGGAGAGCCTTACGCCAACAAAATTATCAACTAGCCAAAATTCTAAACTTAAAAAAACCCTGAAGTTGAGTTTATCATCCTCACTTCGAATATCCATTTAAGCTTTTTGGTATGCCCTTACAGAGTTACAAAATTCTTTCCAGATAGCTCAAATTATGGAAGGCCTTGAAGTGTTAGAAAATTATATATTACATAGCAATGGAACAAATAAAATATATGCGGAAAACACAAGCACAAAAAACACATAAAACCATAGAGACACAGATATACGTGGTTCACCCAGTTTGGGCTACATTCACCCCGAACAACCAGTCCTTCCTTTCTATTATCCAGTAAAATGAAGACACACAACCTACAACAGATCCACTATAATATCTTTTGTTCTCTCTCACAGTCTCCCTATCTGTTTCTCGCTCTGAGAATACACATACAATACACAATCACAATACAATGCCCTCATACAAGCGAGGGGTTGCCTTCGAGGGAAAAAAACCCTAAACTAAACATAACTTCTACCGTCATATCATCTGCCTAATGAACGGCCCAGATTGACTATAAATTACTATACTTTTACAAGGCAAATTTACATATATTTTTATCTTTGGGGGCGCTGCCCCCAAAACGCCCTGCCAGGGGGGGCTCCATAAAGTCACAATCGCCCCCCCCATACCCCCTAGGCAGTGTTTAATTACGGGCGGCGTTGCCGCCCCATTAAGGTACAGGGTTCCAACGTTGTGATACAACATAAACAAGATAATCGGGCTCCACACCCAACATGAAGTGCAACTCCAAAAGATATTACTTACATATTCAGTGACATGTTTCCATTGTTCTTCTTTCTGCACAAATATCCTCGGATGAAATGGAAACGTTATAGTTAGAAGTCAAATAAATACAATTCCCTTGACTAGCCTTTTGATGCACATACCATTTGGTATTTAGACAAGAGATACATATTAATTATGACTGAGAATGTGAGCACACTGTATTTGGACTCTGGAGAAGCGATCTTGACTTATGTTCGAATATTTTTCATTAAATTCCATTTAGGTGTGAAATTTTCTGATCATCCTCCTTTCTATTTTAAAGAGCATATCCAACAAGGACTAGAAAGGATGGAAGGAATTCTAACTGGATCTAATGATATTAGTGATACCATATAATTCAGGGTATTCAAACTCACGTGTATGAGCATCTGAAGCCTTGGAACATGATTCCATTTCCAAAAAATTGACACAGACATCCAATGCTCGAGAGCATAAATCTCAACAACTTCTATGATACACAAGATATCCTTGTTATTCTATCTTTCTAGTTTTAGGCAATGGTTTCTTTGCACTCTGCAATACAAAATCCCTCGGGCCTCACCCCATCAATTATTTTAGAGTATTTGAATGCGAGGCTTGGACTCATAAATCCTTAAATACTACGTCTCCTTGATGAAGGCAAGGTGATTGAAAGTTGTTTATCAAGTGGTACAATAATCTGGGTGTTATTCATGAAGGGGGAATTTTATAGTATTCAATTACATCAGTGAGATGATCAGTTGCACAATTTCTTCAGCTAGTGTATGAGCTCAAAATGCCACCACTTGGCCCTGGAAACATGTGGCTTACATGGAAGTGTCACAAGCATACCAACTATGCAAGAATAGCCCTCTGTTCTAAATTGTTTCTGTCTTCCTATCCCCAATGGATCTCAATGAAGACAGGACCTAGATTCTGGAAGTTTTGCTACTTCATGGATTTCAAAATTTCATAAAAGTTAACCAATGTATGAAATTTGAAACTCAAAAGAAGGGCATGTTCTATGTATTTTATTGTTATAATTTATTATTCATTTCTCTTTCAAATATGATCTAGTTGACTAATTTTTTTAATCTATATAGTATAAAAAATGTAGGGTGGTATGGCAACAACATCTACTGTTAGAACATAAGCTATAGGAGGACATAAGGTGTGATGCTAAAAGTAATTTAAAATCCTAAACCAATTTTCTATCTTGAAGAGGAGAGTTATAAAGGACTATGCTACAACAACAACCTCAGTAGGATCATCATCATCATTATTATCATCTTTCTGGCCCAAACCATGCTTAGAAGCAGGTACTTTTTTCTGTTCTTAATTTTCTCATGTGGGAATTGAGCTAGGAAACAATGGAATGCTTATCCATGATGGAAGGATGGTTTGGTCTTTCTGTGGCCTTTGTTATATTTATTTATCATTCTTTTACTCCCAGACCTCCTCCTTCCATCAAATTATCGTTGTTCTTATGGTAGTATGCTAATAATGTATAAAGCATTACCCTAATGAATTATAAGCTCATAAAATTTTCAAGTTCCCTTTGAACATATTTTTCCTTGTTTTAATTTGTGTCAAAATTGGAAGTTATAAGATGGCTAAAAATGTAAGATAAAATGAAATTGGTGATGAATTTAGTGAAAAAAATTATTATTTATAAAAAATGATACTTATGCTTCAAGGATTTTCCTGTCTCTTTTAAAATTGGCATACCAACCACCCAAATAACCAAGTAGTTCTTAGACCCAAATGAATTAGTATCTGATAGTAGAGGCAGAGAATTCAAGGATCCAATCCCATAAAATAATTTCTTGGGCACCACAAATAAAATGAAGTATGAATATCTTCTTGCCATAGCACGAGCAGAGGTAGTCCCAACTTAGAGAAGTATGGTATGGTGTTCATACTTTGTTATAGCAAAGGCCAAGTTAAAAAGGCATATTTTAGGCTGAAGTAGAGCTTGCCACAACCATTTATATCTCACTTGCTACATAAATGTAGAGTTGACAATATTCAAAACTTTTCAAGTATGCTAGTGACATATTGGTTTAGAAGTGCAGTAGTAGCTTCCAAGGAGTATCTTTCTGCTGGCTAGGATACATGCTAGATTTGGTCTCTAACCAAAATTTTGAGAGAACAATGCTTAGCTTGTGGAGTTGGCTATCCTTGAAACTTGGCTGACAATGCACGATTAATATTAGAGAGATTGAAATTTCGTTTATGCTCGATATATTCTATTCATATTCAAAATGTTAGGATTGTGGAGACTGGAAATAATTCAAGTTCCTTTCCCAAGATACATTTTGGCACTAAGAGATCAAATTTTCCTTAGAGGCTTCATGTCTAGGACAAAATAGATTGCTAAAGAGAGTGGTGGTTGAAAAATAATATTGTTTCAAGCCTTTACATGTAAGTTGATGTATATACACACATCACAACATGCAGTAAGAGATGAATATATTCATTTAATATTTTCCAAGAATTTAATAATCCAGTGGATACATACTGCAAGGCCTCATTAATGATAAAAACAAAGCTAAAGTGGTTATATCTTTTTATGAAGAGACATATACTCCAATTTTAACTTGACTATATGGAAACCCTGTTCCTTTTCTCAAATCCCCAAAGGAAAGCATTGTGAACTTGAGCCCATTATAACCTGCCTTATAAGGCATTGAGCAAGAGGAACCAAAGAGGCTACCTATTTGGTATTTGTGATGGAGGTGCCACAAAGGTACTAAATAAATCCAACAACTTAAAGGCTTGCAAATATATAGTGCACAACACAACACAACGATAGTTCTAAGATACAACTTGATACAATATGATGCCAATTGGAAGCATGGGACCTACAGAGTGCCTCTCAGAATGTCTAGCAAAGTGAGGAAATAAATGAAATGAATGCAACATGCCTTATACAAGCAAAATTCAAAGACTTTCCATAACTCTCAATAGTATTCTAGCCTCTTATGTCATGACAGAATGATATATACTTAAAGTACTGGATGCTTGCTTCTAGAAAAAAAAAAAACAGTAAGCAATGCAATCAAAAGCAGGTATTAGTACTAAAATTTTTCAGTCAACCATACTTATAGAGTTATATCAGCTTCGATGGACTGGCTCAATAGATGTATTCATTGAATTCAATACAATATTTTCTTGTAGGCCTACTAAAATAATTTCTTGGGCACCACAAATAAAATGAATTATGCATATCTTTTTGCCACAGCACAAGCAGAGGTAGTCTCAACTTAGACAAGTATGGTATGGTGTTCATACTTTGTTATAGAAAAGGAAAAGTTAAAAAGACATATTTTGGGCTGAAGTAGAGCTTGCCACAACCATTTAGATCTCAATTGCTTCATAAATGTAGAGTTGACAACCTTCAAAAATTTTCAAGTATGCCAGTGACATATTGGTTTAGAAGTGCAGTCGTAGCTTCCAAGGAGTATCTTTCTGCTGGCTAGGATACATGCTAGATTTTGTCTCTATACAAACTTTTGAGAGAACAATGCTTAGCTTGTGGAGATATCTATCCTTAAAAATTGGCTAACAATGCACAATTAATATTAGAGATATTGAAATTTATTTTATGCTCGATCTATTCTAGTCATATTCTAAATGTTAGGATTGTGGAGACTGGAAATAATTCAAGTTCCTTTCCCAATTTACATCTTGGCACTAAGCGATCAAATTTTCCCTAGAGGCTTAATATCTAGGACAAAATATATTGCTAAAGAGAGTGGTGGTTGAAAAATAATATTGTTTCAAGCCTTTACATGTAAGTTGATGTATATACACACATCACAACATGGAGTAAGAGATGAAGATATTCATTTAATATTTTCCAAGAATTTGATAATCTAGTGGATACATACTGCAAGGCCTCATTAATGATAAAACCAAAGCTAAAGTGGTTAGATATTTTTGTGAAGAGACATATACTCCAATTTTAACTTGACTGTATGGAAACCTTGTTCCTTTTCTCAAAACCCCAAAGAAAAGAATTGTGAACTTGAGCCCATTATAACCTGCCTTATAGGGCATTGAGCAAGAGGAACCAAAGAGGCTACCTATTTGGTATTTGTGATGGAGGTGCCACAAAGGTACTAAATAAATCCAGCAACTTAAAGTCTTACAAATATACAGTGCATAACACAACACAACGATAGTGATAAGATACAAATTGATACAATATGATGCCAACTAGAAACATGGGACCTACAGAGTGCCTCTCAGAATGTCTAGAAAAGTGAGGAAAGAAATGACATGAATGCAACATCCCTTGTACAAGAAGAATTTAAAGACTTTCCATAACTGTCAATATTATCCTAGCCTCTTATGTCATGAAAAAATGATACTTAAAGTACCAACCTCTTTCTTCTAGAAAAAATAAATAGTAAGCACTATAATCAAAATCATGTATTACTACTAATAATTTTTAGTCAACCATACTTATAGATTTATATCAGCTTCGATGGATAGGCTCAATAGCTATCTCCATTGAATTCAATACAATATTTGTTTGTATGCCTAGTAACTGTTTCTTCATGCTCATACAAAAAAATTAATGTACTTCTTACACTACCATATGTATAGCCCTATTGCCTTTACCACAAAATACCTCAACGGGGATCTAACAAAATCTAATTGCAGAATTGACCTCTGTTACCTCTATGTGCAGGCTTAGGGAATCGTACCTCCATAAGACTTTGAAAGTCTGATGAAATTCCTTCGAGTCTGCAGACCTACCATGAGATGCTCTGAGCAATCACAAAGTTCCACCTGAGCTTTAGGAAGGATTTGTGGACAATATTCACTTAAAAAATCTACCAAGGTCTGATGCCTCCCTAGATGTTGAGAGAAAAATAGCTATGACTGATACAGGTACTATTGCAGTTAGAAATTCAAAAAAGAAAAAATATTATGTGTCTTGTCCATATGTATATAGTGCAACATTTCTTCCACAAGATAGAGAAGCAAGTGCATGGGAAGTTAAACCTTCTCAGACTTCTAGTGGAGATGAGAAAGTTGCATATTCTACTAGGGGGAGTTTAGGCATGAAAGTTATTGAATGGATACCAATAAGCATGTTGAAGAGAAGGGAAATCCAGAAGTTGATTTCAGTACCTCTAGAAAGCTTCTTGTTAAGGATGGAGTAAGTGTACAATCTACACTATATAGCTCAACCATGAATTCATCTCAAGAAAATATAGGTGTAACCTTGGAGACTATAGATAATAGGAATGATGATGGAGGTGCAGCTCTGACAGGGATAGTTCAAAGTGATGGAAATAAAGCAAGGTTATCAGTTGGATTGGATCTTAATGGAAAATAATGTGAGCAAGAAATTTTAGCTGGCATTCCTTTTGCGACAAAGGGCTCAAAAAACATTCATGGTGAGATGACAAATATCAATGTGGGCCAGGGTCCAAAAACCAATGTGAAGGCTTCTGAGCAACAGACACACAACATAATTACTAGGTTTACATTTCAAAGGAAGTGTAGAAGAGAAGGTCCATTTTAGCAAAATGGTAACTCAGTTTAGGAAGAAAAGGACCCTAAAAAGGGAGAAACTAAACAACATGAAAATTTTCTGGTAGTCTGTCTGGTAAATCACAACAAATACACAAAATTATTTTGTTGGCTTCGCATAAGTATAGCTTGGTTGTTGAGTTTTCTTGAGACAACATGCGATTGATGCCAGGTGCTTGTCAAGTTGTAAAATTTTTGTATCTGATATATATGTTTTCTCTTTTACTTTCACTAGAATCATTAGCATAAACAATTTTACTTATTCTCTTTCCTACTTTGAAAAGCAAAAAAAATGAGATACCTAGGGGCTATACATGTAACACCAAGGATTTCTTTGATTAATTAGAGCATTGATTTCTGACAGTCTTTCAAAAAAATTAATGCGATGTAAGAGTTCATATCCTATTTTTCTTACTGTACTTTGAAACATCTCCTTCATGTAGCTTATCTCATTGTCAGAGAAGAAATCATGGTGATGATATGATGAGACAATGCTTGGAATAAAAATGTGAGGTGAAAGTGTAGAAATTATATATAACTTATGTGTTATATATCCAAGATTCTCTTGATCACACACTATTTTAACTTCATGCACAATACAAAATCTATTCCACTATTGATCATCACATGCGGAAATTAAATCAATTGCAATGCACACATGAAACCATAAAAATTCACACACATTAACATAGGCATTTTAACGGGGCTTTGAAGCTAAAAAGCCAAACTATATGTATACAATATATGTCATAGAGATCATGTAACAATCCTCATACAAATGTCCCAGTCATATCAAGCTCTCGGTACAATACAATCGCTACACTAATCGGGCTAGATCTTGCCAGTCATGCTCCAATCTCTGCCACCTGCTAGCCTGCCTCTACTGTGCAATCACTGTTGAAGAATGGCTCTGAATGAACTCGAATTGGTCCAGCCTTGCTCACGCAATCCTCATTGGCATCTCCAACCACTGTGTGTTGCAAATCATGCAACACTATAGTCACAACTGATAGTCACACTGCTCTTTCACCTACCTCTTCACTGGTCTCCACTGAAACTGTCCATGCAATGTAGTTAACTGATGTATTCTTTAGTTGATTAATGAGTTAATAATTAGTGAATTAATTAATAATTAATTCACACCACTCTCACTAGTGTATCAATCAGTTAGACTATATACAACTAGCTCAACTATGTTTAACTCAGTTAAACTGAACACAACTCCATCAACTGCCTCAATAACTCCACCAAACTCTGTCACATGAGTTCTAACTAAAGTATCCATGCAATAGCTCCACTTAACCCTCGGGAATAGCGTAATTCCTTCTGTCAGCTCCTGTGCCACATCTATGCACTTAACTGAAGTGCTCCAAGAGAATAAGATAATGTTTATAGTCCAAATATTATTAAGAGCTAATAATATTCGACATATCTATTTTTAGACTGGAAATCTAAAAATAGATTCCGCCCAATATGTATAAAAATAGAAGTCCATCTATTTTTCCAACTTGACCAACCATCCGCAAATAGCATCCTGCAACTCATAGAATATGATCGACATGTCTAAAAATAGACATAGTCTAAAAATAGACTTTGCGCCAAAAATAGCCTGCGGGCCCACTTAGTGAAGGCGACTCTTTTCACTAAGCTCATCATTTTGTTGAATCTCAACACTCCCTCTCAACAAGATAGGGATTATCTGCCACCCCGATCCTGTCTCTATGGTATTCGTTCACTATAGGTGAACGCCTTCGTCGAATATCTGCATCCTGTCCTCGCGTGGAAATGTAAGATGTCTGCAGTCTTCCAGTGCCAAACAATCTACGATATGATGGTACCGATGCTCAATATGTTTAGAAATATCCTTGAAATCTTGGATTAACCGAAGATTAACCAAGAGTTTAATGCAACTCTGATTATCACAATATATCACAGTAGGATCTAAGTGTGAACCAAACAACTCGACCAGGATCTTCCTCATCCATATAGCCTCGCATGTAGCCAAACTTTCTGCCATGTACTCGGCCTCCACTGAACTGAGTGCCACAGATCTCTGTTTCTTGCTGCACCAAGAAACTACTGTAGACCCGATACTAAATATCCCTCCAGATGTGCTCTTTCTGTCCGTTGGGCTCCCTGCCCAATCTGCATCTGTGAAGCCATGCAGCTTCAACTCATTTGACTGTCTGTACCACAATCCATATCCCAATGTGCCCCTGAGATACCTCAGGACATGCTTTCCTGCCTTCCAAAAGAGCTTGGTAGGCTTAACCATAGCTTGTGAAAGCTGGTTAACAGCGTAGCATATGTCCGATCATGTATTGACTAGATACATGAGCGAACCAACCAACTGTCGATAAACAGTGGCTTCCACTACCTCTGCCGATGTATCATCCTCTTTCCTCCAACCACCAGGAAGAGGAGTGTCGATAGGCTTGCAGCTTTGCATGTTGAACTTCTCCAGTATCTCCCGGGCATACTTGCCTTGAGACACAAATAGTCCACCCTTCCGCTGCCAAATTTCTAATCCCAGAAAATAATGAAGGAGGCCCAAGTCCTTCATCTCAAACTCCTTTGCAAGATCTGCCTTGCATGAGTGTATCAACAGTTCATCACCTATTAATATCAAATCATCTACATAAAGTACAATGATCAACAACTTACCCTCCACCACAATCTGGTATAGGTTCGGATCCACCTCACTCTTAGCGAAACCAAGTCCGGTGAAATAACTATCTATCCATGTGTACCAAGCACGAGGTGCTTGTTTCAGCCCATACAATGCTCTTTTGAGCCTGCACACATGTGACTCACTGCTGAATATTTCGAAACCTTTAGGCTGCTCTATGTACACCTCCTCCTCAATGACTCCATTGAGGAACGCAGTCTTCACATCCATCTGATGAATGTGCCAACCCATCTGCGCTGAGAGAGCAAGGATGGTCCGTATGGAAGAATACCTTGCGACAGGTGCAAAGGTTTCTTCATAGTTGATCCCCTCAATCTGTGAGAAGCCCCGAGAAACAAATCTTGCCTTGTACTTCTCAACGCTCCCGTCAGCAGCATGCTTCACTTTGTAGATCCATCTTGAACCTACCACTGATTTCCCTTCCATCCTTGGGACAATCTCCCATGCATTGTTTCTGAAAATCAAATCATACTCTTCCACCATGGCATCTACCCATGCGGGATCCTCCACGGCTTCCTTCGAAAGAAGATGGTTCTGTCACGATACACTTGCTCATCAGAGCCATGTATCCAGTAAAATGATTAGGTGACTGTCTTTGTCTGCGCTGTGATGTAGGTGCTCCTACATTCTGCGCTACATCAAGATTCATTCACTCAGCTGTTGAAGATTGCAACAAGAAACAGTGAAGGAGGCATCTTGAAACATCATTCTTGATCCTAGTTGGAAAGTGATCACCTAAACTAGGTGGGGCCCACACAGGTGATTTTTGTCGCAAAGTCTATTTTTAGACTATGTCTATTTTTAGACTATGTCTATTTTTAGACTATGTCTATTTTTAGACATGTCGATCATATTCTATGAGTTGCGGCATGCTATTTGTGGATGGTTGGTCAAGTTGGAAAAATAGATGGAATTCTATTTTTAGACATATTGGGCAGAATCTATTTTTAGATTGCCAGTGTAAAAATAGATATGTCGAATATTATTAGCTCTTAATAATATTTGGACTATAAACATTATCTTATTCTCTTGGAGCACTCGCCATAATGATGTACCACAAAAGAGCTGCATGAAAATACGCTATTCCTAGCTAAGGAGCTATTTCATGGATACTGTTAGAACTGTACATATTTTGTGGAGTTATTGAGTGGGAAGTTGGTGAATTAGGAACAATAACTTAGCAATGCATAGCTGGGAGTTTATGTCGGTATCTAGTCGACCGATTGATACACTAGTGAGAGTAGGTGAATTAATTATTAATTAATTCACTAATTATTAACTCATTAATCAACTAAATAATACATCAGTTAACTACAGTGCATGGACAATTTCAGTGGAGACCAGTGAAGAGGTAGGTGAAAGAGTAGTGTGACTATTAGTTGTGACTATAGTGTTGCATGATTTGCAACACAGAGTGGTTGGAGATTCCTATGAAGATTGCATGAGCAAGGCTGGGGAAATTCGAACTCATCCAGAGCCATTCTTCAGCAGGGATTGCGTAGTCGAGGCAGGCTAAAGGCTGGCAAAGATCGGTGCATGGATTTGCAAGATCAAGGCCTAATTAGTGTGTAGCAATTGGAGATTGTACTGAGAGCTTTGTATAATGATTGTTACATGATCTATATGACATATAATATACATATAGTTGGGGGTTTTCAGCTTTAAGATTTCCCATAAAATACTGTGTTCATATGTGCGAATGTTTATGGTTTTAATGTGCGCATGCGATTGTTTTTATTTCAGCAATTAATGATCAATGGTAGAAGAGATTCTGTATTGTGCATGAAGTCAAATAGTGTGTGATCAGGAGAATCTCGGATGTATAACATATTAGTTATATAAATTTCTACATGGTATCAGAGCGATATTGATCACTGGAGTAATTGCAAAGCATTGAAGCGGTTGAGTTTTGTGCTGGTGGAATTCGAAATTGCTGCAGTGTTTTCTTGGTGTCGAAGTTGAGCATTCATTGAAATTTATTTCAGCAGATTGCGATTGGAGTATGCCCTTGAGGGTAGCTCGAATTATATTTCATGGAAGGACAGGATGGAGGCAGTGTTGGAGGATAATGGGTTGAAGGAGTTCATAGATGCTAAAATTCCTAAACCGGGTTCTAGCGATGCAGCCGCACTTGAAGCATGGCAAAAGAAGGTAGCAAGGTGTCGAAGAATTCTGCTGGAAGGTGTGAATGATCACATAGTGTCCAGCCTTCATGGTAAAGCTTCTCCATTCTTGATGTTGAAAGCATTGACAGACTTGTTCCAAAGAAAGAGCGACCAGAGAAAGTTGGTGCTCAAGGATAAACTCAGGAAAATAAAAATGGAGAAGAATGACACTATTCCCGTATACTTAACAAAGTATGTCCACTGCAGGGATGAGCTTGGGAGTGTAGGAGTTAGTGTGGATGAAGAGGAATTGGTGAGCTTGGCTCTCCTTGGGATTTTGAAGAGTTGGCATTCCTATCTGCACTATGTCAATGGTCGGGAGAAACTGCCAGGATGGGAGCGACTTTGGTCGGATCTTGTGCAGGAGGAGATAAGGTGGGATACCAGGGATGGATCTTCATCAAAGAAAGATGATGAAGAGGATTGCGCTTTGGCTACCAAAGCAAGGAAAGGGAAGGGGAAGAAAAATCCTTCTCAATCTGATGCGGATGGCAAAGAGCATGACATGTCCATAGTGAAGTGTTTTCACTCTCACGAACATGGGCATTTCGCCACACATTGTCCACAGAAGAAGAAGAACACACAGGTAGCTGGAGCTGCAGCTGGTGAGGCTCTTGCCTTGCAATTTGAGTTGGAATTCTCATTGATCGCATGCATGGTGTCTAGTGCATTGGGATTGGGGTGGTACTTTGATAGTGGTGCTTCCTTTCACATGACGGGAGATGCAAATATTTTCAGTGACTTGGAGGAGAAAAGTCTCCAGATGCATGTTGAGTTGGGCGACGGTGGACGATACAATGCGACCGGCATTGGTACCATAACCTTTCAGAGGGAGTCAAGTAAACTCATTCTTTTGCAAGATGTATTGCATGTACCAGGTCTAACAAAGAATCTGATCTCAGTCGCAATGTTAGAGGATAAAGGGTATGAAGTTGTCTTTAGAGAAGGAAAAGTTTTCCTTCGGCACAAGGCAACGGGACAAGTCAAGAAGGTTGGGATTCGAGCAAAGAATCTCTATATACTTGAAGTAGATGGGATTGCATGAGCTTCCTACCGTTGAAAGTGCAGAAAGCCATGCAATTGATGTTTGAGAGGGAAGTGTTTGCATGCAGTAAGAGGAACTCAGTGTGGAGCAGCCATAATGAGAGGATCATTGAGTGTGAGAATGACGGGCAGAGAAATTTGTGTCAGAGGGCAGGGAGTTCATGCACTATACCACCAAGTGAGGTGGGGGCGAGCATGCAAGGAGTAATCCTAAGAGGAAATTTCAAGGTGGACTGCTGGCGGTGGATTCTACACTGAACTGCCATGAGGAGCCCATAGAGCAAGAGTATAGATCAGCTAATTTGATGCATGACCAAATTGAGCTGCATGAATACTGGAGCGCGATCTGTGAGTCGATGAAGTGCAGTGCACAGGTGCAGAGTTCAATAGCGTAGTGGTTCCTAAAGACATGTGTAGTTGGTACCAACAGAAGTCGAATACTTTGATGATAGATGCATTAGACTGATTGATTTGTTTGGAGCCTATTCAATTTTGGAAGAGTTGCAGAGCAGATGCATGGAGTTGCATGGCACTTGCAAAGGTTGTAGGGCGAATGCATGGAGTTGCATGTCGCATGCAAAGACAGTCCTTTCTTGTTGAGATGCAAAGACAGTCCTTTCTTGTTGAGAGGGAGTGTTGAATATTGCAACAAGAAACAGTGAAGGAGGCATCCCGAAACATCATTCTTGATCCTAGTTGGAAAATAATCACCTAAACTAGGTGGGGCCCACACAGGTGATTTTTGTCGCAAAGTCTATTTTTAGACATGTCGATCATATTCTATGAGTCGCGGGATGCTATTTGTGATGGTTGTTGGAGCACAGATAAATTCTATTTTTAGACATACTGGGCAGAATCTATTTTTAGATTGCCAGTCTAAAAATAGATATGTCGAATATTATTAGCTCTTAATAACATTTGGAATCTAAACATTATCTTATCCTCTTGGAGCACTTCAGTTCAAGTCATGGATGTGGCACAGCCTCACCAAAGGAATACGCTGTCTCTGAAAGGGAGCGGTTGTATGGAGACGGAAGTTAGAACTCATGTGACAGAAAAGCTGGTGGAGTTATTGAGGTAGTTGGTGGAGTTGTGTTCAGTTTAACTTAGTTAAACATAGTTGAGCTAGTTTTATCTAGTCTAACTGATTGATACACTAGTGAGAGTAGTGTGAATTAATTATTAATTAATTCACTAATTATTAACTCATTAATCAACTAAAGAATACATCAGTTAACTACAGTGCATGGACAGTTTCAGTGGAGACCAGTGAAAAGGTAGGTGAAAGAGCAGTGTGACTATCAGTTGTGACTATAGTGTTGCATGATTTTCAACACACAGTGGTTGGAGATGCCTATGAATATTGCGTGAGCAAGGCTGGGGCAATTTGAACTCATCCAGAGCCATTATTCAGCAGGGATTGCGTAGTAGAGGCAGGCTAAAGGCTGGCAAAGATCGGTGCATGGATTTGCAAGATCATGCCTAATTAGTGTGTAGCAATTGGAGATTGTATTGAGAGCTTGTGAGGAGCTTTGTATAATGATTGTTACATGATCTCTATGACATATAATATATAGATAGTTGGGGGTTTTGAACTTTAAGCTTTCCCATAAATTACTGTGTTCATATGTGTGAATTTTTATGGTTTTAATGTGTGCATGCAATTGATTTTATTTCCGCAATTAATGATCAATGGTAGAAGAGATTCTGTATTGTGCATGAAGTCAAATAGTGTGTGATCGTGGAGAATCTCGGATGTATAACATATCGCTATATAATTTCACACTTCTGTAGTGCGCTTCCGCCCTCTGATGGTTAGCGCTGCATGAGTGGTCTCTTCCACTCCATGAACCTCCTCTTGTGGCTGATCCACTTCCTGAGGTTCATCCTTAGGAACTAATAGTTCCTCATCTGCATGCAAGTGTGGATCCCTCTCAAGTGAACACTTCATGGCTTTCTCCTCATGAAATTTGAGACTTGTTTACCATAAATATCCACCGTCTACAAATACACACGATAATTGTGGGGTGTTTCGTGTACCCCACAAATATCCCAACCGCGGTCAACTCAGCCTTCTTCCCCGGCATCCCTTTGTCACATGAATGTAAATAGGTGAGCCAAAAATCTTCAAATGAGAAATATCAGGCTTCTTACCAGAAAACGCCTCTTCGGGTGTACTCATGCCAAGTACTCTATGAGGACAACAGTTTTGCACATAAACTGCAGTGTTGCATGCTTCAGCCCACAAGTGTATGGGAAGGCCCTGATCATGCAGCATCGCCTATGCAACACCCATGATCATTCTGTTCTTTCTCTCCGCGACCCCATTTTTTTGTGGGTTAGAGGCGCTATGAGCTCTCTTTGAATTCATTTTGTATTGCAAAAGCCTTTTAATTCACCAGAGATGAATTCACCACCATTATCGCTCCTTAGAGCTTTCACCTGCTTCCCTGAATCCTTCTCAACCAGCACCTTGAACTCACAGAACTTTGAGTATGTCTCACTCTTCTTCTGCATGAAGAAGATCCAACACTTACGAGAAAATTCATCAACAAATATCACATAATACCTGTGCTTTGCTGTTCAAGCTACTGAGAAAGGTCCACACATGTCTGTGTGAATTCTCTCAAGGATTGTTGTGGCACGACTATCCTTCTCATGAAAAGTGGTCTTCACAAATTTTCCCAAAGTACATCCCTTGCACTAATCTGACTACGCAAGTGTACCCTTGGGAAGCCTGGTAGAAATCTGCTGCAAAATTTTCAAAGCGCCATGGTGAAGATGGCCCAATCTCCTGTGCCACAATTCGTCCTCATCCTGGCTCACCACTCCTTTTGCTTTGCCTGCCATTGCTGTGCAGCCATCTACCTATAATTGATAAAGGTTCTTAACTCGAACCCCTATCCTCCGGGTTTCACCAGTTGCTTTACTGTGCAGGAAAGCCTTTCCCTCGCTAAAGACAACATCATAACCCTTGTCTTCCAACATCGCCATAGAGATCATATTCTTCTTCAATCCTGGAACATGCATGACATCCTTCAATATGAAAGGTTTACCAGACTCCCTCTCAAAGGAAATGGTCCCGATACTAGTCGCACTGTATCTACCATCATCACCCATCTCGATGTGCACTCCAAGATCCTTCTCATCCAGATCACTAAACAAATATTTGTCTTTGGTCATATGGAAAGACGCACCACTGTAAAGAAACCACACTGATCCCATCACACTTGAAACCAAGCATGCGATCAGTGAAAAATCCAGCTCAAACTGTGAGGCTAAGACCTCTCTAGCTGCAGATCCAACAACTTGCTTATTTTTCTTCTTCCGTGGACAATTAGTGTCGTAATGTCTGTGTTGGTGACAGTGAAAGCACTTCACCTTGGACAAGTCCTGCTTCTTGCCTTTCGCACTGGATTGAGAAGGATTTTTCTTTCCCTTCCCTTTCCTTGCTTTGGTAGCCAAAGCGCAATTTTCTTCATCTTCATTCTTCGATGAAGATCCATCCCTGGTACCCCGCCTTATCTCCTCCTGCACAAGATCCGACCAAAGTCGCTCCCATCTTGGAAGTTTCTCCCGACCATTGACAGAGTCCTCGTAGCTATGCCAAATCTTCGGAAGCCTAAGGAGAGCCAATCTCACCAAGTCCTCTTCTTCTACAGTAACCCCCAAACTTCCTAGCTCATCCTTGCAGTGGACGAACTTTGTGAGGTACTTGGGTATACTGTTGCCTTTCTCCATTTTTATTTTTCTGAGCTTGTCTTTAAGTGCCAACTTCTTCTGGTCGCTTCTGATTTGGAACAAGTCTGTCAAAGCTTTCCACATCAAGAATGGACTAACTTTACCATGAATTCTGGACACTATGTGATCCTTCACACCTTCCAACAGAATCCTTCGACATTTTTTTGTCTTCTTTTTCCATGCGTCAAGTGTGGCTGCATTGCTAGAAGCAGGTTTTGGAATTTCTGCATCTATGAACTCCTTCAACCCATTATCATCTAGCATCACCTCCATCCTGTCCTTCCATGAAATATAATTCAAGCTGCCATCAAGGGCATAATCCAATCGCAATCCGTTGAAAGACATTTCAATGAATTCTCAACTTCGACACCAAGAAAACACTGCAGCAAATTCGAATTCCACCAGCACAAAACTCAACCGCTTCAATGATTGCAATCTGCTCTGATCAATATCGCTCTGATACCACGTAGAAATTATATATAACTTATGTGTTATATATCCAATATTCTCCTGATCAAACACTATTTTAACTTCATGCACAATACAAAATCTATTCCACTATTGATCATCACATGCGTAAATTAAATCAATTGCAATGCACAAATGAAACCATAAAAATTCACACACATTAACACAGCTATTTAATGGGAAATCCTGAAGCTAAAAACCTCAAATATCTCTATATAATATATTTCATAGAGATCATGTAACAATCCTCATACAAAGCTGATCATATCAAGCTCTCATTACAATACAATCACTACACACTAATCAGGCTAGATCTTGCAAATCCATGCACCAATCTCTGCCACCTACTAGCCTACCTCTACTACGCAATCCTTGCTGAAGAATGGCTCTGAATGAACTTGAATTCAGCCATCCTTGCTAACGCAATCCTCATTGGCATCTCCATTGAGTGTTGGATGCAATCAATGCATCACTATAGTCACAACTGATAGTCACACTTTCTCTTTTACCTACCTCTCCACTGGTCTCCACTGAAACCGTCCATGCACTGTAGTTAACTGATGTATTCTTCAGTTGATTAATGAGTTATTATTTGTTGAATTAATTAACTAATTAATTCACACCACTCTCACTAGTGTATCAATCAGTTAGACTAAATACAACTAGTTCAACTGAGTCTAACTAAGTTAAACTAAATACAACTCCACCAACTACTTCTATAACTCCACCAAACTATGTCACATGAGTTCTAACTGAAGTCCTCATGCATTAGCTCCAGTAAACCCTCAGGAATAGCGTAATTCCTTCTGTTAGCTGTTGTGCCACATCTGTGCACTTAACTGAAGTGCTCCAGGAGAATAAGATAATGTTTAGAGTCCAAATATTATTAAGAGATAATAATATTCAACATATCTATTTTTAGACTGGAAATCTAAAAATAGATTCCGCCCAATATGTCTAAAAATAGAAGTCCATCTATTTTTCCCACTTGACCAACCATCCACAAATAGCATCCTGCAACTCATAGAATATGATCAACATGTCTAAAAATAGACTTTGCGCCAAAAATAGCCCGCTAGCCCACTTAGTGAAGGTGACTCTTTTCACTAAGCTCATCATCTTTTTGAATCTCAACATAAAGGACAAGACTTTACGAATGCCGAAATTCACCTTAGTTCTGTTGATACTACAATAATTCTGTAAGTTTTGGAAGCTAAGTGGGGTGGGCATGGATAAATTAATGCATTATTTTCCATTTTTTATGACTACAAATTATTGCATGTACTCATTAGCTTTCCATCTTAAAGAGTGGTGCATTAAATCGTGAATGTTAACGACAAGTCAATGGCAAGAAAATTCATTTTTCATTTTGATTGAGATTCAAATATTTGCTTTAGTTAAATTTTATTGTATTAGCAACCTAGATGGCCATTTAAATCAATTGATAAATATTTATATTTGGAATTTAAGTGTTAGGTCCTAGGTTTTTAGGAAATCTAACATGTTATCAGAGAAAAAACTCTAAAGAAAGTTGATCTCAGAATCTTAGAATCCATGTCTTGTACATGACCACTGACCCAGTGTTACACCATTTTTTGGTCATCTAACCTATATCATTAGATGGACCCAAGTACACCATGTAAGACCAATTTTACCCTAAGTAAAATTGCTTTCACTATGTAAAATAACTTAATAAACCACGTTTATTAGGTTGTTTATGGTCTAAACAGGAAACCCCAAAAGGAAATATTAAAAAAACCTATATTTGTTTGATTTTCCTCAAGGAATAATTAATTAAACAATAATTTAATTATTATTCCTGGTCATGTTTAACCCAAAACAAAGAAATTAATTAGATAAATCTTTATTTATCTTATTATTTCCTAGGAATAATTATTTAAATCTTATTTAAATAATATTCCTTGTTAAATATGACTAAATCACCCATAAATAATTAAATAAATCATTATTTATTTGATTATCTTTCAACCACTTCCTTAAAATGATAAATAAATCATTTATTTATTTATTATTCACAAATAAAGGGATTTGACCCAAGTCAAATACTTTTTCCCTCCAACAAATATAATAAAATATTCCATAAAAGGTGGATCTAGATTTGGTTAATGTTATTTTAATCATGCACCAAGATCTAGAATGACCCAATATTTTGTTATAAATAGGAGGGTTTTCCTCCACCATTCTTCACCTTTTGTTGCCTATTATATCACTCTGGATCTAAACTCTTGGTCTGACTTTGATCCATTATCATTGTCACATTTTCCATTATTTGCTGTGTGAGCTCCCTTTGAGTTCTATCTTTGTCTGGGTTTTCTACATCAACATGAGAGAGAAATGCTAGATCTGAAGTGCTGAGGACTTCCAAGAACCCATCCCATTGAGGAGAATTGGAAACACCTTCTTGTTTTCCTCCCAGGTGCCCATTAATACAAAAATTCTTTCAAAAATTGTTCTTGTCTTGTCTATTGGATGTATGGAGCAAAACCTTATTTTTACTGCTTAATGTCTCTATATGCATAGATCTGGTTTTTTGCAGCACTTGTCTTGATCAACTAACTGCAGATCTGAAGATATTGGCAGCCATATTTGATGTTAGGGCTATTAGTTATGCATAGCTAAAGTGGTCTTTTTTTCGCACACTTCGACAAAAGATTCATACTAACACCCAGGTTTGACTGTCATCATTCAGAATAAATTTTTTTAGGACTGAGGTAAATCGGTTGTATAGTGCCCTGAAGCAATTGCTATTTTTTTTAAGGATTGAAAAAGGGTCATATAGACTAGTCTGTATGTTGTATAGGGGTTGAATAAAATATCCACAAGTGACAAGGTTGTGTAAGTCATGGAAAAAACAGAGTGGTTGAAATAAGGGTCAAGCTCTGCTGCCAATAGGAAAATAAAATTGCGCAAAGAAAGGGTGGCCAACATTCCAGTTGGTAGAAAAGGATCTACCAGCATCACCTCGAAGAAGCACGTAGTTTCGAGTGTTGTTTTCTAGGGGAGGTAGGAAGGTATGGTCGAAAATCATTGGTGGAATAAATATGGCCTGCAAGCAAGCCCACACTCGAAAAAAACAAAACCACAAGAAGCATAAGGTGGAAAATATCTAAGAAGGAAGCAACATGGGCTACACTATTCGACACTACTCAGCTATTGAGAAATCCGGAGGGAAAAGGCACACAAATGACCGATAGAAGGGAAATTGTCAGGATAGTTAGTTTGTGGATGGAGTGCTATCAGAGACAACTAGACATGTGACAGTGCAGGTTTAGTAGCCACCACACATGTGGTATAGTAGCCTAGTTGACCATAGTGACGGGTCATCAGGAAAAATCTGATTGAGAATTGGAGCAATTACAGTTGACAAGCAGTGAAGTGCATAGATCATATTCATAGGTAAGTAGGTGGGTTATCGGGTCGGGTGCATAAGCCTGGGTCAAACTTCCTATGCCTACATCCAAAATAGTCTTGCCTTCAAAATGGTGCACGTTCTCAAATATAGTCGTTTAATAAGCATACATCCTCCCGTGTCACATTTGGGAAAAGAGTTGTTGGGAATCTCCACAATTCCCTCGCTACCCATGTATTTCCTTGCTAACATTTGTGCATAGCCTTTACTAAATAGAAAATGTTTTCTCTCTTCAACATCTCATAATTATAATGAGCAATTGCCTTAAGATGTTGTTTATCAATGAAATTTTCATCATGAGAAGGTGTCTCATCCCGAGGAGCGATTTGCTCATCAAAAAACCATTTTGAGGGAATTTATAAAGAGGATGATAGAACAAATTTAAGAGAGATAATTAAAAATGACTTCATATTTCCCCAGTTTTGTAGGTGTGGTCGGTAATGAGGAACTGATGGATCAAATATGAAAGGAATAATTACAAATAATTCTGCACTATTTCCAAAATGATAAGAAACCTCATCCACTTAACAGAACAATAGAATTCTTCTAGGGTTCTATGACTTCCTTCAAACGGACCAATTAAGAATTGTTGACAAATTAAAATACACATGCAGGATTTGGGAGCTTTCAATTCAAAATTTTAGGCTTTAATTTCAAAAATTAGACAAGAATGAGATATTTCAGACCCATATCACTATGTAATTGCATCTACAAAATCATTGTAAAAATGATTGCATGTAGGTTCAAAATCCACTAAGTTGATTCCATGTCATTAGAACAATTTTTCATCCTTCCTAGGAAACAAATCAATTATGTAATAGGAGTAGCCCAAGAAGGAATTTATAATGTCAAACTAGAAAATTACAAGCAATGTTAGTGAGTTGTCTTTCCAAGGCATATGATAGAGAAAAATTGCTTTATTTAGGGCTACTCATCCATATAGGGTTGGTGAACTAGATAATGAATTTTATTTCCTCAATATCTTTTCAATTCTAATTAATGGCTCAACCTATTCTTCTATCATGCCTACAAGAGACCATGGGTAGGTATGACTAATGACTCCTATGCTATTTTTGAATGTAGAGTAGATGGTCTCAACAGAGTTATAAAAGAGTCACAAAGAACTATAAGCCTGACAACTATACAAATATGAATTTCCCTAAACTTGGCATATTTACTCTTTGTTGATTATGTTTTTCTTTTGGGTGATAGGACCAAGACATATGCAATTAAGCTGAAGGACCCCACCCTTGAAGAAGCAGAATTCCTACCTTGAAAACTATCAGCAACTGAGGAGCTACAAGAATCAATACTATCTTTGATTTGAACTTAAATAGTCTTATTATCTCCGAGTATTTCCCTAATCACAATGACGAGTAGATTCTCCTCATGGATTATTTCTCTCATTTTGTCTATTAGTACAATCCACAAAATGTATCCCTACATTTGAATCTTGGGAAAAAAACATATAATTATTATCATTTAAAATATCCATATCTCTTGGAGCCCAAAAATCCTATTATAAGCTGAAGGACCATTATGTCCTCTTGATTCTTAACAAATTATGATGGAATGAAATTGGGTGAAGACCAGATCTAGGTTTACCATGTCAAAACCTAGGTTCAATGAGATGACGACCTTGGTTTGAATATATCCACCATACAAACTAGGACCACCCATACTGATCGTTTCCATCTCTCTTTCATCATCAAGACTAACATACTGATGACCTATAACCCATGGAGGCCCATGGTAGTCATTGCAATGTAATTTATTAGAATACATGTCATGTCCATAAGTTTTTATATTTAATATTTGCATCCAATGTGGCCATTTCTTATTATGATATTTACCACATCCAAAAATGGCATTATTCAATTCATTTTGAAGGAGTATACAAATTAGGTCAACATAATTTTTTTCCCATGGTAGTCATTGCAATGTAATTTATTAGAATACATGTCATGTCCATAAGTTTTTATATTTAATATTTGCATCCAATGTGGCCATTTCTTATTATGATATTTACCACGTCCAAAAATGGCATTATTCAATTCATTTTGAAGGAGTCTACAAATTAGGTCAACATATTTTTTTTCCACATTTACAACTTCCCTCACATTTGTTGGTTCTTGAAGCTCGAGAACTTTCATAAAAAAAAATAGGCAAAGTTAAACAACAAAAATGATTCACTCTCTTTTCATTTGCTAATATTATAATGAAGTTTTATTAGAGGCATTGTTTATTTGTTTTTTTTGGCCAGAAAAGGGTTTTCTCTTGGTTTTATGTGACTTTCAATTTATCATATGTAGCATGTTGAAAAAATGGGAAAGAATAATGTGTGACATTTATCTTGCAGAAATTGATGTTGAATGAAAGAATACATAGTTCAACCAAGCTACAGTTCAATTTGGTAAAAGTGGAGGAACATTTTAAAAAACTAATTAAGAAATCACCATATACAATGTTTGAACATAAGTAATATATGAATTTTTCTTTCGGCATATATGTTTTTTTTTCTACCCAAGATATCACAACAAGAAAAATACTGATATTGTAGAAATTGTTTGAGGAACTCATTGGGGTCGATTTTTTTGATGTCCTACTTGATTGTTACTTTCTCATATGTTGGGAAGGCTTTAAATATGAATTAATATGTTCATGAAACAAATCAGATTCAAATTTTACAGATATAAAAGATAAAAAAAAATGTCAATGTCTTCGTTTGATTGTTACTTGACTCTGTGGTGGGCAAGTTACGGGAAATGTGATTGGAAAAATGATGGGGAGACAATGCATAACACATCTTGGATATGATTCATTTTCTGTTAGAGATCCTTTAGGAACTCGAGTCATCGACTTTGGAAATGTTTCTAGTAGGAATTCCTATGGTTTTTAATGTTGTGATTATTTCACCTCGTGGTTATTTTGGTTAAGAAAATGTTTTAGGAATGCCAGACATGACATCGGTGGACAGGTAATTTTTTTTATTTTTATAATTGCAATTTCCATTCCATGATATCCTCTCTTTATTGTTTGATTGTATTTTGGACGTTTCTTCTGATTTTGTTTTTTCTTTTAACTATGAAAGTGAAAATACTTGGAATCATGTCCATTTAAACAATAACCAAATCTTGAATATGAAATTATTATTAGATGAAATTGATTGGAATCCTTATAGCTATTTTGTGTTAAAATGTTTTCATGATTATCAGAAAATTTACTTTCATGTTGTTATTTGAGCACATGTTGTTTATATACTTGACCAAGTTCATGCGTTAGAAAATTAAATGTTATTGTGAATAAAGAAACAAGGATCAAACATCACACCTTGCATTATTTGTTTCACAAGTTATCTACAACTTGAGCTTTTTAGCATATAACTTAGTTGACATGATTGTTTCTAAGCTTTCCCTGAAGGTTCAATACTATGTTACTAAGGTGTTCTTTTCTATATATGGTGAAATTTTATTTGCTTTATTTATACATGTCGTATGACCACATTATAGAGGCTATTATCGCCCCACTGAAGAAATTTTTTTCGAGTTTCTTACTTGTATGGGGAAAAATGGCTTTGACATTGCTGATGTTGAGGTATATGTCATATAAAATATTTATACTCTAATTTATTTTATACTCTAGTGTTCATTATCTTTCATGTTTTACACTCAATATTGTATTTCCTTTTGTTTTTAGAAAAATGAACTCAATATTTATGGTAAGAAGTAGGAATTGAAAAAAGAGGAGAGCAATAACATTGGAGCGATAAATGGAAAAAGAGAGAGAAGAGATTTGGTCTGGTGATACCCTTAGAGGAAATATCCCGCATAAAACACACATATAGAGACTGATGGTGAAGTATTCAGAGTTGGTGAATTCACCTGCAATGCCTTGGAAACACAATGATAATGTTTTGAAGTGATGAAACATCGTTTCATGTCTATATTGTAGTCCAACAAATATTAAGTTGGAAACTCATATTGTAATACTTTTAACACTTCATATAATATAATTTATGTGGTTGAAATTATTTATAGTTGCACCTGATATTGTTTAACATTGTAATTAACATATGCAACTTTGTGTTTTCATATTAGATGAACATGCACATTGTATGACATTTTTTAAATCATACAAATTAATTTATGTTGATTGATAATTAATACAAAATCAATGTAAAAATACTAAATTAGTATTTTATATTGATTAATGATGAACACAAATAAAATAAATATATGACTAAATTAGTCATTTATAATGATTATTAATGAAAGTAAATGAAATGAATATAAACTACTAAATTAGTCGTTTATATAATGAATATGAAACTACTAAATTAGTTGTTATATAATGAATATGAAACTACCAAAAAAAGATAAATGACTACTACAAATGATAAATTTGTGATTACAAATGACAACTAAAATTTTCATATATACGACTATTAGTAGCTAATTTACAGTATCTTATAACACGACCAAAATTTAGTCATATTTATTTGGTCATTAATCGGTTTCAAACTGTGACTAAAATTTGCATATATATGACTATTAGTAGCGAATTTATAGTATCTTATAACACGACCAACATTTTGGTGATATTTCTTTGGTCATTAATTGGTTTTCTCAAGTGATCACATAGTAATATATTTCGTTGTATATTTGGTCATTAATTGTGACAATTAATGACCAAATCAATGGTTCAATCAATGACCAAATCAATGATTGAATTAATGACCAAATATACTACTAAAAAAAAAAATTGAGATAACCAATCAATGAATAATCTAAAAATGACTAAAAGTTGGTCGTGTTATAAGATACTGTAAATTAGCTACTATTGGTCACCAACCAAAAAATAGTCATTTATATGCAAATTTTAGTCGTTTATTTAGTAACTAATTAGACATTTTGTACTAGTGATCTATAATAAAACTATGTTTATAAATAGCATATAATCAAGTGATTAACAATAAAATAACAACTAGTATAGCCACATAATAACTAGTACATTTCTTTACCAAAAGCAAGAGAAACTTCGCTTTTATTAACCATAGGAAAATACTAACTGGGTTAAATATTGATCGGGTTCTACACTTCGACGTTCCAACTGACCATAGAGTGGTTGAGCCAAATATCTCTTCAGCTAATCAAACTCGTGCCATATTCCAAGCATGAAGGTGGGATCTCATGGGATAGTCCAATCCAAATACAACCAAGAAAATCCATAGGTTGAACCACCTCCACCCTCTCCATATTTTGGTCACACTTAAATAGGTGTCAAGATCACAAAAATGAACTGGGCTTGGATACCTGAGAATTTATTCACCATCCTTGAGGAATATTCCCATCTCCACCCTTAGGATTTACTTTGTATCCCGCCATTACCGATCAAGGGATTTCTAGGCCTTTGGGAATTTTCTTGAGACCACCTCTCCCCGAATTCTGAAACCATCTGGAAATCCAAAGATCAAAACCGATAACAATCCTATGACACCATGGCTATCCATAAATGGCAAGGCTAGGCTAAAATCCATTGTCAAAACCCGAAAAAATCCATGCCAATGACAACAAAAGAACCATATACCAACATGCACATACCATGTATGTAAAAACTAGCTAGGAAATCACACATGCAATCTATTGCTAGCAGGTATTCCCACTAAAATTGCTTGATCCTTTCCTTCCTATGATTTCCTTGCCCTTCTTTTTTTTTCCTTTCCTTTTCCTTTCCTTTTCCTGGTCCTTCCTTTCTTTTAATTTCCTTTCTCCTATTGGTGCTTTGTCCTCTCTGAGACTAACTCTAAAAATGAAATAACAAAAAGTCGTGAACTGATCCTCTGAATCCTTTTTATCATTAATGCCTTTATTTTCTTCATTTTCCTCTATTTTCCTTCAATTTTCTCCTCACATGCAACTTGTGACCTTTCACCTTCATTTTCTCCTAATCTCCTTTATTTTCATAAATAAACTCCAAAAATACTATTTTTCATTTCCAAATTCTTAGCCATTGTCTTTCCAGTTTCCTTTAGCCATAATAAACCAAATTAACACCCACACTAGGATGTCTTGCCCAACATTCATCTTGGAGTAAGTATTCCTTTCCTATGATCTTGTTTTATCTTTATTAACTTTTATTACATGAAATTTTGACCCGGGGCTGTTACAGACCCCTCCTCCTTAGGGGAAAACCATCCTCAGTGTTAAACCATGCATATACCCAGAAAAACTGCTGAAAAGAAAAATCACACTGCCTATGGAACTTTATAACCCAACTCGTTGCAGTATTTACAATGACCACTGTTGAAAACATGACAACATACTGCATAATGGAGCTTTATAACACAACTCATTACAATATTTACAATAAGAACCACATTTTATTCAACCAACAAATGATCATACTAACTATGGACCTTTATAAATCCAGCTCGATACAATATTTACAATAATATAAAATATTTAAAAATATGCATATTTTCTATACCTTGCCTGGTTGTCTCTGGCACGATCCTAGCGACGAGAGATTGTCTTAGCTCTTCTTTTGCAATGTTCATTGTCATGGGAAGATTGTTATGTGTTCCCATCGTTCTATTTCCTTCATGATTTCAGCAATGGATTAGATTCTTTGTCTGAAGAACCCCTTTCTTTTGCTTCCTTCAAACACTCTCATTTAATGTATCTAAATCCTGTAAATTGAGTGTAATGCCTCCTCCCACATTTACCCACTTTCACCAGCTTTCTCGGGGTAAACATGAGTTGAGGGTCACAATGATATGACTCAACCTCCTATGTGACCTTAAGGAAATGGAGTCGAAAACTTGAAACCTTACTGACTTTCCTCAGGTGCCACAGGACCTCTAGGAGTAACCCAACCCCTCCAGGTGTCCAACCCCTAAGACAACTCATATTTTCCCTTATCTAGAGCCCCAATCGCCCCCTTTCCAAGGCCTACAAGCACTTGTGGGTTCCCATTCTCTCCCATAGACCTACATCATTACGATTATGGCCTTTTTCTTCGAGTGTTGTTCCAACAACTGTGAAAATTAAGACTATTTTACAGGGTTCCCAAAAAGCTATGTAAATTTTAGAACTCATAAAAGACATGAAGAAAATGCTTGTAAACCAAAAACTTAAACTAAGACTTAACCTGACTATCCCCAACCGGGACTGCCATTTTTTCAAACAGTTGGTAGATATACAACCCACAGGTCATGGATGCAAGTCTGAACAGGAGGGAATACAATCTCATCTGAGGTTTAACAAGAAGGGTCACTACCTTCTCTCATTAGTTTTCTTAACATAAATTAGGTCTTTCATTTATTATTTATTTAGTTATGAGTGAAAACATGAATAGAGTCATGACTAATATCTATCATAAAACCATCCTTATAACCAACATATAACCAGGTAATTAAAAATAATAGAGCAATCATTAAAGCCACATAATAACCAGTACATTTCCTTACCAAAAGCAAGAGAAACTTAGCTTTTATTAACCATAGGAAAATACAGACTAGGTTTAGGAATTCCATGTTCCAGCCGACCATAGATTAGCTAAGCCAAATCTCTCTTCAGCCAATCACCCCCATGTCATATTCCAAGCATGAAGGTGGGATCTCATAGGATAAGCCAATCCAAAGATATCCAAGCGAATCTAGAGGTTAAACCAACTCCACCCTCTCCATACTGTGATCACACCTAAATAGGTGCCAAGATCACAAAATTGAACTGAGTTTGGATGCCTGAGAATTTCTTCACCATCCTTGAGGAATTTTCTCATCTCCACCCTCAGGATTTACTTTGTATCCCGCCATTACCAGTCAAGGGATTCCTAGGCCTTTGGGAATTTTATTGAGACCACCTCTCCTCGGATTTTGAAACCATCCAACAATCCAAAGCTCAAAACCAAGAACAATCCTATCACACCATGGCTATCCAGAAATGACAAGGCTAGGCTAAAATCCATTGTCGAAACTCAACAAAATCCATGCCAATGACAACAAAAGAACCATATACCAACATGCACTTACCATGCATGTAAAAAATAGTTGGGAAATCGCACATGCAATCTGTTACGAGAAATTATTCCCACTGAAGCTACTTGATCCTTGCCTTCCTTTGCTTTCCTTGTCCTTATTTGTTTTTCCTTTCCTTTTCTTTTTCTTTTCCTTTCCTTTTCCTAGTCCTTCCTTTCTTTTCATTTCCTTTCTCCTCGTGGTGCTTTGTCCTCTCTGAGAGTAACTCTAAAACTGAACTGAAAAAAAGCTTTGAACTAATTGTCAGAATCCTTTTTATCATTGATGCTTCTATTTTCTTCATTTTATTATATTTTCCTTCAATTTCCTTCTCACATGTAACCTATGACCTTTCATCTTCCCACTCTCCTAATTTTCTTTATTTTCATAAATAAATTCCAAAAATACTATTTTTCCTTTGCAAAGTATTATTAATTGTCTTTTCCAATTTCCTTTAGCCATAATAAACCAAATGAACACTCACACTAGGATGTCTTGCCCAACATTTATCTTGGAATAAGTGTCGCTTTCTCGTGGTCTTATTTTATCTTTATTAACTTTTATTACATGAATTTTTAACCTAGGGTTGTTACAATCCCATCCCCCTTAGGGGAACATCATATTCGGTGTTAAACCACACCTATACCCAACAAAACCGTTGAAAAGAAAAAAACATACTGCCTATGGAACTTTATAACCTAACTCGTTGTAGTATTTATAATGAACACTACTGAAACATGACAACATACTTCATATTGGAGCTTTATAACACAACTCGTTACGATATTTACAATAAGAACCACATTTGTTTCAACCAGAAAATAATCATACTATCTATGGAGCTTTATAAATACATCTCGATACAATATTTACAATAATATACACATATGCACATTTTCTCAACAATAAAATAAAATGAAAGGATGCATGCATCAGCAACAAGGAATCCAAAGGCTCACACCTCCACCCTCAAAGTAATACCAGGATTCACCTCCTTCCCAGGAATTCCAAAATTTGCTTCCAAATTCAAACCTGCATCCAATGTCCAACGCTATGATTATTGCGCTACTTGTTCTCTCAGTGAAAAATTATCGACTCATTGTTCTAGGTCACATTAAAAGTGCATCTGATTCCACCAAGTAATGCTAATGACAAAAAAAATTCATCCTAGGACTTCCCTTCTCTGCTACGCAGTTCCTCGGGAAATTTTGCCACCCCCTTCCATGCAATTGCTCACCATCCAAGCTTCCCGACATCACCTTTCCCAAACGATCCATCCCTTAGAAATGATTTATTGCATCGAAAGGTCAAACAACCAAGGAATATACATTCCCAAAAACCATGATATTGGTCATAGCATGCTCATGGAAATCAATGGACACTATTGAGTACCAGTGTCCCACAATGGCCTTTATCTTGAAGTGCTTTACCATCATACTGCTTCCTTTTCCAATTCCTTTTTTCATTGTTAATACTTGCAACCAATTTCAACCACCCCAAACTAGGCATTTTCATGATTTCCTGTACCAAGCACATAATTTCCATTAGATTAAAATGGAATTGAAATAAATTTAAATCATACCTCATTGGTGGCCTGTCAATAAGGTACACTTGCAATCTTGTTTACTTCCTGTCACATAAAGTCAAACCAAATCTTTGACCAAATCATGATGCATAAACATATCTCATTTGATTAGCTCAAACCATAACCATCATAAATCAAAATCATAGATCACATGCATAATTAAAAACTGAAATAAAATATTGATATTTATCTTTCAAATGGTTCTTTAATTTTTCCTTTATTCTTTATCCTTTCTGTACACACATTGATTCAGTTGCCAAACCTAGAAAGCACCCAGTGCCTTCTCTTTAAGCAAGAAGGGAATATGGAGACTAAACTGCCTCCTCCCTCAATATAATCAACAAGGGAATCTAGAGAATAAACCACCTTAACCCTCAACAAAAACAAGGGTGTCCCGAGACTAAACCGTATCAACCCTCAATATCAACAACAAAGACATCCAGAGGCTAAATCGCCTCAACCCTCAATAGCAACAATAAGGACCATACAATACCACACTTGTTTGTTCCATCACACTGTACAACACATACACATACACATGTTGAATCTTTGATTAAACTGAGAGGGGGGGGTGAATCAGTTTAATACATGCATTAGCCTTTTAAATTTTCACCAGAGTTATTTACAGATTTAATATGTGAACAATCTTATTTGCAGCCAATATTAATTTATTGTGACACCATACTTAAGTTGAAAGCAACAAGAAATTAAGCAGATTGAAATAATCACATCAACACATAAGAAGCACACATAGAGACAACAGATGTAAGTGGAAACCCATAAAGGGAGAAAACCACATCTTATTATTGTTGTGATGCAAAAGCAAGCTCCAACTCCCTCTCACCACTGTTTTCTGTAGGCACCAACCTACAGGAGGCTCTATCCTCAATTCTGCAAGCTACAACTTGCAAGGAAGCACCAACTCCCTTCAATTTTCTACAGGCACCAACCTACAGGAGGCTCCAACCTCAGTCAGCTACAACTGACAGCTATCAAGCTTCAACTTGATAGGGAAGCTCCAACTTCCTCAATTTAACAAACTGAATGTTTGCTGATTTACCTCTGATATCATCTCTGTTCTGTAGCTCCTCTTTCTGCTCTTCTTTTCTTGATCTTCTCTGCTTCACTCTTCTGTATTCTGCCTTCTCTTTCTTTACTCTCACCTTTGCTCTCCAAAAAAAAAAAACTCTTTCTGCATATCAAGATGATATTATTTATAGATTTCCTCACATGACTGTTTGTATTCTACTTGGAATTCGAAATGGAAAGTCATGTCTCTTTGCCTTCTGCCTTCTCACTCCTTTTATCAGCTTACTCAGAAATTATAACTATAGGTGTCAATTTTAACATTACAGTGGGAATTTGTTTTCTCTCGGAGACTTGCCAATGCATCACAAACAATAAAAACAATTAAAACATTTACATTCGAATTACAATGTGAATTCCATCTCACTCATTTTGTCTCTTGGCTTGCTGTGCATTTGTCTTTTCTCTAACTCTCTCTTTGTCCCTTTCTCTTCTTTGTATGCCTTTCTGTTTATGGCTGCTGCGTAACTCCTGAATTTATGAACTGCATTTTATTTTATTTTTATACCAGCGCTTTATATATAAATGAATCTGCTGACTGTAATTCAATCCTTTACACGCAGCTAGTGTCTTGTTGATGTGGCGAGTTCCGCAGGCCAGAACATACATATATTACAATTTTATTACATTAATAATCGCCCTCCCGTTAAGCTGAGGCCCGTGGGTCTACAGACCACGCGACATGTTTTAATACAACCGCAACCATGTTTTATATATCTCACAGCAATTATTTTATATAAACAATCGCCCTCCACCTTAAGCCGAGGCCCGTGGGTCCACAGACCACGCGGCACTTTTCAATACAATCGCAAAAACTTTATATATATATATATATATATATATATATTTATATATAACAGCGCCTTCACAAATTTCTGTTTGCGATTAGAACTGGAACTCAAACACTTGTTAATCATAGTTAATAAGCCCATCGGGTCCGGGCTTCAATCGCAGCGTTTTACAAAGTCGTGCGATCAATCGGAGAGTTCCGATTGCGATTGGGAACTCGGATGCGATTAGCTCATAAACTGTGGCATATAACTCGATCGGGTCCGGCCTTCGATCGGAGCATATAACAAAAGACTTGCGATCAATCTCGGATGCGATTAGCTCATAAACTGTGTCATATAACTCGATCGGGTCCGGCCTTCGATCGGAGCATATAACAAAAGACTTGCGATCAATCTCGGATGCGATTAGCTCATAAACTGTGTCATATAACTCGATCGGGTCTGGCCTTTGATCGCAATCGCAACTTTCTGTTGCGATGTTCCGCTGCCCTTGCGATCTCCGATTGCGATTGGGGAGAGGTCCCACCATCTAAAACTTTTGTTTTGTGCGCTCCATAATATAACAGACATATATGTATACTTTGCCAAAGGGTTAAGCGATTCCCAGAATATGGTTTATATATTATATGTAACGCCCATCGGGTTAGGCGATTCCCGGAATAATGTTTATGAATTATGTTAAATCTATAACGCCGGTTGGAGTGTGCGATTCCCGGAATTTGGTTTTGCATTATATGCGTAACGCTCGGCTTGGGGTATGATTCTCGGAATTATACATACGACTGTATCTACCGGCTTGGGCGATTCTCGGAATTTTATAACGGCTCTGCTTTTGCCTCTGCCTCTGCTGCTCCTGTCGCTCTGCCTCTGCCTCTATTGCTGAGATAACGGTTCTGCCTCTATTATATTCGTTTCCTCTGCCTTCATTTGCTTCTTTGCTGCCTCTTTGCTTCAGCGCTGCCTCCTTTGCTTGAGCATTGCCTCCTTTGCCATCAATGACAACATTTCCAACAACACAGTGTACAACATAACACATAAACCTACACCCGGTGTACAACATAATACATACACCTACACTTGGTGTACAACATCACACATGGACCTACACTCGGTGTACAACACAATGCATACACCTACACCCGGTTTACAATACCACACATATACCTACACCTGATGTACAATAAAATATATATACACACACACCATACCATACCATGAATACACATGTTGCGATACACCGACTACATAATACCTATAACACCATACCAAATATACACAACACAACATGTACAACATGTACACAATACCACATGTAAAACATGTACATAGTACCTTCTATACACAGCGCCACCTGCACAATGTGTACACAACACCAGTTGCACAACGTGTGCACAACACCACATGTAGACTATACAACATGTACACAACACAATGTGTACGATGTGCACATAGCATCACATGTATACAACACCATCTTCACAACATGTACACAACACCACATGCACGCAACACCACATGTACATAGCACCACATGCACGCAACACCACATGTACAATAATGCACACCACACCATATGTACACAACACCGCATGTATAGCCTATACACTTCACCATATGTACTTCGCACCACATTCAAAACATGTACATAGCACCATTAGTACATACCACTGCATATATGACATGTACTTAGCACCATCGGTACCCAGCACCAAATATGCAATCATGCACACAACATTATATATGCAACATGCACACAACATCATATGTACAAAATATTGCATATGCTATGTGTACACAAAACTGGTACTGCACATCCTAAGACCACTATCCTTACCAAGCAACATTTCTTCTAGTGTCTTATCCATGCTTTTCCCAGCATGTTGTGGATCATATCACTTTCATTCCGCCGATGTATCCTTCAATGTTATTGTCCATAACATAAAAATAGGCATAGTACAAGCAGATAATATCAAATCATATCCACATGATACTAACCTCATATATCTGACAGGGATACTCTTCCCACTTGTTTCCACATAAACGAGGAACATCTTCATGCCATTCACCTATATAGATAATAATTCCTCCAAAAGAATGATCCTTGAAGACCCTACGCTAGTAAATTTGGTCAAAATTCCGACACTTTAGTTCCAACACTTTTGACCAAATGTCGGAAATTTCCCCAATTTTTATCAATTTTTCAAATCCTGCCCACAATTGTTGCTATACCGACGTTTGGAGACAAGTGTCGGTATTGCGACACTTAGAGATAAGTTTCGGTATTGCGACGTTCAGAGAAAAGTGTCGGTATTGGGAAGATTTGGAGAAAAGTGTTGGTCTTGCGACACTTACAAATAAGTGTCGGTATTGCGACTTTTGGAGTAAAGAGTCAATATTGTGACGGTTTGGAGAAAAGTGTCGGTCTTGCGAGGTTACAGAGAGAACTGTCAGTATTGCGACAGTTAGGACAAGTGTCGGTATTGCGATAGTTGGGTCCAGTGTCGGTATTGCGACGGTTTGAAAACAAGTGTCAGTATTATGACGTTTAGGAGGTAAGTGTTAGTGTTTAGGAACAATCTTAGGGTTTAGGGTTTAGGAACAATGTTTGGGAGTTATATTTTAGGGTTTAGGAACAATGTGTTAGGTCATGTGATCGGGTTTATGGTTTAGGAACAATGTTTTGGGTCATATGAGGGCACCCAAGGAAACGCGTTTGGGCGGGTCGAGTTGGGTCTTGTCGAGTCGTGTCGTGTGAGGCCACCCAAGGAAACACGTTCGTACGGGTCGGGTCGAGTCTTGTGATGGTGCTCAAGGAAACGCGTTCGGGCAGGTCGGGTTGGGTCTGGTTGGGTCGTGTCGTGTGAGGCCGGCCAAGGAAACACATTCGTACGGGCCCGGTCGAGTCGTGTCATGATGGTGCCCAAGGAAACGTGTTCGGGTTAGGTCAAGTCGGTTTGTGCCGTATTGTAACGGCGCCCAAGGAAACATGTTCAGGCGGGTCGGGTCGGGTCGGGTGATCGGGTCAGGTCGTGCCGTGTGAGGCCGCCCAAGGAAACGTGTTTGGGCGAGTCGGGCCAGGTCGGGTCGGGTCGTATCTAAAATTTTGAGTTGTGACCACCCATGTTGCTTGTGCACGTTTGTGCGATCCCTTTTCCGTTTGCTCCCTCGTGCGCCCTTTTTTCAGGCGGGTCAAGTCGTGCCATGTGAGGGCGCCACAGGAACTTGTTCGGGTCAAATCGTGTGAGGGAGGTGATTGTATCAAAAATTCTAAGTTGTGACCGCCTATGTACCTTGTGCACGTTCATGCAACCCATTTGTCGTTTTCTCCCTCGTGCCTTCAACGTCGTTTAGGCGGGTTGGGTTGGGTTGGGTCGTGTGATGGTGCCCAAGGAAATGCATTCGAGTCAGGTCAGGTCGGGTCATGTTGTACCGTGAGGGCACCAAAGGAAACATGTTTGAGCGGGTCGGGTCATGTGAGGGTGCCCAAGGAACATGTCCGACTGGGTCGGGTCGTGTCATGACTAGGGCGCCCAAGGAAATGTGTTCAGGTGGGTCGGGTCGAGTCGTGTGATGCCGCCCAAGGAAACGCGTTCGGGTCGAGTCAGGTCGGGTCGTGCCATATTGTGAGGGCACCCATGGAAACATGTTCAGCGAGTTGGGTCGGGTCAGGTCTGGTTAGGTCATGTCATGTGAGCACGCCCAAGGAAACACGTTCGGGCGGGTCGGGTCGGGTTGGGTTGGGTCGTGTGAGGGTGGTCGTATAAAAAATGCTAAGTTGTGACCACCTATGTTTCTTGTGCAAGTTTGTGCAATCCTTTTTCCGTTTTCCGATCCCTCATGTGCCCTTCGTTCGAGCGGGTGGGATCATGCTGTGTGAGGGCGCCACAAGAAACGTGTTCGAGTTGGATCGTCTAAGGGAGGTTGTATCAAAAATGCTAATTTGTGATTTCCTATGTGCCTTGTGCACGTTCGTGTGACTCGTTTGTCATTTTCTCCCTCGTGCCTTCGACGTTTGGGCAGGTCGGGTCAGGTTGGGTCATGTGATGGAGTCCAAGGAAATGTGTTTGGGTTGGGTCACGTCGTAATGTGAGGGCGCCCAAGGAAACACGTTTGGGCGGGTCAGGTCAAGTCAGGTCATGGCAGGCTACCCAAGGAATGTGTCTGATTGGGTCGGGTCGTGTCGAGTCATGTGAGGGTGCCCAAGGAAACGCGTCCGGGTTGGTCGGGTCAAGTCGGGTCGGGTCGTGTGAGGGCACTCAGGGAAACGCGTTCGGGCAGGTCAAGTCAGGTTGGGTCGTGTGATGGTGGCTGTATAAAAAATTCTAAGTTGTGACTGCTCATGTTGTTTTTGTACATTTTTTCGATCTGTTTTCTGTTTTCTCCCTAGTGCGCCCTTCGTTCGGATGGGTAGGGTCATGTTGTGTGAGGGCGCCACAACAAACGTGTTTGGGTCGGATCATGTGAGGGAGGTCGTATAAAAAATACTAAGTTGTGACCACTCGTGTGCCTTGTGCACATTCGTGAGACCTGTTTTTCGTTTTCTCCCTCGTTCCTTCGACGTTCGGGCGGGTCAGGACAGGTTGTGTGATGGCGCCCAAGGAAACGCGTTCGGGTCGGGTCGTTTAGGGTCATTATGTGAGGGCTCCCACGGAAACACGTTCGAGTGGGTCCGGTCCAATCGTGTGAGGGCACCTAGGGAAACGAGGTCGGGCGGGTCGGGTTGGGTCGAGTCGTGTGAGGGCGCCTAGAGAAACACATTCGGGTGTGTCGGGTCGGGTCGGGTCGAGTCATGTGAGGTTGTCCATATAAAAAATGCTAAGTTGTACTAACTGCCTGTGTGCCTTGTATTGCAAGAACACCTATTTCTATAAAATCACCTATAACTTCTCTTACTTTATTGTAATTTTCCCATAACTAACCAATGAGAACACAAGAACACCTATTTATATAAAAGCACCTATAATACTTTTGTGGGTTTCACTAATATCCATTTAGTTAGTGTGTGCACAATAGCCTAGATCCTAAACTGATTCTCGTACAATGATAATCCACTAGGTGTATTTGTTCTTAAAAAACTATGCATGGATAGATGTCCCATTTATGGCCAAGTTCAACCAAAATGGTTCCCCCTACCTACCTAGTAACTACATTACATTTATTTCATGACAAGATTACCCTACAACCCACCAAATTTCTATCATATCCTTGACGTCAACAACAATTTGTTGTTCAAGATATAGCTAAGTTGGAACAAACTTAGCTCTAGAGCTTAGGATATTTTTCCACCTCTAATGTTTATAAACCAACAGATATAAAATTTCTAAAGCATGTGGGAGCCCTTTAAGTATCACCTTTCCTATATTGAATCCATCTTAAAAATCATGGAAAATGTCCATAGATGAGTTAATTTTCTATGTTTATCCAATGATAACGCAATGCCCTTTAGTTTTCTTTGTTTATTTGTTTGCCCATTTGGTTTTGTTACTTTCTACTTCTGCCCATTTGGTTATGGTGCATTTTATTAGCTATGAGATTTTTTGGTTGGCTTCTGTGGCAATGGCTATTTGGTTTCTATATGTTTTGGTTTGCTGATATGCCCATTTGGTTATTTTTTCTATGTTATTCTAAGAAGTTCTTGTTTGCATCCGCGACAATGGTTGTTTGGTTTCTCTTTGTTTTAGTTTGCCGATATGCCCATTTGGTTAATCTTTCACATGTAACTGAGAAGTTTTGGTTTGCATCGTGCAGCAACGCGTATCTGGTTTCAACGTGTTTACGTTAGCTGATATGCTCATTTGGTTACTTTTCCCTTATATTTGCGAGAATTTTTAGTTTGCATCTGTAGCAATGGCTATTTGGTTTCGATGTGTTTTAGTTTACCCATAGGGTTTTGATGTTTTTTTTAGCATTTGCTCCAATGGCCTTTTTGGTTTTGATTTCTTTTCAGCTCCGGAGTGTCTGGTTTCCCTAATGGAGAACATGGAGTTGGTCCCAGGACCCGATACCTCTTCCTTGATTGATTTTATGGTTATTCCTGTCCTCCCAAAACTTGTACCAAGTGAAGAAGTAGACAAGGATTTTTCCAGAAATGTGAAGAGGAAAAACAATAGGAGAACAGAAGTTATTTATACCTTGATTGAGCATACTTTTACAAATTTTTCCATCTAAAGCCAGACAAGGTAGATGAGAATAGTATAACTACTTCATGTTTTCTGGACATCCATATAAAATGTAACAGGTGATTGACAACACCTAAAATTTCTATGCAAATTCACATTAACAGGCTCACACAGTCACAAATCAAATTTGGCCACTCTATAGTTGATGCTTGCATGCTACAAAAGGGTTCATAATCCAACTGAGCACTTTAAATCAAATTGGCACACTTGCATCAGTGTTCTTGAAGGGCACGTCTTTGAATATCTAGCACATTAAGTCCTCAGGGTTACACTATTAAACTAGAGTCTACATTATGCATCTAATACCATACCCTTCAGTTTTCGGCCTCTTGCAAGATGACATAATACCCTATATTGTGCTTCACATATGTAGCATTCATGCCATGCAACAGAGTACACATCACTTTTTTCCTAGATGTTTTGTCTTTGCATACATAACTAAAGCAAATGTGTCCAAATACAGCACTGCATGTTGCAATCTCCTCTTATATCACCAATAATCACCACATGAGCATGAGCCCTCCCTAAAATGATGGAATCGATTCACATCCCTTACAACCAATTCTCATCCTACAATTATGGAGATGAACTTGATAGCAGTATGACAGTCCCCACACACACTTATTTCTAGCCATTTCCAGTTAAAACTGACTGTGATTTGGTGGAATGACTTGACCTTTCATGAAATACTCTAAAGTTGAGCTTAAGAACGTTTATTTTGTCCTAGGATGCATCAACAATGCAGAGAAACCACAAGCAGAAGTTATATTCATTGATTTCATGACTGGTATTAGCGTACAATATTTCAATTGATTTCTTTCATAATTCTTAAGGGTAAACTTGTAAGCATAGTAAATGAAGATGTGATAAGAAGAAGTATCTGTATCGTGAATCCTTTAGCTCTGTGAATGAAAACTAAAATTTTTGTGCATGAATTAGTTCAAGAGACATAGAACAACCACTTAATTGACATTTTGTTTGGTTAACCAGGCGAGAATATGAAAGTCCCTCACTTGCCTTCATTGGCATTTGTAAATGGTTATGTCACAATAGTTCATCGAAATTATAAAGGATTTTATTTCAATAAATTTTGTGAGTGAAAGAAATAGTTATTGGGTGTGAATCTCATGGCTCTGTAATCAATGGGTGTGGATGGAGTGAATCAAGGATGTGAAGAGGAGTTGCACTGCTGAACTTGATTTTTTATTTTTGTAAACCAAGTGTGTGGCATTAGCCTTGCAAGTAATATCCTGGATGGAGGAGCCATTACTAATGTTTGATTTCAATAGAGTTTTATCTGATGTCTGATTTCAATAGAGGTTTATCTGATGTTGGAGATTCACTTTGTGAAGATCTCACAACAATCCACTGATCATGGTGGCTTGTCATCTAATTAGACAGGTTAGCAACATCTTTAACTTTACAAGCTACATCCAGTGCCATGAATTTGTCCCTGGGAGAAGGCTTTGGGCATTGTTCACCTGATCTATTCACCTTTGTATTGAATTCCCCAGTTGGGCTCGGGATGCTGAGTGACAGAGTGGGGGTAATCTGAGAAGAATTGGGGGGACGCAACCTCGTGGAACACTGGATTGGTTCTTAGATTTCCCGGATAAAATCTTTGACTCTTTAAAATCAATTATTGATGCCTTTGAAGATAAATATGGAGATAAAGAAAAGGTCAAAGCAAAACTAAAGTAAAAGAAATTAAAAGGTCTGAGAATGGGCTCATCAAGGAATTATCCCAAATGGTTAAGGATATGCAACTCAATCAGGCGCAGGTAATTAGGGGAATGGAAGCCAGCCAAGCTCAAATCATAAGAATATCAGCGGCATAATAATATTGTGTGAAGAGTCATTACGTAGTAATTATCTAGCAGAAAATAGTGTTCTACTCTGCTGTTGTAGAAAATTCAACACGATTCTCATTGGTTGAGTAGACCAGATGTAATAAAGCACTAACTAGAGCATGGATAGGAGGTGTCTAAGTCTAGGTATCCATGGATTATCATAAGGCTCTTGGCTGGCAAGCTGAAATAGTAGGAGAAATATTTTCTCATAGGGGTTACCCACTTGGGTAGGAAACAATCCCTTTATATAACATGATGTGACCATAACAAACATGTTATAAATTATAATAAGCTAGTTGCTTCAACCATCTCTGTAACAATCTCATAAAATATTTCAAGTGATCCCATGAGATTCTCATCACTAGCTTCTCTCTTTGTTTTCATTCTTGGTTTTTCTGTACTCATTTGTTCATGATTTACATTATTAAATATCTTCTTTGTTTTTATTCTTGGTTTTGTAGTGTACCCATTGGTGCATAATTTACATGATTAAATATCACAAGTATGAATTATTCCTTCATAGATATGCTTGCATTTTTTGGAAGAGTTGTTTTAAAATTTTTAATTTTGAAATCTAACCACCTATAGCAATAAATAATAGTTTCCATTCAAGTGTACAGGCCTTAATTGATAGAAAAATTTATGCACATGAAATACAATAGCAGGCTAGAACATTTGACATGGCATGACTCCAAAACTTACATTAATGGGTGCTTATTTAAGTGCTTGTTGTGGAGGGCTTGATTGGTGTTTTTCCTTCATTGTCTTGATCCTCTAGCTTCGATGTCCTTTGCCATTATAAATTATTGACATGATGCTCAATGTTGACCTATCTAGATCCTTGCTGGTAGTAATGAGTGAGGTTGGTGTTGGACTGTCCATTAACTTATTTTGTTTGCCGTTTCTTATGTTGCAGCCATATTAAAGAAATCACTTTGTTGGTTATAACTTATAATAGTAGCATAGCCACATAGGTTACATAACAATACTTGTAAAATGATGCAAATCAATTTGATAAACTAGAGAAGCCATGGATGGCTTACATGATCTCAAATAATTTAAAGGGCTAGGCATATTGGATTGCTTTGCATTGGCATGTTTGTCGATTGTTGCATCCAAACTAGGTGAATTTGGAGATATATAACACATAATTATAATCTTAATCTCAGTACTGTCATTTTCAACAGGGCAATAGATATACCTTTTTTGTTGGGTTGGAAATTTGGAAAACCTTACTACTTTGGAATTTTCTGTTATCACAGTTATTAGGTCAATAATTTCCTAGTTCTGGGGGAATTATTCGAAGTTTTGAAAGAAAAATGCAGCTAGACCCAGTATTCTTGTTAGTCATTTTCGCAAGGTATTAAATGCAAGCTTTTATATTGCATTCTATTTGCGTCCGGTTCATGATCATGTTTGATTCGTTTTAATAACTTGCATGTGTTTTCCATTATGTGATATTATAAATTTGTTGGCAGAAGAACATGAATTCAGAATTACAAATCACTAAGTGTCCAAAGCATTGTCAACATTTTCATTTTTACTTCATCATCAATTCTCCAATGATAGACCGGAGTGCTGTAATCAACATTTCCTAAATATCCAAATTAATGTCATATAAGGCCATGAGAAGCATCTGATCCCGAGTTGCTGTGTTACCGGATTCATCGACATTGAGGCAAGAAATTATGAAACACAATAACCTCATTAAATATGCTGAGAATCTGAAAAGTAAATTCCTTGAGGCAAGCAGTTCATCGCCACTTCTAAGATCTGTTCCAGGATTTGCCAGCAGCTCAAGGACAGGTAAGTCACAAACTTCCTATGGAGGTGAAAATCATTCATTAACATAAAAGAGTAGTAATAAATGATAGTCTTAGAGGTGAAGGAGGATGCCTAGAGGCCAAAGGAGAGAACCAAGGTCATCCATGCGGGATTTATCTAAATATTTTTTTTAAATATTTTTTTGTTTCCATTGGAATTGCGACAATGTAAATGTAGGAAGACATTTTCTATATTCGTCGGAAGAGCGATGCTAAAGCCGTCGGAAGAGCGATGCTAATGCTGTTGGAAGTGCAACGCTTTAAACGTCAGAAGAGATAACGTTGGACTTGCAACGGTATAAACGTAGGAAGAGAGTTTCTATAACCATCGGAAGAGCGACGCTAATGCTGTAGGAAGTGCAACGCTTTAAAGGTCAGAAGAGAAACGTTAAATGATGTTTAATGATGTTTAATTTTCGTTAGTAGAGCGATGTCTAGGTTCTGTCAGAAAAGCGACGTTTGATTTTCGTCGGAAGAGCGACATTTTGTTTTTGTCAGAAGAGCGACATTTTGTTTTCGTCAGAAGAGCGACGTTTTGGATAATGTCTGAAGAGAAACAACGGTCTGGAAACATCGAAAAAAGTGTCGCTATTCCGACACTTTATTGAAGTGTCGAAATTGCGACTCTAAGGCTAACCACGTTTTGTCCTGCCTCATAGATTCGCTCGTCTAACATGCATACATATAATCATTATCATAAAACAATCATGATCTCTGACAACCCTATCAGAAAATAACATACATACATACATGTATACCTATATAGACATTAGCATAATCATAGTCACAACATAATTACCAGATATGATAAGGTCAAGGTTAAGAGAAATTCATTTATTCGTGCACAAAATGCACAACATTGAGAACAATAGTTCCCAACATAGCCAAGGCACTTGACTCCTCAAATCCATTTACTTTACCTTTCATGTTACCTTTCTGATGATTGTCCTGCCACCACACATTTACCCTAATGGACCCCTCCAAACCAACTGGTTGTCATACTCTTTCCTTCATTTCCCCTTATAAAAGTTCTGAGCTTCATCCAGGGCTTAAATTATATGTACTGGGATAGCACAAAAATCTCCCCGAGCTCCATCAACTTCCCTCTTTCCAAAACAAATTCCCAGAACCATCAAAGCACAAAAGGAAAGAACAAGAAATAGACAAGAAGAAAACCATGAAAACCAATAACAATACGACACCAGATGTAAATGAAATTAAAAATCAAGAACAAACAAATCACAAAATATCGAAAGCATGAAAATAGCAACAATCACCATGAATCAATCCCCATGGGTTCCCACTGCTTCCAAGGGAAATCTCAACCTTAGCCTTCTATTTCAGAGAATTTCCTTTTTCCATGCAATTCCCTGCGTCATACCTCCATAAACACATACTTGTCAGTGTATAAATAAATATTAAAATATACCAGTTATCTTACCTTATTGTGTCAAGCACGATGCCTTGTAACTGAACACACATGTCAGCCTCATCTTCCAAATATCAATACATTGTATCTATTATTTTTAAATCAACCTTTACCAAGTCTAACAACCATGTCTTAATCAACAATCAACTCACATTCATCAATCATAATACATAATGCAACAATTATCACCTACTTAAACTCAACTACATATTATTTGTTTTTATCACATATGTGTTAGTGCAACCATATCAAACAATGTCATTCATTCAGACAATCTTATAGATACAAACTCATATCATGCAACTATTCAGACGTTCAAACAACAGATAGACAACATAATAGGCACCAAACACTCAAACACAAAATAGATGACATAATAAAAAATTCAAGCACGAAGTAGATGACATAAGCAAACTCATACCAAATAGGCAACATAATCAAACACTCAAACACAAAATAGATGACATAATCAAACTAGGTCTTGAATTAATTATTTATTAAGTTATGAGTGAAAACATGAATAGAGACATGACTAATATCTGTCATAAAACCGTGCTTATAACCAACATATAACCAGGTAATTAACAATAATAACCAATACATTAAATCCATTAAATCCACATAGTAAGCAATACATTTACTTAATAAAATGAAGAGAAACTTACCTTTTATTAACCATAGGAAAATACCGAATAGGTTTGGGACTTCCACGTTCCAGTGGACCATATATTGGCTAAGCCAAATCTCTCTTCAACCAATCATCTTCATGCCATATTCCAAGCATGACTATGGGATCTCATGGGATAAACCAATCCAAAGACAACCAAGGGAATCCAAAGGTTAAGCCACCTCCACCCTCTCCATATTGTGATCACACCTAAACCAGTGTTGAGATCACAAAACTGAACTGAGCTTGGATGCCTAAAAATTTCTTCACCTTTCTTGAAGAATTTTCCAATCTCCACCCTTAGGCCTTACCGTGTATCCCGCCATTACCGGTCAAGGGATTCCTATCCCTTTGAGAATTTTCCTGAGACCACCTCACCCTGGATTCCAAAACCATCCAGCAATCCAAAGTTCAAAATTGAGAATAATCCCATCACACCATGGCTATCCAGAAATGGCAAGGCTAGGCTAATTTCCACTATCGAAACCCAACAAAATCCATGCCAATGACAGCAAAAGAAACATATACCAACATGCGCATACCATGCATGTCAAAAATAGTTAGGAAATCACACATGAAATTTGTTACCTGCAAATATTCCCACTGAAGTTGCTTGATCCTTTACTTCCTTTTCCTTCATTCTCCTTATTTTCTTTTCCTTTACTTTTCCTTTCCTTTTCCTGGTCCTTCCTTTTTTTTCCTTTTCTTTCTCCTCTTGGTAATTTCTCCTCTCTGAGACTAAATCTAAAAATAAACTGACAAAAAATTGTGAAATTATCCTCATAATAATTTTTTATCATTGATGCCTCTATTATCTTCATTTTCCTCTATTTTCCTTCAATTTCCTCCTCAATGCAACATGTGACCCTTCATCTTCCTTTTTTGCCCTCGTTTTTTATCTCTTTTTGTTTAGAAAATGTACCTTATTTTTCCATATTATTCATCAATTCACCATCTTATTCACCTTATATTGACCCAAAGATGCATATACATGTATCTAAACTATGTTTTTCAATTATTAGATGTTTTTGTAAAAATTGGAATTTAAGTGCATTTTTGGACAACATCTGAAATTCCCGTAATGGCCTTATGGTTTTCATATGTGCAGGACACTTGGGCTTGACCGGATATATTTATAGAAAGCTCGAGAACAAAGAATAAGAGTACACCTGTTGTCACAGTCAGACCAAGATTTAATAGGCCTGATCAAAGGCAGTCAAATAGGACTAGTCTTTATGGAGGATCCCTAGAAACTAGGTCAAAACTCTTATTTTGTAGGATTTTCTAGATTATGATGGATCTGATGGATGAATTCGACTTGATATGATAGGATAAGGATAGCTATGATTACTTAAGCTATTTTAGATGAGTTTTTTAGATAATTTATATATTTAAGCCTCAAACTTTGAAGGCTTTGCTATGTAGAACTTGTATGACTTATTATTATTATTTCTGAGACTTGGAGACATAATTGAAGATCTGTTATATCATATTTTGATTTTGTTACATGCTAGTTGATTGATTGAAGTCTTAAGTAGCCGAATTTACCTTCAGTGTGCGAGGAAAGGGTGGAGGGCCCCCACACCGAGCTAAGTGCACTTCTTAGTTTATTTCATATCTGCAATTTCTGAATTAGCTTGCTTATGTTTAATTTGTTTATGTTGATTATTTTCAAGTATTGATGAATCTAATGATCATTCTTAACCTGCATATGAAAGGACAAACAAGTGTTTAAATTTAAAAAAAAAAAATCTATCTAATCAAGATCTTCAGTTAGAATTCATCTTTACATGCCTTTACATGCTTTGATTGTTGATGGATCTTAATCTTATTTCTATTATGCATACGAAGAGACAAACCAGTATTTAAAGTTAAATAATTCTTCTATCTGATCAACAGAATAAAAAATAAGATTCATCTTTCCTGCTTTTAACAATAACATTGTTGATAAATGAATATATGATGAAGGAAAATCAGGACCTCTTCAGTGAAGAGCCTCTTCAATTATTACTTCATGTATCTTCATCTATTGTTTAGTTAAGTAGCTCTTGATTTATAATTCACATGGTAATATTGTTAAGAGAAGAACAAACAAATCTATTAAGTTAGGAGATTCTTCTGCTTCTTATTGCACATCTATATTTAGAAACTATTTAAGTTAGATTTATATTTGTAATATGCATTTCCCTAATCATCAATAAACCATGTTATGAATTGATCGCAACTGAAACCCATATAATTTGGGGATGCTTCTAAGTTCCACTAACCCGGATTGATAATAAATACTTGCATTAGTTTACAACAGTGAATTGACCTAACATTCATTTTCTCCTAATTTCCTTTATTTGCATAAATAAATGCCAAAAATACTATTTTTCCTTTGCAAAGTCTTAGCCATTGCCTTTGCCAATTTCCTTTAGCCATAATAAACCAAATGAACACCGACACTAAGATGTCTTTCCCAAAATTGAGCTTGGAATAAGCATTCCTTTCCTGTGGTATTATTTTATCTTTATTAAATTTTATTACATTAACTTTCAACCGGGGGTTTTTACTATGAAGTCATAAGACAAACTCTAATTGTTGATTTATTCCTTGGCCATTAAGACCAAGTGCTCCTCCTTTATACCCCATCTTGGTAAGGAGACTCATGCAAGATCCTGAAATAGGTACTTCAATGCTTCCAATAGAAATAACATCATGTGAAAATAAAATTGAAGCACTACCAACATTGTTTACCTCATTTTTTTATTCTAAAGCGGGTGATGATGTATTCTCTAAGCCTTCATTGCACTTAAACCTTTATAAGGCCTTTTTTGTGGCTCATAATTGAAGCTGAAATATTTGATTCTCCTCTTCTACTTCTTTTAGAAGTATCTTCAATTCAAGATTCTCTAATTGAAGGCTTTCATTGATCTCTTCATTTGAATTATGAGAATAAGATGAAGAAGAAGTATATTCTCCCAAATATGGAGATGGATCATCATCCTCTACTCTTTCTTTTTCCCATTCCTCTTTTTCCATTTTCTCTTCATAATTTTCATACATTATATCTACCATGTCGGCCATCCTGTAGAAGTCCTCATATATATCTTTTATATTCTCCATTTCCCTTCTTAGTGCATACTCAATTCACAATCTCTGGAAAAAATGTCAGACCACTCTGATACCACTTGATCTGAGAAATTTTTGTGAGTGCTTTAAAAAAAAAATCCCCATCATACAGGACATTTTACTGAAACTTACATTTTCTTGTTAAATCATGAGAAATGTATATTATAAACAACTTTATCAAACCATCAATATGAAACAAGAAGAAATAATCATGAACAATCATAAACACACAATATGCTAATGGATTTCACCCACTGTGGGCCACGTCTCCGGCCCTGGTGTCAAGAGTGAGGAGGCCACTTCATTAGTTTCTACAAGAAGATGATGAGTACATGATGTAATATATGAAAATACAAGGATGAAACCCCTTCTCTAGAGTGGCATGTCTCTCCACGAGGCATTCTCCTATAAGAAATCTCACTCACAAAATCTCTCCTCTAGCATGAAAAAGGAACAATATCTCACATAACAATATCAACTACTTGGATGAAGAAACAACATGTGCCATTGTGTTCCCTATGAACAATTATCAAATATGAGTATAAACTTGATCCCTTTTTTTCTTGGAAAATCTAGGCTCCCCGGGAATCCCAAATATTCCTCAAAGATTCTTTGTCGTGCGTTAACTAAAATTTGGTTGCTCATATGGAGAAACCGATCATGCCATTGTGTTCCTCATGAAAAAAAGAGTGAAATGAGTATAAATTCGGCCTGGTTTTGATACTATCAATTTCATGACTCCAGGGAATCATTCAGATTCCATGTTGATTCCTCCGTCAAAGTTCTGACCTCAACATTCTGCTTCTAAAAAATATGTTGTTCAAATCATAAAATTTGTTGTGCCATTAGACTCTAAGAGAAATTCTGGTTCATTTGAGTATAAACTTGGCATGATTCTGACACCTTAAAAAATCGCCCCCTAGGGAATCTAAAAGATTCCTCACATATTCCCTACATCAGGATTCTTCTAATCAAGCTTTTGCCTCTATTTTATGGTTCCACGGGCGCTAGGTTCCAGGTCATCTATTTTTGGTTCCTTCGATGCTCTCTGTTCTACAAGGCGAATGAATTTTCTCAGTGTTTAAACAAATTTTTTTGTAGGTGGATTTTTAAATGAGGTCATTGGGTTGTTTTGGTTGGGCGCTAAAAGAAGTGGGGGAAGCCCATGCTCCAACCCCGTGGCCTCCCCAAGATAGTGCTCTGTTATAATGTTTTTGGTGCATGGTTATGGTGGCGATACTATATTTATGTTGGCATGTTATATGGGGTTGCTAGCAGGTGGGTCGGCGACCAGACGGTGCGGGTTCGACTCCCGCCGACCTCGGTCTATTGTAATGCTCATTGGCCATATATAATAAATGATTATGGTGGTGGTTGGGTTTGCCAAGCCCAACCCCGCCACATTTTTTTAATATTTTATTTTAAAATAGAAATTCTGAAATCGTTGACTGAAATTTTGCGGTCACTAGAAATTTTAAAGAGGTGACAATTTCGCCAGTTCTGACCACCGCAAAATGATAAAATGTTGCCTAGTTAACAACTTCCAAATTTAGCCAAACCTCCAAATTTAGCAAGCTTCCAAATTTATTTAGGTACCTACTAAATTTATTTAATGGGGCTAAGTTGACCAAAATTTTGACTGTGAATATCTTGAGCATATGAAATTAGATTTGAATGGTGTTTGCACCATTGGAATTAGGATGAAGATATCTACGTTCTAGTCCTGGCTTCGATGAAATCTGAAGACTTTGAATTTTGGGCTTTTCCAAAGCCACCTTTGATTCTTGAGCCTTTCTTAAGCCACCTGGATTATGCTATCAAGGAGGTTCACGACCATAAAACTTCTCATAGTTTGCTACTAGATGGATATGTTGTTTTGTGTGCACCCTTTGCCTATAGCCCACTTTCAATATATCCTTTTGTACTTCACAAATCAATAAAGCCTCTGAATGGAAGGAACAGTGACAAGTTGTGCTCATTAGGTTTTATTGGAGACAATTTAGGGTTGGAAAATTTATAGGGGGTGAAAACAAGCCAAACTGAGAAAGCCCCAAATGGAAGAAGTGAAGGGTAGAAAAATCAAAGTGGGTTGGCATCTCTTTAATTGTTAGAAAGGCCATACAAGTTGGATATATTGTAGAGCTTAATGGTCAAACTCTTTTCAGGAAATTTAGTGGTAAGAGAGTATCCACGGTAAGCCTAAACAAAAGGATGCAATTTGAGTGGATCCCCTTTTGGGATATGGCAAAACTATCCATTTTTTAGCGAGAGGATGGGTAGGGTTCATATTTCAAACTAGGTAAGACATGGGGGAGTGATTTTGGTGAGTCAAAATTGTATTGGGAGATAATTTTGTTATATGTTAAACCCTAGCATCCCCCTTTTGATGCCAAGGAGGAAATAATGACTAGCTTTCCTATATAGACTAAATTTTCAAACCTTCCTTTGGAATTATATTCAGACTTGAGCTCAAGAGATATTAGAGAAAATTCAAGGAAATTTATAGGATCTGAAGATAGATAAAATTCATGTTTTTTTTTTTGTGTAAGGTTAAGTTTTCAATTGAATTTTCAAGATAGTATATAATATATAGTCCTAGTTTTCCCTAGTCTACCATTAGGGAAGCTAGACTAGTGGAAAAAACATATATTTTTCAACATCCATACATAGTATTCAAAAGAAAAATTAGAAATAGATGATTGTCTAGTCCTTAGACCTTTAATATCCAACCAAGTAACAAAATTATTTGATAAATAAAAAACTAAGACAAAAAACCAAAGAGAATGTGACAATTCATGTTGATGGAGATGAATTGGAGGGAACCAACTCTATTGTCACTTTATAGTTTCCAAGAGAGATGCCCGGGTTAGGTGGGAGGTCGAGATGGTATTCAATATGCTTCATGCACCAGTCCAAGGTCATCATACACAAATGAAACTCATAGAGCATGAGGATAATTTCCTCCTTTTCTTTACTCATTTCTAATAAAAAATTTCCCAACAATTTCTTCATATGCTAGTATAGATCCACCATGTACATGTATTGATTTTTCCGACCTCAAGTGTGACCGGCGTTGAGATTACCTAGGTGGCTAATTCCCCCATGATGTTAATGTAAGAGAGATAACCTCATTTACCAATAATATCTCACCCAACCTCATTGAGCTTTGTTACCCACCACCAATGGGTGATCCCTATAGGAGAAATTTTCTCCTAGATTTTTCTTCAATAGACAACCAATAGCCCCTTAAAAGCCACTTGATATCTCGATGTGCCATTTTTCTCTGCCACCTAAGCCAATTTTTGGGTAATTTAACTGATATTTAAATTACTTCATTAATTATCAAACCAAGGTTTGTGTACTTGGGAAGTACATGTGCACAATATATGCTAGGAGTTATATTTTTTATCAAAGCAGTATTTAATCTAAAGGGAATTGTGGAACAAAACTAAATCAAAATAAACTCATCTCAACTTTATGCACATGTTATTTCTATCAAACTTGAAAAGGACAAAGTTTTATTTTAAAAACAAGATCAAATGACAATAATTGAATCGAATTGAAATGGATATTTTAATTGCATCAAATTGAAATAAATGTTTTACTTATATCAAATGGAAATAATTATTGTATTTACATTTAAATTGAAAGGCTACTTTACTTGCTGAAATGAAATCTTGTTCTACTGCAACAAATTAAAATAATATTATATCAAACATTATTGAAATTGATTCTAAAAACAAGCTATTTGAAATCAAATGAACTAAAGAGCAAGAATAAAACTTCAAATTATGATAGATTACTAATGTGCGCAATAAATATTTGAATCAATCTAAAACTATAAATCTGAGACTAAGTGGAAAGTCTTAATGAAAAGAACTTACGATTGAAATATTTTTGGTTGTTTTTAGTTTTAAAGAGAACTCAATCCTTTGCAACAAAATCAACAATGAGTAAATGGAAAAAAACATGAACAAAGTAACTAACTGCAAATCCAACTATAACTAATTGAAACGATAGCAAAGGTAAAGCATCTAAATTATCTTACATCTCTCAAGGGGGCCCTCGCGTTGAGTGTAAAGCGCTATGAATTCAAATCAAATTGGCTAAGGACATTTTCACACTTGAGGAACATAGTACTTATATTAATAAAAATAGAGAGTCTTCACAATTCCAAATAGAGTATCTATAATCTATTATTTCTTATCTCGACTTTCATATCAAGGAGATATTTATACACTATTTAATTTAACAACTTTGAAGAAAGAAATGTTGAGAGGAAAGTTCATGGATTGACAACATCGTCTTTGAATTTAACTAAGAAATGTGTTTGGCATGATTTTATCTCTCGTAGAAGATGATGCAGATCATCTTTTTCTACACATCAGCTACATGAGATTTTATTCCTTGATATCATTTTTTCCACACTCACTGATGCTGAAACTGCTTCCTCGAACCCTTGCGCACAAACATAACAATGTTGAATTGGACGTTTGATCAAACAAATTATTAGTATAGTCGATCATTTGAGTTGTCATAAAATATGGATAAGTATGTCCTTGAAATTTGGAATCTTCTCATGTCCTTTGTTCACTTTGAAATTTTTTACATCCTGTATAACCATGGATTGAGCTACAAAAAATTCAGTGATCTACATAAATGTTACAATTCGGTAGCCAAAGAGATATTTTAGTCAATTTTCACAAAGAAAATCTAAATCATGGGCTACAATTATTTGATATCCTTTGTTATGTCGAAATATGACCCAAATGACATTATGACCTGTCAAAACAAGTGTAAGATGGATGAAAAGAAGGGAAAAAGGATGTCAAAATTGATGACAATTCGAGAATCCAACATTCCCCCACACTAAGGATGTTGCATGTCCTCATGCAAAAAACTCAAAATTGAAGAAATATCCTTGCTATTGTGTTACTTTTGAGGCTTGAATCAACACATTCCTATTGCTTGACATCCCCTTGTTTTTCACATTAATATACCATCTGGGTTTTCTCATTAGAAGTTTTTCTTACATCCCTTTCACCTTATTTCTAAGAACCTTGTTGTTTTCTTTACGGATTTTTTTTTCTTATACGAGAAACACATTCTTAACAACATAGTGTCATTTTGTGCTTTGACCATTTCATTTTATTCTCTAATATAATTTTTTAGTACTTCTAACTGAGAAATGTCTTTTTTGAGAGTGTGAATAGTTTCTTGTTTCCCTTGAGAAGTAGTTGTATGTACCTCTAAATCAACTATAGGATCATCATCATATAAAATTCTTCATGAAATTGAGTTTATTAAGGGGAATTTACCTTCTTTTGTGCTCTCTGATCCAAATTCTCCAAATATTCATAAAATTATTGTTGAGGTGGGTCAATTTCTGAAGTCTTTCTCATTGGACTCTGATGAAATGGAAAATTTTCCTCTGTTCCTATGTAAACATCATTTTCCTCTTCAATATTAACAATTTATGGAGGGTTATAGCATGTTGGATCAATTGAATGATTGGAAAGTCATATACTCCTCAAATTATACTTTGGTTCTATTATTTCTTGTGTAATATTTCTCTTGTTACCCTTTCTTTGTATCTTGGCTTGATTTTCTTCAACTGCTTTTTTCTTCTTCATGGCTTCTAGTTCTTGTGTTATTTGGTTGAATTTATCTCTTCTAATCTCATGTTTCTTATTTTTCTATATAATCTTCTCCAAGTACTGGCTAAGTGGCATATCCTCCTCTAGTATAATTTCTATTGGTTCTAGTTCATTGGCTGGAGGACCCTCTTCTTTTTCTATAACAGCTTCATGGTGAGGGTTTTGGGATGTTCTTTGTCAACTTCTCTTAGTTTTTGTAAATTATTCCTCCTTTGAAGCTTCCATAAAATGGTTTCTAACTAGAAATTATTGCCAATTATCACTAATATAATTTAGATGAGCTTCATTGAGAACTTTTATCAGACCATGATGATATTAGGCTTTATCAATATTCTGAGAATCTCTCTAAATATTGAAGGTCATTTTATTTAAACTCCACATTAAATAGTAAGGTAAATTCATTTCTTTTGATTCAAAAAAGTGCATGAGAAGCATAGCATGGTAAAAGAGCATAGTACCAAAATTTCCTTCACAACATATAAATTTTTGGAGGACTAGTTGTAGAGCCTCAAGACTGCCTCAATTTTGACACACCTTTTCACTATATTTCCTTCTTTTTGACAATGCCATAAGCTCAAACAAGTGTTGAAATGCACATTTTGACATGGTAAGGTATATTAATGATCTATTTTTACTATTTCCAATTGTTCCTTATTATTATAATGAAATTTGTATTTAGCTACGGAATTAATACAATTTTTCAGCCAAACTCTGTCTCTATAGCCACCACCATGGTTCGAGAGGTTATAAGGAATTAATGAAGCAGTGAAACATATGGGTAGGTGAAAAATGATCCGATCATGGATCATATCCTATCCATCCATCCAAAATCAAAGCAAGAAAACACCAGAAATGCGGTCAAAGGAACAATCAACTAGAAGCTGGAACAAGCGAGCGAGGAAGTCTAAGGCTTCACGATTTGCTCTGCCATGTAGGAAATTTTGAAACAATGAAATTCTCATTTCTGTTTAGAATTTAAAATAGATTTTTCTTAGTCTTAGAAGGCATAAAATACTCAAAACATTTAATTAAGGGATTTCATAAATATCAGGTTGAGTAATTGTGTGAACAGTACGAATTATTGCGAGACTGTGATATCTTTAAAACTCTATTTTTATTCCTTAATCGAATGAAGAAGCATTCTGGAGTTCTAATGCGAAGTTAGTAAAGAGTAGATACAAGCCATCTATTGTGGAGAGCCCTTGCAACAGAAGAAGTTTCATTTCGTTTTTGTTATTGCATTTAAATGTTATTTCATAGATGGATTCATATGCATTTACAATGTGTCGTAGCGTAGATACGTGATCTGCTTTCATTCTTTTTTTCATCGCAATTATTTTAGATTTTAAGAGTGTTGATGTTAGATTATCCTCATTATTTCATTTACTTGTTATCATCATTTTCAGAATGTCATTATGTTAGAATAGATGATTTGTTTCTCTCATTTAAATAGATTCATTTCCTAGATGGTTAAAAAGCAAAGATAATTTATCATAAGAGCTTAGCATAGATCAGTTTATCATCAATTAGGTTTATCAAGGATTATATTAGTTTCTATTTATGCAGTAGAAGCTTATCATATATTAGTTCTTGTGAGACATATTTGAAGTAGTAAAAGAAAATTTATTTTCTAACTTTTAAATCAATTGTGTCTTGTGAGCTCAATTAACTTTACTTCATAAAATAATGATTTATTTTCTAAGAATAAAATAGTTTTTGGTAATTATTTGGGTTAAGTTTAACTAAAAAATATAAAAATTAGAATTTATTTTGGGTTTTAGAATTTTATTTCTTCTCAAAATTAATCCTTAGCTACTAACAAGATTTGTCATTTCAATTTCTAGGACTTATTTAAATTTGGATTTAATTTATTTTTTTCATAATCTAGTCTCTTAAATTCATTTAGGAACATCTAAAATAAATTAAAAAAAAAAAAAAATCAAAAACAACCTTCACATATAAAATCACCAAAATAAATTAAGTAAGAAAGGCTTCTAGCGTATATGGTGCATTTTCACTTCACAATATTACCAACTTTGGTCAATAATTTATGATAGAAATTTAAGATAATTAAATTGACTAAACGTTTTGGTGTCGTTGATGGGGAGGTGTAAATAGGAGCTTTATCTCTTAATCCATAAAAAAAACAACAAACAACAAAAACATAGAAAAATGACTTGTGTAGAGAAAGAGATTCCAGAGGTATATTTTTAGATAGAGGTAGAAGTTTAATTCCAACAACACCACTCACCCAATCAAGACCTCGTAGTGCCACACCACCCACCCAAAACTGCATACCATTATTAGTATGTAGACATAGAATTCCTGAGGAATTAAGATCAGAAATTCAACCTATAGCTTCACCAACTTCATCAACTAAAGAAGTTGTGGGATAACAAGATCCCACATCCCCAACATAAGGAGTAATATTTCTAACCTCTACTGGAGAAAAATTTTAGCCCAAGAGCTAGTAATTCCTAGTGAGTAAGAAGAGGAAGAAATCTTCTTTAATATAACATTGATAGAAGAACCAGAAGAGTCAGAAGAGGAACAAAAAAAATCCAAACTTAGAATCTTATACCAGTTCTGAATAACCTACAATGGTTGGAGAAGGAGAAGGAGAATTACACAACATGAATGATGAAAAATTAAGACTAGGAGGAGGTGGACCTAGGATTGGAGGTGGAGGTAGAGGTAGAGGAAGAGATGGAGGAAGAGGAAGAGGTGAAGGTAGAAGAGGTAGGGGAGAAGACAGGAATAGAATGGATCCAGATCCTGTTGGATTTCCTATACTTGATGAAGATACTACTACCACAATGAGAAATATGTCACCCTCTATCCTTCCTAATTTCCATGGATTAAGAAGTGAAGATCCTAAAATATTTCTTTTTTAATTCGAAGTTTTATGTAGAGCATATGAATACTTACTTGATTCTAAAAAATTGAAATTGTTTCCAGCAACTCTTAAAGATGTAGCATTAAAATGGTTTGTGGGCTTAATAACACATTCTATTAGGACATGGGAAGACATGAAGAATGCATTCTTACAAAAATACAAGGATTACTGCACACCTCATAATCCAAAAGATGAAAATTTTAAGATGATGCAAGGAGAGGATGAAAACTTGGAGGATTCAATTGAAAGATTTAGTTATAATCTCAAAAGGGCTAAGATGGAAAATTTGGATGAATATACTTTAAAGGTTCTCCTTCTAAAAGCCATTAAAGATGAATGGATATATATCCTTAACATGATGGGGAAAGGAGACATTTCTCAGCTATCATTACCTGAAATTTCTGAATTATGCATACATCTTTCAAGAGGTAAGTCAATAATTGGGAAGAATTCAAGCAATCTTGTTCTCTCTAGAATTAAGAAATCTGCAGCTGGAACAATAAGTAGGGCTGAAATAGGAAATTTTCTTGATGAATTTAGAACAGATATTTGAGGGAGTCTTAGTGAACAAATAGACACCTTGAAATTACAAAACAAGAAAAAAGTTGAAAGTGATGCCTTATCTATCTGTTGTCCTAAGTGCAGAAAGAAACATGCCTTAAGAGAAATCCCTCTTGATTTAAAAATGATAGAAACCTGTGATATGTGTATAGAAAATCATGAAACAAATAAGTGTCCTTCCATTCTAGGTCATAAAGCTGTCTACCAAGAGGAAATATTTCCAAACTAGGTAGATCATCTTTGCTTCATTGCTAGAATACCATGGCAAGGATAAAAAACTCAAGGTTTCAATACTTAGATATATGCCCAACCCCGACAAAATAACTGGAATGCACCAATGTCATGGCAACAACCTTGGTCTCAAACCCAATCTTGGACACAAGGATGGAAAAATCCTTATGGTAGATACTCTCAATATCACCAGTATCCACGACCTTATCCAAACTTTCCACCACAACATTTTCCTCAGACCAATCAACAACCTCAACCTCAATTTTAAAATCAAAATCCACAACTTTCATTACCATTTCCATAGAGGCCAAACCAACTACCTTCTGAACCACTTCCAAACCCAAACCATAAAAAATCACAACCTGTTTATAACATGGAGGGACAAAAATTTCAGACTTATATGATAACTCCAATAGATATTAATAATGTTCAACTTCGATCTAGTACAGTATTAGAAAATAAATTTCCTTCTATTGTTATCCAGGAAAGAGAAAAACACGATCATTCTGATGAAGATACATCTCTTCATCAAAATAGAAATCTTCAAAAGAAAGATAATCATTCTGAAGAAGAGACATCTCTTCATCAAAATGAAAATCTTCAAAACCAAACACATGATACTTCAATAAAATCAACTCCCATCATAGAACAACATTCAGTGTATATATAAAAGCCTCCTTTCCCTGAAATATTACAAATTGATAAAGGGGTAGAAAAACAAATCATGTTGTCTAATTATGATATGTTAGATGAATTGAATAATGTTTGTATAAAAATTCCTTTTCTACAAGCCATCAAATAAATTCCAATCCTTGCAAAGACAATAAGAGATTTGAGTATAAAGAAACATGGAAGAAAGATAAAAGAAGTAAAAAAAATACATCTAGTCCGAAAATTGTAGATATCATGATGGGAAAAACAACAATACAAAAATATTTGGATCCGGGAATTCCCATTGTGAATACACATATATATGGTACCAAAATCCCAAACACATTGATCAACTTAGGAGTAGCCATAAACATCATGAGTAAACAAGCTATGGAACAACTAAAACTTCCAAATATTCAATATACACCAACATGGATACGACTAGAATATAGATCTGTAATTAAACCTGATGGTGTATTAGAAAACATTTATGTATCCTTAGATTCTTGGGAATATCCAGTTGACTTTATGATCTTAACTCTCAAGAATAACTTAGGAGGAAATCCATTGATATTAGGAAGTCCTTAGTTAGCTACAACTAATGCCTTCATCAGTTGTAGATCTGGTGATATTTTTATCTTTGATGGAAGTTCAACAAAGAAATTCACATTATACCCTCCAGCAAAAACAATGATAGAGATAGAAAATGAGGAATGGATGGATGATGACAATGACATACAAACTATTTTTACTATCTCCCAAATTAGTGAAGACAATCAAATTCTAAATTCAATAGAAAATGATGAATTATCTTCACAATGTGAGAGTAGTCAAAATTTTCAAGAGCAATGAAATATTGAATATTTATCATCCAGAAACATGTATTTATATTCTATGGAAGAATTTGGAAATTCTTCAATAGAAATATTTCCAGGTTAAACTTTAAATGTAAATAAAAATCTGGAAGAATTTCAAAAGAAGAAATTAATGGAAACAATATAAAAACACTCTTCTGCATATGCATGGGAATACAATGACATGAAAGGAATCAACCCTGAAACTTGCATACATCAGATATATATTGAGGAGAATTCTAGACCAATACAACAACCTTAGAGAAAAATGAATCCAAACTTAAGGGAAATTGTAAAGGAGGAACTCCAAAAATTGTTGAATGTAAATTTTATTTATCCAATATCAGACAGTCAATGGGTTTCACCTTTAGAAATTGTTCCTAAAAAGAATGGAAAGTGGAGAGTATGCATTAATTATAGGGAATTGAATAAAGCCACTTTAAAATATCATTTTCCATTACCTTTCATAGATCAAGTTTTGGATACATTAGCAGGGAAGAGATATTTTTCATTTTTGGATGGTTTTAGTGGGTATAATCAAATTTAGGTAGCACCAAACGATCAAGACAAAACCACTTTTACCTGTCCATGGGGAACTTATGTTTACCGAGTTCTTCCTTTTGGATTTTGCAATGCACCTGAAACATTCCAAAGAGAATTATTTGGCATTTTCTTTGATTTAATTCATGATTGTGTGGAAGTGTATTGTAGGTTTTAACCCTGAACAGAAATTATCTACACACGAATCTTATAACAAAAAAATAAACAATAGCGAGAGCATAAAACATAAAACAGATAAACACAGAGATTTTCCCTTGGATCCCAAATCGGGACGACTAACTTGATTTTTCATTATATTCCTTTTAGTGTTACAACACATATATATACATGCCGAAGCATACATAAACCCCAATCCATTAACCTTAGATTAGAACATAACCGTAGTTCCCTTGACCGGATCTACAAAATACCAGGGGTCGAAAACCATCGTACCCCAAAACCATGTGAAAAATCATGCACAAAACATGGGTGGGTCTGCCTATGAGTGGGACTGCACACCAAATTTTTTTTTGTTGGGGCGCTACCCCAGACCCCAATATCAGTGCGCCCCCTAGGCACCTACTACGCCGTGCAAAAATCTTAGTATTGCCGCAGGGGCTAGTGCGTGGAAAGAATATAACACATGTAACATTCTACTTGTTGTTTTCTTTCCACAGGGGGCCACCGAGTGCTCTGCAGCGTAAGTGGGCCAATTCTTCAACACCCATTATTTCTCTACACCAAGAGAACTTCAGAGTGCTCACAGACTTCGTCAATGCATCTGCAACATTCTTCAAAGTGTCCACCTTTACCGACAACACCCTTTTAGCCTCAACCATATCTCTAACAAAGTGATATTGAACATCAATGTGCTTTGTCTTTGAATGATAAGCAGGGTTCTTAGCCAAGAAAATTGCACTTTGGCTATCACAGTCTATCCTTATAGCTTGTTGTACCAACCCCATACTTGAACACAATCTCTGCAACCAAACTTCTTCCTTTCTTGCATGAGTGGCTGCTATGTATTCTGCCTCTATAGTTGAAAGCGCCACTACAGACTGTCTTTTACTCATCCAACTTACTACACCTCCAAATAGGCTAAACACATACCCACTTGTAGATCTTCTTTGGTCCAGATCTCCAGCCCAGTTTGCATCAACAAAACCACGAATTTCCAACATTCTTTCTAATCCTGGTCTTCCTTGGTAGCACAATCCATGATCACTAGTGCCACGTAAATATCTAAAAACCCGTTTCATTGCTGTCCAATGCTCCTTCCCTGGGTTTGACATAAACCTGCTCAATACTCCCACTGCAGGTGCAATGTCTGGTATAGTACAGACCATTGCATACATCAGGCTACCCACTGCACTTGCATATGGAACACGAGACATATCCTCCTTTTCTTCTTGTGTCTTGGGACACTGTTCAGCAGATAGCTTTACACCTACAGGAATAGGAACATTTACCGGTTTACTATCCTGCATATTGAATCTCTGCAATATAGTCTCGACATACTTCCTCTGGTTTAACCAGAGTTTCCTCTTTCTCGATCTCTCTTAATTTCCATGCCCAAAATATAGTTTGTAGCACCAAGATCCTTCATGTCGAATTTGGAGAATAGCTGGGTCTTCAAATATTGGATAATTTCTTTGTCATTTCCAATCAACAACATATCATCCACATACAAGACCAAATAAATAACATGGTCACTAATTAATTTAAAATAAACATAGTGATTCTCTTTTCTTCTCCTAAAGCCAAGTCCTCGTATATAGGTATCAAATTTCTGATACCACATCCTTGGTGACTTTTTTAACCCATAGAGAGACTTTTTTAACTTGCATACAATTTCTTTCTTACCCTTAACCATAAAGCCTTCAGGTTGCTTCATGTAGATATCCTCTTCCAGATCCCCGTGAAGAAATGTTGTCTTCACATCCATCTTTTCTATCTCAAAATAAAATGCAACACCAAGAGATAAAATTAATATAACATAAGTAACCTTGGCAACAAGAGAAAAAATATCATAAAAATCAATTCTGATCACGTGGAAATAACCTTTTGCTACCAACCGAGCTTTGTATTTCTCCACCTTGCCTTCTACATTCATCTTCTTCTTAAACACCCATTTTATCCCGATGGGTTTCCTTCCGGCAACTTAACTCCACCGAGATCCATGCACTTATTTTTGTGCAATGATGCCATTTCATCAACCATGGCCTCTTTCCAGAGTTTTCCATCCTCTGAATCTACTGCCTCCCTGACAGTTCTAGGTTCATCATCAGTTATAGTTAAGGCAAAACCTGAACAGAAAGTAGATGGACTATACCTTTCTGGTTGCCTTCTTTCTCGAACTGATCTTCTCAAAGCTGGAGTTTGTGGCTCTTCCTCTTCTGAATCTTCGTCTGCTGTAGAGTCTGATTCATCCTCCTTTAGCTAAAAATCTATCTTCTCAAGTTCCTTTGGTATGATTTCATGTTTAACAACATATTTCACCTCTCTAAACACCACATCTCGGCTGTACACAACCTTCCTTGTTTCCGGGTTCCAAAGCTTGTAACCTTTTAAACCATCCTTATACCCAATAAAGATGCACCTTTCAGATTTATTATCCAACTTGTTCCTTTTCTCCCTTGGAACATGTACATATGCAACACATCCAAATACCCTCAGATGTGAAAGAGAGGGTTTCTTACCGGTCCATACCTCATGTGGAGTCTTATCCTTCAACGTTTATGAAGTTGATCTATTAACCATGTAACATGCAATCTCGACTACCTCTACCCAGAATTCTTGCCCTAATGTGGTACCAGGAAACATGCTTCTTGCCTTTTCCATTAGCATTATTTTCATTATTTCCACAGCTCCATTTTTCTGATGTGTGTATGGAGTAGTCTTCTGCCGTGCTATACCACACTTCTTACAAAAATATTCAAATTCCTTCTTGCAGAACTCTTCACCATTATCTGTCCTCAACACCTTTATCCTTTTCTCTGTCTAGCTTTCCACTAGAGCCTTGAATTCTTTAAATCTATCAAAGACTTTATATTTCTTCCTCGAGAAATATATCCATGTATTCCTTGAGAATTCATCTATGAATGAAACATAGTACACGGTTTCCCGGTGATGGAGCTGACACGGAGTCCAAACACATCCCTTTGTGCACAAGTTCTAATATCTTGTTCGCCTTCTTAGCACCGAAGGAAAACTCACCCAGTGCAGCACCATATGCACAATGTTCACGGAAATCAAAATCCGAGCAATTAGACATACCTTCTACCATACCATTTCTATGTGAAGTATCAGAAAACCCTTCTCAATATGTCCAAGCCTTTGATGCCATAGCATGGTCTTTTCTCCAAAGACTGCTAGGCTTTCCGCTCCACTTTCAGGAACCACGGAACTATTGCACCCATCAATAACAGTGCTGCCCTGAAGCTTGTACAGAGTTCCAATGCGAACTCCCCGCATTAATACCAGTGCTCCCCGAACCATCTTGCGAGGCATGTTTCTCGAACACTATTTTTACACCTGCATCATCCATCTTGCTTACGAAATCATGGCTAAATGAAATGCGAATATGAAAAACACCGAGTGTTCTAATCCTTCCACCTTGCGACTTCGGCTTGACAACTCACGCAGAAGCGATTCTAGCCTTCCTATCATCCTAGGAAGACATTACCACCATGCGCTATTTCTCATACTGTGAGAACCACTCCTATGGGAGTGAAGTGAAAAGTCTTTGAGTCGTCAGCCATGACTCATGATCTACATGTGTACTTGAAGAAGAAGCCAAATACACATCCCCACCTTCATTCGAGGTGGTATTTTCCTCTGCAGAAGGAGCATCATCAGATCCCTTTCCTTTCTTAGGAGCTTTAGATCTGCACTCCTTTTTGTAGTGCCCTTCCTTTCCGCATTTCCAGCATACCTTCACAAACTTTCCAGGAGATTTAGATCTCCCTCTATATTTATATCTCCCACTCGAAACCTTATTCTTGTTTTGTTTTGGGACCTTCCTCGTACAGATAAGGCATCTCCATTTTGACCCTCCATATTTCTCCGTCTCATTTCCTTCAACAGCAAGGCTGAGACAATGTCATCAAAATTCAAGGTAGTTGTATTGCTACCTATTGCAATAACCAGACTGTCCCACGAGTCTGGTAGAGAACACAACAAAATGATGCACTTATCTTCATCTAAGATTTTAATATCAACAGATGACAACTGACTTACCACAGTATTGAAGGCGTTCAGATGCTCTGTCACCGAGTCTCCATCCTTCATCCTCAGGTTATACAGCTTTTTCCAAAGGAACAACTTATTCACCAGAGACTTAGATTGGTACAAAGTCCCAAGTTTTTCCCACAAATTCTTCGTCGTAGCTTCCCCAGATACATTCAACAATACTAAAGCTGAGACACACAACCGTATTGTGCTCTTAGCCTTTAGATCCAGTTTCTTCTAGTCTTCATCTGACATTGCCGTTGGTTTAGTACCTGGATCTACTGCGATCCACTGATCTTTATCCACCAGCAGATCCTCCATCTTGAGCTTCCACAACTCAAAACTCTGACCATTAAATTTCTTGATCTCTATCTTTTCGCCACTCACCATCTTCTTTCACCGCAAGAATCGATTCCGCACATCTCCCACTGAACAGGGTCTACCTCAGGCCCGAGCAAAAAACCCTCAGCAGCAAAGGTGTCCCCTTGAAGCCGAAACAACTCTGATACCAAATGTAGGTTTTAACCCTGAACATAAATTATCTACACACGAATCTTATAACAGAAAATAAACAATAGCGAGAGCATAAAACATGAAACAGATAAACACAGAGATTTTCCCCTGGATCCCAAATCGGGACGACCAACTTGATTTTTCATTATATTCCTTTTAGTGTTACATCACATATATATACATGCCAAAGCATACATAAACCCCAATCCATTAACCCTGGATTAGAACATAACTATAGTTTCCTTGATCGGATCTACAAAATACCAGGGGCCGAAAACCATCGTACCCCAAAACCATGTGCAAACTCATGCACAAAACATGGGTGGGTCTGCCTATGAGTGGGACTGCACACCAAAAAAAATTTTGCCGGGGCACTGCCCCAGACCCCAACAGGGGGGGCTGCCGCCCCTCCTATGACCCCCCTGCTACGCCCGGTGCAACGTACTATTATTGCCTGCCTGGGGCTAGTCATGGAAATAATATAACACATACCCAACATGTATGTGGATGATTTTATAGTCTATGGAATTCTTTTGAAGAAGCCCTTGAAAATTTGGAATAATTTCTCATAAGATGTAAGTAAGAAAATCTCTCATTCAATCATGAAAAATGTTTTATGATGTTTATTAAAGGAATTGTTTTAGGACACCATATTTCAAGAAATGGAATTAAGGTGGACTCATCTAAAGTTGAATTTATTTCCAAATTAGAAATCCCAAGTTGTCAAAAATATGTTAGGATTTTTTTTGCTTTTACAGGATACTATAGAAGATTCATATTCACAAAGATAGCATCTCCACTCTTCAAATTTCTTACAAAGAACTGTGAATTTAGTTGGAATTTTGAAACAAGTTTCTTTGTGGTTTTATTAAAACAGAGAATAATTTTAGAAGCTACATTGTGGTGGACAATATGTCCTTTTATAAAGTGAAGCTTGTTATTTATAGCCTTTTTTTGAGTTACAATACCATGGGAAGATACCATAGGTGGATACCATGGGTCAATACCATGGATAGATACCACTTACAATACCATGGGTAAATTCCATGTGTGGATGAATACCATGGGTGAATGAATATCAAGGATAGATGTCACTTATAATACCAAGGGTGAATAAATACCATGGGTGGATGAATACCATGGAGTCGATGTCATTTACAATACCATGGGTAAATTCCATGGGTGGATGGATAACATGGGTAGATGAATACCATGGGTGGATGTCATTTTCCATTCAGATCAGCTAAATGGCATTTAAAACTCTGAAGGAAAATATTTCTGAAGCACCCATCCTAAGAGGACCAAACTGGAAATTTCCTTTTCATATTCAACCGATGCTTCAGAAACAACTGTGGGAGCTGTATTAGGACAAAAATACCTGACTCCTTATGCAATTTATTATACAAGTAAAAATTTGACTCCAGCAGAGTTGAATTATACTATTATCGAAAATGAGTTTCTAGTTGTTGTCCATGCAATTAACAAATTTAGACATTACATCACTGGCTATGAAACTTTCATTCACACAGATAATTTTTCAATAACATATCTAATGAATAAATCAATTACTAATGGAAGAATCACAATATGGTTACTATTATTGCAAGAATTCAATATCACCATTTTAGATCGACCTGGAAAACTAAACATAGTTGCTGACTTTTTTTCTAGAATTCAAAATGATAACAATGATACACTAGTAGAAGATGGTTTTCCTGATGAATATATTTTTTCAATATCTACTAAATCTCCATAGTTTGCAGACATTGCTAATTAATTAGCTATAGGGAAGCTACCATCATATTTTTTCCTAAGAGGAAGATCATTCAAATGAGTGCATCTTATTCATGGGTAAATGAAGAATTGTACAAGACAGGTCCAGATGTCATCATTCGAAGATGTGTACGAGAAGAAGAAATACCTCAGATACTAAAAGCATGTCATGATGAGCCATGTGTAGGACACTTCGCTGATAAGAGAACTTCCTACAAAGTCCTTCTCTTAGGATATTATTGGCCTTCCCTTTTCAAGGATGCCAAGGAATATGTTAAGAGATGTGATAGTTGTCATAGAATGGGGAAATTTGTTCCTTCAAATGAAATGCCTTTACAATCACATGTGCTTATTGAACCCTTTGAAAAATGGGCTCTAGATTTTTTTGGACCAACCAATCCACCATCAAGAAAAAAGAGGCATATTCTTGTGTGCACTGATTATGCCACTAAATGGGTAGAAGCTAAAGCACTTTCCTTTGCTAATAAAAATGTTGTAGTTTCATTTCTTTTTTAGGATATTTTTACTCGCTTTCGTGTCCCAAGGGAAATTGTGATAGATCAAGGAACCCAGTTTATATCTAGAATGGTGGAGAAGATTGTGAAAGAAAACAAAATCAAGCATAGAAATTACACTCCATATCATCCATAGGAAAATGGAAAAGTAGAGTCCACTAATAAGGTGATTGAGGCAATCCTCACAAAGATTGTAAATTTGCATAGAAGGGATTGGGAAGAAAAGCTTCTAGAAGCTTTATGGGCCTACCACACCACATGGAGAAATACAACAGGACATACTCCCTATGAACTTGTTTATGGAAAGCAAGTCTTATTTTCAATAGAGTTCCAAATAAAACTTTCAAGACAACAGTTAAACTTGGACTTGACTTGTCAGAAGCACAAAGGCATAGAATGGAACAACTCAATGAGCTTGATGAAATAAGACAAGATCCAATTCAAAAGACCAATCTAGTTCAACAACATAGATCTAGATGGCATGATAAATATATCAAGGAAATGAAATTTCTAGTTGGAGATTGGGAACTTCTATTTCATTCAAAGTTCAACGATTTTCAAGGGAAATTTAAAACTCATTGGCTTGGGCCTTATGAGATTGAGAGTATTTGATAATGGAGCAGTCAGGATCAGAACTATTGTTGAAGAAAAATTTCCCCTCCTTGTAAATGGACATTGACTAAGGCTCTACCACAAGCCATTGACAAAAGAGGATTTTGTTAAATTTTTTCAAGATAATGCTGATATAAAGTTGGTTATGAAGAATTCTTCTTCTTCCCCAACTTAGAAGTATTCTTTCATTTTTTTTAATTAATATATATATATATATATATATATATATATATATATATATATATGTATGTATGTATGTATGTATGTATGTATGTATGTATGTATGTATGTATGTATATCAAAAAAAATTATTGTATAAGTATGAAAACCAATCATTGATTGGAATACTTATATAGAAAATATAAGGTGAAAACCAAAAGATATGTTTTTGGCACCTTACATTTTCTTTATTCATGTTCTAAAAATCCCAATTCTTTGCATCCCTTTTTCTTTTTTCAGAAAATAAAAATATAGCTACATAATTGATGAAATTCTGCAACTCTAATGGATTTTTGCATCTCATATATGACAAGACCTTTTTGGCCGAAGCAGTTGAAGAAAACATTGAATAATACCTTAAGACAAGACAAAGAGAAAAAATTGAAGGTTAGAAACATCATAATTTAAGGTATGTAAATTTTTTAATAATAAGGATGAAAACATTGAAATATGAATTATATGATCATTTTATACCACCAACTCAAAAACATTATTAAAGGAGTTGATCATGTCAAATCAAAATCAAATCTCACACTCTACCACTAAAACCTCATCATTTACACTACCTCTCCAACATCAAATCCCAATCTCGTTGGTGAAATAATCCAACTCATACTTTAACAACCACTTTTCATTAAACCTTACTCACCCTCTTGATAATTGCGAAGCCTCACTCATTCATTAATTTATCCTTACATATCATTCATTTCATAACATAATTCACTCACACTCCTAACTCATACTGAAACCATCAGTCTACCCTGTCAAAGAGGTAGTGTTAAGGTAAAGCTTCTTGGAAACCATGGGAGTAATTTTGAGGACAGAACCCAAAGGGAGAAAAATTATGGAAAGTTACCCACAGATAAAGGAAATTTTACAGAGAGCATAGTGGCTCAATTTTGTGGAAAATTTTGAAGGGTTTCATAAAGAGGTTACTAAATATTTTTCTAGAGTGTTTGATGGAGTGGAGGTCGAAATCAAAGATATCAAGTTTTTAATAATAGATTATTTCATATCTGAAGCCACCAGACTACCTAAGATAGGAGAAATATGGTTTAAAATTAGAGGAATTGAAGGTGAATGATGGAAAAGGTTTCTAAAAAACCCAGGTATGGATACTAGCATCTTTAAAAAGGGGATTCCTAGCACAACTCTTAAAGGAAAATGGAGGAATTTGTTATTGATAATCCATAAATTAACTACTTACGAGGGAAGGTTCAGATGCATGTTATTTTACCATGCTAGGTTGTTAATGAATTTTTATTGAAGATAGTGAAATAGACCTTCCATACTATTTATTGCATAGATTGAAGAAAATGGTAGAAACTGTTTAGAAGAAAATTCAATTTATAGACAATACAATGTATCATCATGGGTTAATAAAAATTCTCATTGAATTTCACCTTAAAATCCTAGGGGACACTTGGGAAAAATTCCTAAGTCGGAACCATTTCCAAGAAGGAGACCAAGAAAAACCTAGTATTAGCAAGGCAAAAAGAGGAAGAAAAAGAAAAAGAAAAGTTGAAAATGAAAAAACACTCCAAGAACAGTTAGGTGATGAAATCACCATTGAAAATTTTTTGGGTAAATTTAAGAATAAAAATGATAAAAATAAGGAGGATAGCATAAAAGGAAAGGTAAATCCATAAACACAGACGAGATTAAGATAAGGAAAAGTAAGGAAAAATTTCAGAATCCTCCTCAACCAGTAAGAAGAAGCTCTAGCCTCAGAAAGACAACAAAGGAACCACTTCAAAAGAAACAAAATTTGTTGATTTAGAAGAGGATCCTAGGGCTCCATCACCCACTACTATTTCACCCACACAGAGTCCAGGCCGAAGAACTCCAGATATTGACCCAGTGTAGTAGAAAATTTATGATTATATTGAGGCTTTGGAGAAGAGAGACACAAGAAAGACATCGATTTTTGAAGACTAGCTTCATATTCTACCTGAACCTCTAGTTGTGAATACTCTAAAACAAGAGATATTTGAACTAGTGACACTAAACATGCATATTAAATAGGAAAGTGAATCCTTGAAGTTGCAAAACCAGATTGAGAAAACCACAAATAACCATACTCTTCTACATCTGGGTTTATGGTTCAAGAAGAACAAAAAATTTAAAAAACAGGATTAAACAGCTAAAGAGGTAGGTCATAAACATGAAATATAAAATTTTAATGAGAAATCCAAGGGTAGTTGTAACCACAAGGAAGGAAACGAAGATGAAATTATATGTTTTAGCAGAGGTCTCAGTGCAGATGCAGTAACATGATAAGACTCACAATTTTGTGTTTTGGCATGAGGACATGGAATGGTCTCCTCGTGGAGGAATATAGAGCCTCAAGACTGCTTCAATTTTGACACACCTTTTCACCATCTTTCCTTATTTTTGATAACACCATAAGCTCAAAAAAGTGTTGAAATGCACATTTTGACCTCGTAAGGTATTCTAATGAACTATTTTTCATATTTCCAATTATTCCTTATTATTAAAAGGAAATTTGTATGTAGCCATGTAGAAAATCGTGAAGCAACAAAATTCTAATTTCTGTTTAGAATTTCAGATACAATTTTCTTAGTCTTAGAAGGCATAAAAGCCTCAAAACATTTAATGACAGGATTTTATAAATATCAGGCTGAGTAATTGTGTAAACAGTATGAATTATTGTGAGACTGTGATATCTTAAAAACTTTGTTTTTATTCCTTAATCAAATGAAAAAGAATTCTAGATTTATAATGCAAAGTTAGTAAAGAGCAGATTCAAGCCATCTGTTGTGGAGGGCCCCTGCAACACAAGAGGTTTCATTTCGTTTTCATTATTGTATTTAAATGTTATTTCCTAGCTTAATTCATATGCGTTTACAGTGTGTTGTAGCATAGATACATGCTCTGCTTTCATTCTTGTTTTCATTGAAATTATTTCTAGATTTTAACAGTTTTGATGTTAAATTATCATCGTTATTTCATTTACTTGTTATCATCATTTCCGAAATTTCATTATGTTAGAATAGATGCTCTGTTTCTCTCATTTAAATAGATTCATTTCCTAGATGGTTAAAACACAAAGATAATTTATCATAATAGCTTAGCATAGATCAATTTATCAGCGATTAGGTTTATCAAGAATTAGATTAGTTTATTTTTATGTAGTAGAAGCTTATCATAGATTAGTTCTTGTCAGACATATTTGAAGTAGTAATATAATATTTATTTTTTGAGTTTTAATTCAATTATGTCTTGTGAGCTCAATTAACTTTACTTCATTAAACAATGATTTATTTTCTAAGCATAAAATAGTTTTTAGTAATTCTTTGGGTTAAGTTTATTTCACAAAATATAAAAATCAGAACTATTGTTTGGTTTTATAATTTTAGTTCTTCTCAAAATTAATCCTTAGCTACTAACAATATTTGTCATTTCAATTTCTAGGACTTAGTTAAATTTGGATCTAATTTATTTTTTTCATAATCTAGTCTCTTAAATTCATTTAGGAACATCTAAATAAATTTTTAAAAAAACAACCTTCACATATAAAATCACAAAAATAAATTAAGTAAGAAAGGCTTATAGCAGATATGGTGCATTTTCACTTCACAAGATTACCAACTCTGGTCGATAATTTACGAGAGAAATTTAAGATAACTAAATTGACTAAACACTAGTAGTATGTTTCTCCATTTGGTATTTAATGTAGTAAAATATATCCCTTTTTAAATTTCTAGGTGTCCATGCGTGGGTTATGCAAGAAATTCCTACAATATCTTTCCTTGAGCCTCTAAAGTTTGAACCAACTTTCTCCAATTTGAGGCAGCCATGTTATCTCTACTATGAATGACTCATAAATATTAAGCCTGATATCTCATATTTATGCTTCAACGCCATCAAATGCTATAACAAAATCTCTTGTGACCTCCTCTTCATAGTTGTTGAATTTCTCAAATAATTGAAGCCATCCTACTTGCTACAACTAGTATTTGACTCGAGGGTAAGCACTGAGAAAATTCACCCCATGTGGCTCGAATATGATAGTAACACCCATGGCGGAAGAGAAGTCACACCCTCAAATTTCCTCTTTTTTGACAGGGATGGTTGAGGATGGATATAGTGGAGGAGAATAGGATTGATGAATTATGGAGGAAGGGTATGGGTAAAATAAGAAATTGATTGAATAAAAATGAAATTCCTCTTTTACTAATGATTTCCCACGAATTGGTTTGATCCATTTTTATAGGATCATTGATATTTTTCAAATCATTTGCATGACGTGGGAGGATTTTATCATAATGAGATGGATTACGATAAGGGTAATTGGGTATGAATATGATAGGTTACAGTAAACGATCATAATGTAAGAAGAAGGTGTATTAAAAATTATTATACAAACCCATAGATCTATCATTCCTTAATGAAAAATGATTTAATATCCTTCGTATGTGCCTTGTGATGTATCCATTTGTCCATTTTGAAAATTTATGATGCCTTCTAGATTCTTACTGATTTATTTACTTTTCCAAGTCTGTCATTAGCTATAGAATTTCAACTGAGCTATGAAAATTGTTGAATTTTGTAAATTCCTTCTAAAATTTATAATTTTTTCTAGAAAAGTTGTTGTTTTTGATGTGGCTGATATTTATTGGTGTTTCTAACCTCTAAAAATGTTTGAGGAAAATTATGTCTCCAAAAATACTTATTAGATCTGAAAAAAAATATTAGAAGAAAAAGGACGGATAAAAAGTAAATGGAACAAGACAAGGAATTATGAAAATATAAACTGCCAAGAATTATTGGTTTTTTGTTAATATTTTTTGTATAGACATGCCAACAATGTTGGTTTTCATGTTTATACTTGTTATTATATTTTTTCATATTTTTCTCTTTAGTTCTTTTCCTTTTTTTTTCAATTTAAGGAAATAAATTTACAATTTAGTTGGAAATAGAGGAGAAGGTTCTCCTTTTTCAACCAACTTGAAATCATAATTATTTTACAAATATTGAAAAATTCCTCTCTTGTCAAGGGCTTATGGTATATCTTTAATCTATGGACATTAAAAAGGAAGGTGATATTTTCTTCATCAATAGTCTTGATTATAACCGCTCCATCATCAAATATAGTATCTATCTCACAGGGACCAACCCTGTGAGTCTGAAATTTTCCTTGAAAATATTTGAATTTAGAGTAAAATGAAGAGCCCAGTCACCCGGCTTGAATTTCTTAATTTTGATGAATTTTTCATGTCATCTCGATCTTTGTTGTTGAACTATGTTGGTTCTTTGGATAACATCTTGTCAAATTACATATATCTCGTTCAAATATTCTTACCTTTTCTTTTGAGCTTCAAATAGATCAAGCCCTAACTTTTTTATTGTTCTAAAAATCTCCACTTGGAACTCAATTGGAAGCAAAATTTATTACCATAGAAGAGCTCATAAGAAGTGTTTCCAGTAGTATTTATCCATGTTGTACGATGTTAGCACTGGAATCAGCACTTGGATTGTGACAAGTATCTGACCAGACACATCTTAAGCTCAGGGGATATTTTATGATTTGGATTGGATTATTGGAAAGTGGTTGAATCCTACATTCACTGAAAATGTTTCAAACAGATAACTCTCTTTCACACATATGAGGGTAATAATGCTTGAAGTGGTAGCAAGGGTAAATTTGTAATCTTTTGGCTAGGAGAATATGCAAAAGGAAAGTGGGTCTATAGGATAGAAGTCCACTGTTTGGATGGAGAAATCACACAAGGTCCAAATTGGTAATGCATCAACGAAAGAAAGCTTTTACAAGTCTTACACAAATTTCATTGTACACCTAAAGATATATGTTACAAGGAATTCTCATGGATAAATTACCACACATATCTTATTAAGAAATCCTGCTAGGAAATATTGATAAAATAAAACAATCATGCATAGATATATCATGAGAATAATAAAAACATGGAACACCGTTAATATCACAATCTGGAACTAAAGAATTCAGACATGAAAACACATGAGATAAGTAAACAATACACACACCAAGCTTTCATAAGTCCTCAAGAGTGATTTTGATATATTATATATTCAAAATGCGTAACACAATATTCTTTATAGAATAAAACCAATGAACCCTTTTGTCTTTGCATTACACGATATTTATACAAAATAGGACTTCTGTACAGAAGCCTCTAATAAAAGTGGAAATCAGTTTTTGGGAATTTATTACAACTCTTTACGTATAGGAGAGTTCATCTAAAGCATTAAAGAGGAAACTGAAATAGAAATAAATATAAAGCATGGTGTCATGGAGATGTAGTTGGCTGAGTAAAGGTGGTTGAGTGCCCTCATAGTTTGTCAAAAACTGTCTCCATAAAAGGTGGAATCCAACAAATGAAAGGAACACATGTATACATATCTGCAAAAAAATAGGAGTGGCTAACCAACTGGAAGTTATCTGACACCTGGAAAAAGCTCATCATCATAGAGATTACATTCACTTCATCATATATAGTGTCATCCTTGTGAGAATAAAACCAAAAAGTAGTTTTTCTTCTCCATATACTAAACCCAAAAATAATAGCTACCTCTTCTGAAAAGGGTAGCTATATTCGAAAATACTGAAAATAAACCAAAATTGAAAAGTTCCTTCAAGTTTTCAAGGCTCTGAATATTCATTTATCAGAGGTCTAATATGGAGACAAATATTATGATATCTTCAGCTTTAGCTACCCTTTTGTTTGACCTCCTCTTCTATGCTTGATTTTTCTGCTAAGTCTTTTTCTTCTTGGCTTTATTCTCTAGGATATCATCAACGTTTATGATTTCATCCCTAATAACAAGTTTAGAAATAAACTTGCTTGTTAATCTGAGTTTGTTCCTAGGCCTAGTACGAGGCCTTGGAATATAGGGGTTTGGAATATATGTAGGCCTCTTTCTACCAGGTATCTGCTTGATTCTCCTTCTTCAAAATCTGACTCAATGGACTCTGTATCACTACTATCCTCCTCATAAGATGAATATGAATGTATAATATTTTTCTTCCTCTTCTTGGTTGAAGAACCAATAGATGAGAAGAGCTAAGCTATGGTAGGTTCTTCCATGGTGATAGTTTCTGAGCCTTTTCTTTTCCCCTTCTTGAGTGAGGAAAATACTTGTGAAAGATTAGGCTCTTTGAAGGAAGTGTCATTGTTTTGTTGAGTCCGTTGTGTAGCCTCTAAAATAGGGTTTGATATTATGGATTCAGGGCTGAATTCCGCTGAAGGTAGAATATGGTTGCATTTCATGGCTTTAGGGTTGAATTCTACTGAATTTCCTTCTGTCATGATGAGCCTTCTCCCATGTTTACCTCTTGAAGAGGAAGCTACCTCCTCTTTTCATTTAGACACAATATTTTTGTCAAGGAGGGCATATCTCTGTTTAAACATGTTTCTACACTCCTCCATGAATGAGCTCAAATTTTTTGGTTCCTTAGATGAATTGCTAGTTTAGACTTCATTTGTTGGTTGTGTTATTGGTGTAGATGTAGTGGTTCTAGCCTTTCTGGCTAAGCTCCTAGTCTTCCTTCTAGATGACATTAAAGATGGGCCAATTTGTGAGGGAGTTGATGTAGTGGTAGGATTTGACTGTTTTCCTTGATTTTCTAACTTCCTGGGCCTGCCTACTCTTATTCTTGTATTAAAACTACCAAATCCCTCATCTTTTATGAATTTCTCCCATGTAGTCCTTTTCCTTCTTAGGTGATAAACTATCAATATCTTAATAAAGCCTCTATGATATATATTATGAAGAGAGTAGCCTGAAGTCTTTTGTATCCTTCGAGACATTGATAACAAGAATCTGTGAAGGAAAAAGGGAATATTCATAGGTTTGGCACCAAAATATGGGCTAAAAACCTCATTTGGTATTTGTGAACAGTTGAAATCCTACCCTCACAAGTTATGTAACATTGTACAGTAGAAATGACATGCTGCCACTCAGGTTTAAAGTATGAAATATGAATTGTAGGATTCCAACCAATGTGTTCATGCTCAGGATTTAAATAAACATTTGAATCAACTTTAAGGAGGGTTTTATTATTCTTATGCCAAGACTCACCTGTTGCTGAAGTCTGAGTTTCCATTTCAATGATGGTTTCAGTAATCTTGAAGGTCTGAGACCCAATCGTAACCTTTTCTCCATCAAAGGTCTTAGTAAATTCTTGAGCCATGGCCACATTCTCACCTAAGAATTTCCTTAAAAAATGGTACCAACCTACTGCCTTGAACTCTGCCTTAACACGATTATGCACAAAGCAAGTGTTAGCTGGCTCAGAAAGATTCACATTACCTCCTTTACCCATACTACCTGTTGTTAACCTAACCTCCAATGCACTGCTGTAAAACGAGGAATACCTTCCACGAAACCCTACTTGCTTGCACCTGTTAACAAATGGTTTAAAATGGAGAATAAAAATATTAGTTGCAACTATAATAGGAGCAGATGGAAGCAGGGTTATGCATGCCCTAAGACTCAGTGAATAGGAATGACACGAACACAGAAATGATTTAAAACAAATTCCAATGCATTTCACCAACTCCATCACATATCTTCATAATTGCTACTCGTACTGCACTTTGACACATATACCCTTTAGTGAGTAGCAATATATTTGCATAACCTTAGTAGAAGAATAATCACCCTTTTAATGCATCCTCCATTGAAAAACAAACATCCTTTAGATACACAACACCCCTTACTTTAACATCTCCTCAATCATCGAATAGCAATGTTGGTTTCATTTGAATAATATTTACTCTACTCCCTTATACTAATTTTTAGGTAATTACTACCTTTCTAAAAAAGACACCTTTTCCTGTACAAACCATAGCTTTTGAGAAAGATAGTTGCTTCTCATGGAAATAACAACTAATTCTTGATTTATCCTTAATAGAACTCATAGCTATAACATTCTATCTTTGAACTCAGATAGGAAATGATAGTGAGAGAATAAGACCCTTTTTCAAATGGAAACTCATGACCTTAACCATTGAAAGTAGTTAATATACCTATTTAAAAGAGACTTTACCATATCAATCTTGTAACAGAAATAGACTATTGGACTGAGAATTCTTTTTGAATTTTATTAAAAAGTAATAAAGATCCATACAATTTAATCCTCTAGGGCTCTTCACCATAAGTTAGGAGACAAGAGAGGATCAAATACACAAGTTACAATGACGACCAGACTTTGATTTTTTTTTTGAAAAATTGCAGCGCTAACAGTGGCTCCTATTGGGGATGAAGTCCTCTTTGTGAGGATTCAAGGACTGTAGATTCAGTGCCTTCAACTTTCAAGACTTTCAAGTTTTAGAAGCTAATGAGAGAAACTGACTTTTATTGATTGTAATGAAACTGACTCTATTTACAAACATAAACACCATTGGGTATGGAGTCTAATTGAAAACAAAACTCCGAATATTTACAATGGAGAGACTGACTAACTCAACAGACAAAGAAATTTTTGAGATAATGACCATTGGCTGGACCTCCAACTAACTGATAATCATCTAAATGTTTCAGAAGAAATGTATTATTTTATAGAACTTGAGCAACCTTAAATGATCCAAACCACAAATTATCAATCTTACCATGCTTCCCATGGTCTCCCCTTCTTGCATCCATGTTGGCGAAAAGGGAGGTCTTTGGGCAAGACCCAGGTTTAGGCTTGAGGCCAACAAGGTTTTCGCGGTAGTCTAGGACAACGTCGGGATTTTCACCCTGTCTCACCCAAGGCATGCCGCGACCTTAATAAGATTAGAGGTTAGATCATTGGTGTAGAGGAATGATTACTAACACAGATCATATTTATGAGCATACAAAAGACATATATGTATCTCAACTCTAAGAAGTAAGCTATCATTCATCACTACATATTTAGAGTAACGAATTAAATTTTTTAAATAGGCATACATTCACCATAATCAATTAAGCATCAACCAATCCATAATATACAACACAACGACAATATGATTCCATTTATAACTTGGATAAAAAAAACATAAACATAATCTACAGAGTATATTACAGTTCAGTTCAATACAAAAGGCTCCATAGAGCTCTCCCTAGGCTCTACCCTCCTATCAGCCTCTCTCTCAGACTGACTAATCAACTACATAGTCACTTCTTCCTTGCCTATTTATTCCTGTTGACTGACATTGTCAATATTTTCCCCTTTTGCACTCATATGTTCCCTTGTGCTCCGCTGCCTTTTGTTTCTTCTTTATCACTGGGAGTTCTACTATTTTTTCCTTGTCTCCCATCTCTGCCATTAACTATCTATGCCCCGCCACCTGCCTCTAGGTTTTCCGTAACCGTGACAACTCCCTGTCTACCTTCATTGTGCTCTGCCACCTGTCTTCTGACTCTCCACAACTCCAAAACTGTTATGTTAAAAAAAAATGCCCCAACAGGCCCCGAGCACATGCTATTGACACATCCTGAGTCAATATTTCCCTACTGTTGTGGCTTCTGGTGGTTTTTCATCTTCCAGTGCTGGCCTAATTTCTCATGTTGCTTCCATCTCTGTCTTTTCTTGTTCCGGTTTGCCCTGTTCCAACAAAGGCCCCAACTCGGGAACATTGCTCATTGTTTCTGTTATGAGCTTTGTGAACTTAGTTATGGCTTGATGCCATGCCCTAATCAAAAACTCTATTTTAGTGATGATCTTGTCGGCCTGAGTCAAATCCATTACCTCCGTTAGTTTTTTGAACACTTCATGGATTTTTGGTTCGGCTTCGACCACCAGTTGCTGAATTGCCTGTGCCTTTTGCTTCACAGGTTGTCGTAGGTCCCTGAGAAGTTTATTTGTGTCACTGAGCGTTCCTCGATCGCTTGGATTTTTTCTTCAAGTATGTCTTCTTGGTCATATAGTTGAGTTCTGTTGACTGGATCTGTGGTCCCCCTGATTTCAAGGACAATCTTTTGCAGTTGCTCTGAAACCGGTTCTGCCTTCATTGTTAGAGATTTTGAGCACTCATGTAGTTGCTCCAATAGGATGTATGCTACCTTGACTGTCATACCGAGTGTGTCCTTTACGCTCTACATCTCTTTGTTCCTCTTCACTACTTTCTGGGCATATACTGTAAAGGGATCTGGTAATGCTGGTCTTGTTGCCAACGCCTCTTTCAGCTCCTGGTTTTCTCAGTCCAGGTTCGTGCATGCCATTTTGACTCGAATGCATCTTTCAAACATTTATCATGACGACATGTTTGCGTGTGTTGTGCTATCCAGGACAGTGATGGTCGACCATAGTTCTTTAAATACCTCTGTTACTTGGTCTAATTGTTGTTGTAGGCTATCCTTATCGCCTTGGAGTTGATTGCGCTCATCAGTAACCGCAATCACTTGTTGTTGTTGCTGCTCAAATATCTGCAATAGGTCATTGTGTAGACCCTCTACTTGTCGTGCTGTCATCTGGATGAAACTGAATTGTTGGCTAGGTCCCCAGCTTTTCATGTTCCCACTGCTTGAAATATCTTGGCTTGGATGTATTTCCCTGAGCAGCTGCCCGCTAGCGATTGATATTTCAAAATGTCCGTGTGGGGATGTTGGTTGACTTTGTTGCAACGGCTGGGGTTTAGGAATGTATATACTAGTAGATGGCATGAATTATTGCATCAATAAATTGGATTGCTGGAAAGGATTTGGCTCTGGTGTGGTGGGGGTTGTATCGGAAATGAGGGACCCTTCCTGGATTAATAACTCTAAAAAGGTGCCATGTCCCACTGTGGTTTGGTCAACCTCAGGTACTTCAGGTGTACTGAGCTAACCTCTGCCTCGATATCAACATTTGTTATAGCCCCGGTGGTATTAGATCTGAAATGGTTGCAGAGGTGGACGGAGTGTGGGTGGGGTGGTCCTTGGATGTGAACAAGGTGTGCGGTGATGAATTCTGTGTATGGAGTGGTGATGCGATTTGTATGTTGAGAACTGATGATGGATCGAATACTAGTAACACAAATTTGGTCTGGGTGACTACCTCTGGCTCTTCTTGAATTAACATTCCCGTCACTATTAGCTGGGTTTGGTCTTCTCCGATGAGACTGACCAGTTGCTCAGGTCCCACGGTTCGGGCTCTTTTCCATTTAGGGGCTAGTACTGGGAGTTTAGCTGGCTTGGTTTTGTGGACTGGAGTGACAGTGGGAAGTGAAGGGGAGTGGAATGCGGTAGATGGTAGTGCAGTTAGGATGGGGGTGGTGGTGCACGGGGATGTAGAATTCAATGTTTAAAATTCAGAGAAAGTTGGAAACACAACACATGTGATGCTGACAGTTTCTATTACCTTATTGAAGCCTTCCACCCATTTTTCCAACTGGTCCAATAGTGGCTGCAGTTGTAGTTGGGAGATCCTCTGCACTATTTCTTCCGATGTCTCCCTCAGAAGTGCTTCAGGGAGCATCACATCACATGAGTAAACTGGGATCCCGCTTCTGATCTCCATTGCCGCTCCCGGCCATGAAGAAAATTATGTGTGGAAGGCCTCTTCCATTATTGGGAACTTCAATGGATTCTTATGGAAGGTATTTTCACCAATGCATCTTGGTCGGACATAGGTTCGGCTATGAGTCACCCCAAACCAGATCTGTGGGAAGTATCTATCCAATAAGCTTCTTGTAATTCTTTGTTGACTTCTAAGTACATCAACCATCTGTCTGTACCAAGCTGTAAAAGCTTCCTCATTGACCTCCTTGGTGCTTGGGTCCCCTGATATTTTCCATGGAGTGAACCTTAGTGCCATCAGTTGGTCTTGGGTGATCTCCGCAAGTGGTCTAATTCCTAGTGGACTCCACTTCCACATTGTGAGATCCATGATCAGGTAACCATATGTAAATCTCATGGCTTGCTTGTAGCTGTCCGCACAAGGCTACAAGAATGTTATAAGAATGTGCACCAATTTAGCTGTGCTACCTGAATGCAATGCTCCGCGAGTGAGATTGTGTTAAGGGTACATTCCCCCTTGGTGTAATGCCTCATCGTTTTCCCAATGATCAAATAGCAGATGAATTTTACCGTTGGGCTGTTTATGAGGTCATTTTTAGCTCCCTTTCCTCCCTTCCTTGTTTCATACTTTCTGTAGTAGTCGCAATCTCCTATCTTCTTAGCTCTCTTGGACATATTTTGAAAGGCCGATGAGACGTCATTGCCTACAGCTGATAACCCTGTGAGCCTTTGTATGTCTTTCGCATTAAATAGGAATCTCCCTCCCAAGCCATAATGATCCATTCTGAATTTTGTTGATTAAGAACTTGGTACACTACATTGTTGCTCCTGACATCCCGAATACCGGAAGGCTTCTAAGGTGAAGGATTATTGATCTCTGGATGCCTTTGAAGTCTGGGTGCACCTTCACTGCTTCACCTCATCCCTCCTTCGCATGATTTTCAATGTACACCTAACTCTTCATTGCTGGGAACTAGTATGAATCTATGAAGTTGGTATCTATTAGCGAAGCATTGTCATATTTTCCTATCAGCGACACCACTCTTTGAATTCTTCCATCGAGCTCGGGCTCAACGACTAAGGTAGCCATCTTCATCATTTTCTTCCTTCTGCTGTATACTAGAACTGTTGCTGCTATTATACTACTCTGAACTTTTGTTGTTGGAATCGGGCTTATCGTTATCACTATTTCCTTCTCTAATAACTTAGATTTTTCTGGCATTCTGATGTTTCCCTCCTTCATGCGGGTTAAGTAGTATTACTGGCACGAATGATGTTGATGCGACACCATAACTAATTAATTCTTGTTGTCTTTCCCTGCGGCTATAATCATGTGATTAGTTACCGGGATGAGGTGTACTCTGATAGTGCTGATGATGGCTTCAGAAATCTGGTAGACATGAAGGGTAATAATTATGGCTTAATATGGAAACTTTATTATGGTATGGGGGTTACTAATTACGACTTTACGAGTTTCTTATTGAGGATTCCTACTCTAATGGACTGAAAAGATTAAAACATAAACTATTCTATGGCTCGTCTTGGTTGCGAGAGAGTTATTGACTCTAATCTACTGACTGCTCTTGGGTGCGAGAGTTATTAAAAATAAAAGGATTGTGGTTCTTACTGATGATCGGGTTTCAAGCGTGCGTCATTCACCTATCCTTGAAGTATCTCTCCATATAGTTGCACTAGCCTGACCAAGCCTGAGTCTTTTATATTTATGACGTAATATGGTTCCATCTAGTGCATTTTGAGCTTCACCAGGAACTTCTAGAATTTGTTGTCATAGAGCAATATTTTTCCACCAGCATTGAATGTTTTATATTTGATGTGGTGGTCATGCTCGACTTTTTGTCACTATTTCTGGTCTGAATGATGGAAATCCGCCAAAAATCTATCTTCTTCTAGCTCCTGCAATTCATGAAGGCGTGCAGAGATGGAGTCATCCTCTGTCATGTGTGTCGTTGAAGCAATTAAGAGGCTTGGTATGATAAACTTGGCTGGTATTACTGCCTATTTCCCATATACCAACTGAAATGGAGTTTGACTATGCAGTCTCTTTATTGTTGTCCTGTATGCCCACAACGTGGCTAGTATTATTTCATCCCAGTCATCACAGTTAGCGTTGCATATTTTTTTTAGTCCTTTCTCCAAGGTTTTGTTGAAGGCCTCGACGGTTCCATTTTCCTGAGGGTGGTATGGGCTGCTTTAGTGGTATTGTATCATAAATTTGTCCATCAGTGATTTAATTGTAGCATTAATTAAATGCGTGCCTTGATCACTTGTTAGGCTCCTTGAACAACCAAACCTACTAATGATGTTCTCAAAATAAATCTGGTTGTCATGTCTATTGTACAGTCCCTTATAGGTGTCACCTCTGCCCATCTTGTGAGGTATTCAATTGTAGTGATTATATATATTTCCCACAAGTGTCACGTCGTTGGTGCAATTGGTCATATGAAGTCGACGACCCATTTCTCAAATGCCTTCATAGCCCTCAAGGGTTTCAGGGGTAGCTCGTCACGATGTGACAGTCACCCTGTTCTTTGGCAGACGTCACATTTCTTCACATATTCCTTGCTATCTTTGTGCACGGTGGGCCACCATAATCCTGCATGTAGTATTTTCCTTGTGGTGGGTTTTGTGCCGACTTGGCCCCCCGCAACTCTGTTGTGACACTCCCACAAGATGTCTTCTCTTTCATGATCTAAGACACATCTTCGAAGGATATGATCCAAACCCATTTTATAAAACTGCCCTACTATGAGTTGATATTTAGCTGCTTTAACTACTAGATGTATTTTTTAGGTTACCGTGTATTCTGATGGGCACTGTCCTGTGGCCAAGTATGTCGTTATATGTTCTAGATAATCTGGAATGGATTCTACTCAAAAGAGATTAGCATCTGACACTTGGTCATCAAGGGATCCATCATTTTATCTGTTATCCAATCTTTACAAATGGTCAGGACCAACATTTAGCCTTCCTGGTTTTACTATTACTTCGAAACTGAATTCCTGGAATAGTAGGAGCCATCTACAGATTCTGCCTTCCAGTACAAGTTTGTTTACCAGATATTTTAGTGCTGAGTGATCTGTGAAGAACTTGAATGTGCCTCCCAGTAAGTAGTGGCAAAATTTCTGTAGAGAGTATACCATAGTGTTGGTGAGGTAAATCCCCTCTGCGGATAGAGGCGATCCCACTAGCCCTAGAGTGGGTCTAGCCACAAACGAGACAAGCTATAATATTGATTCCTAGTTAATGAATGGATGAAGATTCGATAGATCACTTACCAGAGGTCCTACGCTATTGTTGTCATCAGAAAGAGTGGCTGCCTCTCGCTCCTGGTTTGATAGATCATAGTCTACTCGCTTTCACGCTCGGACACTTGCATACACACAAGAAACAACGACGATATGCAACATACTAATTCACATTCGTAACTATCAGTCAGTCAAAGAAGACTAAACCAATTGCATCAGATAATCAACATAACACAATGATGGAACCAACAACATAGTTGAGTATATTAATGAATGAAAGGAAGAGTACAACCAAGCTTTGATGTTGTGGTCTCCTCCAACAGGGTTCCAACGGAGCGCGTCTCGCAAAGGCTCATCAGGAATTTGGGCGGGGCTCTCTCTACGGAATTCTCCTTGGTTCTACCTTCTCAATAGCAATTACTCAGCTATAATATCTCTTCTCCAAGTTTATCTCCTTGGCTATATGTTCAGCTAGCTTTCATAAAGGGAGAAAACCTATTTATATAGAGGGAGAGGGAGAGGTTAGGATCCCTATAATTATGGAAGGGAGACCTATCTTCAAGGAGTGTTCCATGGGAGGTGGAAACCACTACCTAAAGAGGGAGATCCGTGGCTGATCAACTTAACCACTTCCTGTGACTCATCCCTGAGGTGGTTAGAAGGAAACTTCCACCTCTATTTGTTAAAAAACATTCCTAAAACGGATGGCGCAGGCACTACACTGAGACAAAGCGCCAAGTGGCGCGGGCTCTAGTGTAAATTTACCACATTGGTGTGAGGGATGAACTGGCTACCCGTGCCAAGGCCAAAACATAGGTTTTTGTGTGTTTTTTGAGGAAGTTTTCACCAAGAGAAATGATGTCCTTATGCAGAAGGATGCAAAGAAGGTGTTTTCAAAGTATGACACTGCTCACAGGTCACGGGAATGACTCTTCAATATGTGGGGCGAGGGATTGCAGGGACGGTGACAAAATGTTGTGTAACAGATGCCCCCTAAAGCATGAGGTCCGAGAGAGAGGGAGGGGTGAAATGATTTATGAGAATGCATTCGACCCAAACACTGATGTCAGAAAACCTGCAAGTACAAATACAACTGATATCTCCGATACATGACATGTGGCATGGGTGCAGCCATCCATAATAGTGTACATAAATAGTGAGATCCGAGGTATGGACACAACCATCCAGCAATAGGGATAAAAAGATAGAATGAGGTATGGTCGCAGCCATCTAATCAAAAGAGTCATGTAATAAGTCATAGTTATCCACAAAGAACCCACAGCTTGGATTTCATCAGAAAAAACCCAGGGTCTTTCCCTCCATCTCGACCCGAACAAGGTACAAATTTGAGCATGCGAATATTTGAGCTGAAGTCGAACATACAAGAAAATCTTCTGATTACTAGCCAATGATTAAAGCCGTTAACAGATGCGAGAGAAACCACCAATAATGACGATGGCTCTCAAGGTACGAAAGACACAATTCACGGAGTGTGAACAGTGATCTGACATCGAACACTTGCAGAGTTAGTCGATCGAAGGCCAATTATGAAGACCTTGCTTTGAATGTGAAGAACCTGCCATTGAGGCATGCAGGCTCCAAGGTACCTTAAGGGAGTCTCTAGATCAGATTCCTGGATAATGAGCTGAAGTCGATAGGAAGTGACCTGATCGAAAGTGGGCCATAATGTTTCCCACATCATCGATACGAGACAGAAGAATATGATTTTTTTGAATCAAGACCAACAGATAATTAGAGGGAGGTTGAAAAATTCAGAGGCAAACTTCTCTTGAACATATCGGCAGAATGACACTGGATTTGGCATTATTTGGCATCAAGGGATCTAAGGTCATGGAGACATGGAAAAGAGAAGATGAGCAGTTGAAAGAGATTACCCAAACCCATGGAGGCAATCAAATGACAAGGTGAGATGTCCCCAACCCGACATGATTGTAGACAAGTGCCATGTTCAAGAGCGACATACTGCCAACACAACTACAATTTGGTTCCATTTTTCCCCACCATTTCTAGCGAGTACCCCAATTATTTTTGAAAACAAGCTTGAAGGGGATAGCATATGCTTGCGATGTAAGTTTTTCCTTCAGAAAAATCCAACCTAGTACATTTTACGAGCCCTAGGAAGGAGAAACTCGGGTAACGTCATAACGACGAAGTCCGATGTCATCATTTTTTAATGAGCCCGACAAAGGGAAAACTCAGCATCTTTTCATGTTTAGAGAGTTTGAAAAAGAAAGCGGAAAAGAAAAATCCAGTAAGACCCTTTTCATAGATAGTCTCACAGATCCGAAAAGGTAGAAAAATGTGTCTGAGAGAACCTCATAGTCGGGATAGGCTAAGGTATTCCTTTTTCGTAATTAATCTATCCCAACCCGAAAAAGAGGTAAACATATACTGGGTAGATATCGTTTTGTAGCCAATTTAACAAGTTCAAAATGACAAGTGTCTAGGCAATATTTTCAGTTTTAGAGAGTCAGAAAAGAGCTAAAAGATGACTTCAGTAGTGTATTTTTCGTGTTTTTACCAAGTTTGAAAAAGTATAAAATATAACTCGTTACCTCGTCATAACCATGTGAAAAACCTGTTGTTGCACAAGAGACATGTGTAAAACCCATTTCTCGAAAATAATATGATAAAATAATCAAAAAATATGTTTTAAAACCTAATTTAAGATCTTGAAAAGTTATAAAATGCCTAAGTGGTAAAAATTATTTACTTTTCACTTCTACCTCTTTGTGGAGCAATAGTGATCCATTGTGCTTTGCGATCTTGCGGCGACGATTGCGAGTGATCCAGTGAACCGATCTCGATTCTGTCAGTTTCAGGTAACAGCCGACACCATTTCCCATATTTTAAGCTAAATTTAATTCTATGCACATGCCATTTTGATTTCCTAGGAGGGGATTATCAAAATCTAGGGCATCGCGGTTGGTGTGGGTTTCGAGCATGGACCCGCGCCAATCGCCCACTTTTTACACAGAGGGCATGCCCATTGGCGCGACTGTTAGCAAAACAGTCGCGCCAACAACACAACCCAAAAATCCGCCTAAATTTAAGGAAAATGCAACCATTTGTTTGCAAATTTTGATGCCCAAGTAAACTAACAATGCTCATATGAACAATGTGTGCAGGTACCAAGTAGAAAGAATGGTGATTGAGTGGAAAGAGAGAGAACACAGTGAGGAGGATGAATTGGCCATGGAGAATGATCGATGCATGGACACCCTTAGAGATTGTGGGCTAAAGAAATTCTTCCTGACACCATGCTTCCGGGCTCAACCAGAATTTCTCCAGTATCTGATAAGCATATGGGATGAAGACCAAGAGAAGTTCATGCTTCGAGATCAAGAACTCGAAATCAAAGTTTCTGATGTTTATTTTATCACAAGATTGTCGTGCAGGGGTGCAGTCCCTATCATGACCGGTACCCATCCTACCATGGAGAGCATGGGGATGGTGATTGACAGGGTGTGCCGAGGGGCACGGAAAGGATCAAGGAGTGGAAAGGTTGACATCCAAACCATCCCAGATTTAGCACTAAAAGTAGTGCTACACACTATTACTCGGGTTGCAGGGTCGCAAGCACCGCATGAGGCCACAAAGACACAACTGCTTCTTGCCATAGATTTCCTGACCCTAACTCTCTACAACTAGGCAGAGGTTGTGACTATCAATATGAAGTGAAAACTAACCAAATGCAAGAAGACCAAACTAAAGCAGTTTGGGTATGGATCAATCTTGGTATCGTCCTTCTTGGAACGACTGCCAATATTCCAGCGTCAGGAGGTCATTGTCTCGATGCCACCACCCAAAGAACCACGGATGGCCCGATGATGCCCAGAGTAGGGGGCGGCCAACATATGTCTTGGAGGCCGAAATTCTTAGAGTGGCTCCGCTGACAACTGATTGTCATGGAGGATTGGTCTTATTCTAGTACAGACTTCACTGGTGATCCAGACCTCCCGCTCCCAGAGGGAGAGGATTGGGATGAAGAGCTAGGTGAGACTCATTTTTTATTTTCATGAGTTTATGATTTTTTGGTATATATGCATGTTCTGACAGTTAATCTTATATGTATACATATGTTGGCCCAGAGCGGCCTGCAGGTATGTCATCGATAGCGAGGCGAACTCCTCGTGACTTCGATCCTCATGGTGAGGGCAGCGATTAGGAGATAGTACATAATCTGGAGGGGATCGCCCATGGGATTTCGAACTATGCTCATTTTGATGATGTTCCTTGAGCCTATCAGAGGCATACTGTAGGGGTGCCGAGTCGTATCCACCGCTTGCTGTGGCGGTTGGTACGGGCGGTGACATGCTATCATGAGCACCACGTTGATTAGGCACCTAGGCTTTTATTTCCGCACATTTTGAGAGACATGTTTTCTTGTGATGTAACTGAAAAATACACATATATTTTTGGGTTTTTATATGATGCACACGTTGCAAACACTCGATATATATACATCTATTTTCTACATGGGTCTATTTATATATGATGATGTTTTATAAATTGCGCAAATGTCTATCTAGCACAATGTTAGCTATTGCATCAGTTAATGTATTCATTCGTCTTGGTATATGTTGATATGCAATGAAATAAAAATGTCTTTCGAGAAAACAAATACACAAATACAATCTCAAAATGCATGGGTTTCGAACCGAATAATGACCATTAAGTTGAAGAACAACAAGCTGTGAATCTAGATTTACAAGCAATGCACGTATGCTGAGGTTAACTGCCTCGGTTAATAGTTCCAACACAGCACTATATTTGGCGACATTTTTTGTAGTTGGTCCTAAACAAATACCTTGTAAGTTAATCAACTCACCAACAGAATAATAAATTACCCAGGCTGCCAAAGACAAGTTCCTCAGTACTGTGGGAAGCACCATCCGTGAAACCGACATAAGGGGAAATAAACATATGCATAACAAACAAGACCCAATAAGCAGAAAAAAGCTTACGAAGCACATCAAACCAAAGCATGCATAAAAATGAAAAAATACCTATGTACACATATCATGCATGAATTACACAAGCATAATACTTTTTCAGGTATAACCCATTTCTGGGCTGTGCTAAGGGATAACCTTCATAATCAATAAGCTCATAAGCCCCATTCTGTAACACATGTTTGACGATGTAGGGCCCATGCCACATGGGTTGAAATTTAACTACCCCCAGCTTGTCATGAGCTTGGTCGTACATGAGAACGAGGTCACCTTTGATAAAAGAACGAGGGGAAACTGTTTGGTAAAAATGAGCTTTGACTCGCTTCTTCTGTCCTTCGATGACCAAAGCAGTTAAGCGACGAGTTTCATCCAATCTCTCTAAGTATAGGAGACGATCTTCCTCAGGTGAAGTATTAGGCAGTAATTCCACCGCTAATTTGAGTGAAGGGATTTCACATTCAATCGGAAGAGTGGCTTCCAAACCATACACCAACTGAAACGGGGTGAATTCGGTTGCACTCTTAATCGACATTCGGTAAGCCCATAGAGCTGAAAACAACATGAGATGCCAATTTGATTTATGGATCCCAATTGTTCGTTGAAGCATTGTAACAAAATAAGGCATTGAGCTATCATGGCGTAGACCCAACTTAGATGTCAGCTCCGCCATCATATAGTCTCGAAAATGAGAACCATGATCGGTAACAATGGCTTGAGGAACACCAAACCGAGTAATAACATGATTGAATATGAATTTCACTGCTGTCTTACCGTCCACAGCCAGTGTAGGCATTGCTTCGGCCCATTTTGTAAAATAATCGATGGCGACGATAATATAGGCATGCCCCCCAGCCGAACGAGGGTTACACGTCATAAAATAGATGCCCCATTTGGAAAAAGGACCAACAGTAGTGATAGGGTGTAAAGGAACAGGTGGCACATGCATCTTGCGTTGATATATCTGGCACGCATGACATTTTCATACTGCAACAATGCAATATTTAAAAATGGATGGCCAGAAATAGCTAGCATGAAGGATCTTCTGTGCGGTGGCATATCCAGACATGTGACCACCACAGGCGCCACTGTGGCAATCATTGAAAACTTTCTCAGCTTCCTCGAGGGTTAGACATCGGCGAAGTACAGAATCGACTCCAACACGATAGAGGGTATCTCCGATAATACGATAAGGTTGTGATTGATGCCGAATGCAGTGTCGGGCATATTTCATTAACTCAGACCTAAAAGTAGAAGTTTGGAGATACATGATGATATCAACGTACCACAGATCGAGGGTGCTAATCAAGAAAAGAGTTTTTTCTGGAATATAATCCTCGGAATAAGAAGGAGCAGAGTCGGCAGGGAGAGAACAAATCAAATCAGCGAAAACGAGTGATTTCTTTGATTTTGTGGTAGTAAACTCCAAATAAAAATCTTGGAGGATAACAATATATTTCAAGTATTTTCCCCCCAGCAACTGTCGAGACATAATATAGGTCATGGGGTTACAATCAGAAATCACGGTCACCATGCGTAAAAGGATATAATGACGAAAACGCTGGATGGCCTAGACCGCAGCCAGCGCTAACTTCTCGACATGTCCGTAACACATTTCAGGGTCGAGAAGGTTCCAAGAAAAGTAGTAAATGACATGCTCATTACCATCATCATCATCTTGAACCAAAACCATGGCGATCGTACTGAAGGCGGCAGCTAGATAGAGGGTGAAATCATGATGGTAATTCGGAGGACGTAATAGAGGAGCGTTGACAAGCAACGTCTTAAGCATATAAAAATATTATTGAGCAATATCATCCCAACAGAGAGGGAAGTCCTGCTTCAAAAGTCATATGAACCCTTTGGCTACTTCAGCATAGTTCGGGATGAAACAACGTAAGAAATTTGCTTTCCTCGTAGGACTCTCATAGCCAATGGATTGAATGAACAACAAGTTGGTGAAAGACAAGGGATTTCAAGTGTAACTAGTTAATAGTAGACAATAAACATGTAATAGCAAGCCATTAATCATGCTAAGTATAACTATAAGCTAATTAATACATAGAAGTCAAACATTCCAGCCATACATAGAGGTATAAGACCCTCTAACTTCGGGAAATGGCTATCAGACTTTGGGGAAAACACATGAGACAAACTAACAACTCATAAACTATGCCGGAACGCCTAAACATAGTCTCTAAGTCATTGGGCACTTGGAAAAATAAGTTTTCATAGTTTTAGGCAAAGGGCTAGATCGGGACTAGGCCTCCTTGGTTCAACAAATGATCAACAAATCAGTCAAAGAGAAAGTTTTATGGATAGAACTATGGGCAGCTTATAGGTAGGTAGGGAAAACCATACATCCTACTCAACATACATAGAACTTATGAATAAAACTTAGCAACAATACCTTAGGTTACTAAAGAGCAGCTAAGAATTCTTTAGCATAACTAAGGGAGAAGAAAACGTCAAGCTATGAAGATTCAGGGATTTTGAGGTGCCTCCATGGGCATATCTCAAAATCAATCTTTATTGATCTATAGCAGCAAGAAATATGTAATATGAATGAGAACTAGAAGACAAAACACATTAAGAAGCACTATACCATTCTACCATGACAAGGAATCCATCAACAAGCCTTCACCATTCCTCAAAAGCATCGAAGAGGCAGTCCAAAAATCATAACTCAAGTGTATTCTTCAAAGCTCATATGACCAATGCATTAATTCTTCTCTCAAGTTCAGCCTCTGATTTACAATGAGAACCATGAGATAAATAGGCTTGAGGGAGGAAAACCTCATGGAGCAACTAGCTATCCCATTGGCCAAGTCAAAATATCTAAACTTGTCCTTGAGGCTTTGCAAAGCCCAAGGCACAAACTATCCCATAAAATATCTAAAAAACTGCTAAAAACGGAAATTATATTGACTTTACATGATTTCCCAATGATAAAAATAGCTTAACGCACATTTGGGAAAAGCAGATTTTTGGAGTTCAAAAATTACAAAAATACTTCATATTTATGCCTGAAAAAGGTCCCCTGACTTGCTGGATGCAAATGGCAGCCTTCCCGGTGTCGAAATGAGGCTCGTGATGGCTCGTTGGAAAGCTCTCTGTGTCTTCTTTCCGACGCAAGTGGAATCACCTCAATCTGATCTCTGAAAGTCCCTCAAAACTGTACCTGTGTGAAAAAACCCAGAAAATAGCAGGCTGCTGATATGGCGGGCAGAATGTGCAAAATAAGGCTGTTTTTCGCCAATTTGAGGGGGCGAATGATCTTCAAATGCCCTGAAAATCGCTGGAGAGCTGCTCGTGGAATTATAGCATCCATCGGTATCATCCTCCTCCCTTGACAAATATTCAAACGGAAATGGCGCATTTATGAGTTTTTGGCCAAAAACCCAAAAAATGCCAAAAAACAAAAGTTTTCGAAACAGGCCCAAAATTGGCATGCATGACCCTCAAGGGTCCATAGAAACATGCTCCGAAGCTGAAGCCAAAATATCAAGGGCTGATATGCTTTTTGCTTTCTTCCGTGCTAGGCGCCTATCCTTCAATTTCTTCAATTTCTCTTGTGCTACCTTTAATTTTCGCCTGGCAAACTGATTTAGCTTCTGAAAGTGAAGAGTCCTCTTTCTCTGTAGCTCAAGATCCCTGTTCGCCTTCTCAAGCTTTGTTTCCAAATGCTGGTTAGCCCTCTCAAGCCATGCTTCCTTGTTTTCCTCAATTTCCTGCTCAAGGAGGGTAGTGAGAGGAAAAGCTTCGAATTGAGCTTGTTCTTCTGCTCTCTGTTTCTCCAAGGCTCTTCTAAGCCCGATGGTCCTAGGCCTCTTTCGCCTAGGCTGGTCCTCCTCCTCTTCATCATCAAATTCGCCAATGAGCTCTTCAATTCTTACTTGCGCCTTTTCTGCCTCCTTTTTATACTTGATCGCCCTTGCCTCATGAATGGCTGCATGATGCTTCATTTGTTTGTTTTCAACCTCCAAGAAATGGTTGAAATTCCTCGCCCTTTGAAGATCTTCTTGTAACACCTCAATTTGCCCTTCTTTGTGAATGAGGAGGTTTTCAAGGATGCGGGCCTCGTTATCATTGTCATCGCTTGGGATAGGGATGACAGCTGATTTACCTCCATGCTTGGCACTTTCTCCAACGATGCTTTTGCCTTTGAATGCCAATCTAGCGCTTTTTCTCCTTGGCAAGCTAGAAGTTGTCTTTTTGGGCAATTTCCTCTTTCTAGGAACAGTTTTGGTGACTGTCAAGGAGGCAGCTTCAGCTTGCTGTTCTTCCTCAACATCCTGTCCAGTTTGTGGCTCAAAAGGCGCTTCAATTGTTTGCCCAACTTGCTGCTCTTCAATTTCTGTCTGCTGCTGTTCATCAACCTCCAACTGCTGCTGTTCATCAATATCTAGCTGCTGCTGTCCACTGCCTTCTAGCTGCTGTCCCTCTTCCTGTACCTGCTGTTGTTCATCAACCTCCAACTGCTGCTGTTCACTGCCTTCTTTTTCTCCCTGTGGTTCACTGCCCTCTCCTTCTCCCTGTTGACTTGGCTGCCCAGTGGTCATCTTGAGTTTTTTAGGGGTAGGCCTACTAGACAAAGGCACTGGGCGATGGACAGGCTGAGTAGGAGACACATGAACAGGAGGGACAGTGGCGAAATCTGCATGGCTAATGAAGGAATCCCATGAAACCCATTTCTTCTCCAGCTGGTGTAAGAAGATAATCTTGATCAAGGAATGATGAAAGAGAGAAGGAATTTGCTGAGGTGGAGCCTTCTTTTGGACAGTAGTTGCCATTTTCTCTATGCTTTTGGACAAAAAGTATGGAAGGTTTAATTGCCTGCTTCTGGTAAAATGCATCAACAAGCGGACATGATAGGCAAAAATTTGGCTAAACCTCCCTTCACAAGTGAAATATCTCATTATGGCTTTCATCAGCGGAGCATAACTGTCAAGAAGATAGGAAAAAGGGAAAATAGCAGTGATGGTTTCCCTATGTTCAGGTTTGATGAAGGGTTTATAATCCTCTAGATCGAGATGAGCTTGTTTAAACCACTTTTCACCATGATACGGGATCTTGGTAGCCTTGGATACATACCTTGGGGAGATTTTGAAGTCAAGACCCGCTAACTGGAAGTGTTTGTCCTTGAATCTCAAAGCACACAAATGTGTAAGTGGCGAAAAACTCTTGACTTCTTCTATCCTCTGGCAGAAATCAAGACAGCCTACTTCATGGAAATTGAAAAGCACTGATGGGTGAGCATTGATTTCTTCTATGGAGATAGGCTCATATCTCTTATGTGGACCGCTCTTGTGATCTCGCTTTGGAGGCATTCTGACTTTGACCAAACTCTGGAAGAGGCAAACTGCCTTCACTGTATGAAAAATGTTCTGCTGGATTGAAACTAGTTACTAGACTGTTTGGACAGTTTAGACAATGTGGTTTTGATGAAATGCAACAATTTTTCTTTAAATAAACCACCTCTGTACTCATTAAAAACAACCTTTCAACTCTGGATGCACTTCAGCAAGGCAAACTTTTAATATGGTACCCTGTGTAAAGATGAGGCAAACTCCTGTGTCAATTTCCTGTGCACAGTTTTGAAAAACTACTCCTGGTGAGTTTGTCAGAGGTCAATCAATCATAGCTACATCTCTGTCTTCAATATAAATCTGTAATCATCAACCACCTGTCCTTTATAAGTAACCCTATTCACCTTCAGAAAATCTCTGTTAACAAATCTTCAACATGATACAATATGGTTTCTGGAAAGGCAGACCCAAGTTAGATGTAAAATCAATGCACAGTGGTTTAGGAAACACACTCTCTGCTTGTGAGTTTAAGAGATCCACCAACACATCTATACCCCTACCTCCAATGTTTAAAGTTTCAACCATCAACAACTCTGCCCTTTAGAAAGTGGCTCTGCACCTTTGGAAAAACTCTGTTCAACAATCTTCAGAATGATACAATATAGTGCAAGGAAAAGGCAGACCTAGGTTCAAAGGTCAATACTACACCGGTACCTCTGTCTCAATGTTAAATGCAATCACCAACAACTCTGCCTTCTAGAAAGTGGCTCTGCACCTTTGGAAACTCTTTGCCAACAAACTTACAGTAGTGAAAAATACAGTGAAATAGGGGCAGATTGCTAGAAGGGGCTTGTTGTGATAAGTGCTTTGATAACCCTGTCCTTCAGAAATGACCTTCCTCTTGAAAAATATTACAAACAACAGCCCTTAAAAATGACACCATATAGTGAAAGAAAGGTAGAACTAGGTTAGGTGACATATCAGTGCCCATGATTTTTAGGAAACACACCCTTTGCTTGTGAGTTCAAGAGATCTATCAATACATCTATACCTCTGCCTTCAATGTTTAAAGTTCAACCATCAACAACCTCTGCCCAAACCATCAATGGTCATTCATGAACGTAGCCCTCTGGTGATATTATGAGAACCTTTGCTTGATTTATACTTTTGCTTGACCCGGAATTCTTTTTCCTATTAAAATTTACTGTTCTCTGTGTATGCTATTTCACTTTAAACAAAATCATGCTCATTTTTAGCGTTACCCTTGTTGTGGATATACAGTCAAAATCAAGTTTCAGAGCGGAGGCAACAAGGTTTTAAAAACTCTAAGCTTGGGCAGAGGCTACAAGGGTTTCTCTTAAAATGGTCAAGGCCTTTTCAACAATGCATAGTTTCAAACTACGGCACACAGAATTTAACTTCGGTTTTCGAGACTTTCGAGGTAGGAGTAGAAATACCTTTTGAATTTTGGGGAGAAATCCTTTGGAAGGATGCTTGAGTAGCACCGGAACCCTCCAAAACTGGCACGGCACTCTTTGAAGAAAACACGTCGCGCAGAAAAGCCCTTGTCGGGTCGGCCGGTTTAGTGGTCGGGCGGCCTTGTACAGGCGCGTCGCGCCAACGTACAGGCACGTCGCGCCGACAAAGGGCCCTGTGTAAATTTCCGCCCAGGCACGTCGCGCACAAACCCAGGCACGTCGCGCAGCCTTAAATGGTGCAGAAAAACTTCAATTTGCTCGAAAAACGCTTTGATACTTGGGGGCTGCGGAATTTGGTTTTGAATTTCGAAAATGACCTTCTTACTCTCCTATTCCACTCTTTTAACACACCTTCAACGACTACTTTCATTGTTTATTTGAAATCCATAAATAAAGAACCCACGGCTATCCTTTTGATCATAGTGAAGTCTTCCTTTCAAATAGTGGCATTTCCTTGTTTTGAGAGTTAATGTCTTTATTTGCTTTCTTGATTTCTTTATCACTGCAGGTATTTAAACTTTGCCAGCTCTATTTGGTCTTGATGATATCTCTGCCCTTCTAAATGATACAAAACTGTGTTTGTTATCAAGCTGTTTTAAACAGTGACAGTTCATCAAATTTGCTTTGCCCATTCATGAAGTTATATACCTATTCTCATAAGAGAGACATTTCAAAACCTCAACTCTGTCCCCTGTTTTGACACTTTAGGTGAAAATGTTAACAAAAGAAAAGTCATTCAAAATCTGTCAAAGGCATTTGAAAGCTGTTTTATCACTTAACAGGAGATCGCCTGTGCCCTTACAATTAGTTTAAAAATCTCTGTTCTTAGGTGATTTACAGGTTTCCCTCTGGACTGTAAGTGCCTTCTATTGGTTGTTTCCTTTTATAACATAATTCTCTGCTTTCTTGAAAAGCGCCTCTTTGGCATGTGATATTGTTTGTTGCTTGACCCTTTCCCTCAAGGAAAATTTCCTTCTTTTTGGTATCAATGGCATACATATATTCAATATTTTCTCTTTTCTACTGCAGGTACAGTCTGATAGATAGCTCTTTGAAAAGGGAAATCAAAACCTTGGCATTATAAACAGTAACACTTACCTGTGCAATGACTCCTATTCAGTTCTTTGGTATCCTTCCACTGCACTTTTTAAGACCCATCAGTTTTCAACAACCTGCAATGGCTTTGGCCATCTGCTCATATATGGAGGAGGCTCTTCATCAGGTAAGGTATCTGAAGGCTTTTTGACAATTATGTTTGACACAGCCTTTCTCTGAATGTGGTGGTAAGTAAAACACTTAAAACACCAATCTTAGCATCTTTACTTGCAAGCATTACTGTGTTTCAGAAGAAACCCCAATCACAGTGACATTGTCTCCCTGCACTGTTCTAAGGGTGACTGAGATATTTATCATTTGGCTTGGTCATCTCATAACCTGTTACTTGACAAAAAATCTTTGTGACTATGAAGGTCAGTGCTTTTTGAAAAACCAAAGACTTTCCTTCTGCCTGTGTAATGGCATTGGTTAACAGCATCTATTCCATTTGATCTTGGACAAAACAGGCTTCTTATGATTGGGATGTTTACTGATGACAGGCCTTTCTAAAGTTCAACAATTTACATGATTCGAAAGCTTCAGATGACCTTCTTTATCAAACCAGACTCTTTTTCCTAGCATATTCCAAACTCTGTTCCTGTTATGACCATTACTCAAATTCATAAAACCTGGAGATATTGTTTCACTGTTCAATACAAAGCAAACCTGGACCTTTGCAATCTTCCAAGTCAATATTGGCCAGCGCCCTCTGCTTGTGGATGAAGGAGGCGCCCTAACCCTCTGCTTGTAAATGAATGAGGTTCTGGGCCTTGACAATTTACCAGTTTTCTGAGACGGTGGTATCCCTTTCTTCTTGTGATTTTCATGCTGAAAAGAGCTGTAAAGTCCAAATGAGTAGCTTTCTGTTTTGCAGACATATCTAAAGGCTCAAGTTACATTTAGAAGCAGTTGTTCCTCTAACTGTAAACTCAAACATTTACTCCATGAGATGAAATACATTTCCTGTCTTTGTAGAACCATAGAACCATAGAACACTGTGAAAAACCTAATAGTCAGCTTGAGATTGGATTTTATGCAGTGCTGAGATCTAGGGGATGTGAGTGGTGCGACTTAAGGCTGTTTGTCAATTTCATTTGCAAAGTAAGGGATCAGTCATGGTAGGTCTGTTGCAGATGGAGGTTTTTTGGCTTTTTGATG